>JARFXV010000186.1:0-357500 GCA_031761425.1 Cosmopolites sordidus
GAAAAAAATTAAAAGATTTCTAAAATAAATACAAACTTTTTAACGTTTCGGGAGGTCTTCCCCTCCCGTTTTCAAAGGTGAGGTGATAGCAATGCAGTTATTTTTATTTAAATTAATTATAGCGGTTTTTTTAATCTTCTGTGTTTTGTTACCGATTCTTTTAATACCGTTTTGGAACTATTCCAAATTATTATTTCGGTTATTATTATTTCTTTATTTTTTGAGATTTTCGGCGAATTATTATTTTTTTTATTGTTTTGTTTGCGTTTCAGTTTATAACAAACTATATTCGGAACAACTCTACAATATACATTATTGTTATAAAAAATATAAATTTATATCTAAAAACCTACCCCTATATCTAATTGAAAAATTAATTTCCCAAACTTTTTTGAATGAAATATGACATTTTTTCCCAATTTTCAATTGACATATTTTTGACTTTGATATATTTAACAATTTTCTTACCTTTATATTTTTTGTTTTTTATTATAATCTAACAATTTCGAATTTTTCACATGTAATGATATTGCAAGATGCAAAAATAAAAAAAAATGAAAATTTATTATTTAATGACGTCATTATATATATATATATATATATATATATATATATATATATATATATATATATATATATATATATATATATATATATAAATATATATATATATATATATATATATATATATATATATATATATATATATATATATATATATATATATATATATATATATACAAACAACTTAAATTATCTGTATCGTTTCTAAAATGAATGGTATTATATGAGCGAGTTAATTCACAGAGTAGGGAGCAAGTGCCCTCTAGGAATTGGGCTCAAACTAGTACCAAATTCGGATTTGTCGCCTTTGCAAATCCATCTACCCCGATTTTGAACCCGATATCTTCAACCGTTTTTAAATTATCTCAATTTTTCGAAAATTTAGTTTCACTTTCAACACTCTGTATCTTTTTGATGATTAACACTTGCGAACATATTTATTGACTAAATCTTCCTATTTTGATCTCTACTATCACCAGTTGCTCTACGGCGGATAAGTTATGGGACACCCTGTGTGGAATGTGTTATTTTCTTTGCGACTATTGATTGGAAATTGGATTGTCAGAAATAGCTGGGAAGAAATTGTTTTCGGACATTAATTCTATTAAACGTTATTTAAATACGAAATAAATAGTATCAAGGCATGTGATTTGGTTGTTGTTTTATTAAATTTTAAATTCGTACGTACTAAAAAGTTGTTTACATAAGATAGAGCCCCGTTTCATCTATGAGATAAAAATTGTCGTTTATTATTCGTCAGTTCTAGCCCCGGAACTTAGATGGAAATTATTGATTTATAGTGCAGTGATATAATTAAGAACAAATATCAAAAGTCATCTTTCTTGGAATTTTATGAGTCTTCCACTGGTACAATTTGATAATTTGCATAAATTTACTCGTGAGCTGGTCTCTGTTTTTGGTACTACTTGCTTGTGTGAGAAAATATTCTCCTAAATGAAGTACACAAAGAATGTTTACTGATCTAAGTTAACCGAGGAGCATCTTAAATGTCTTGTAATAATTGGTATAAGTAAAATTGGTCCACAACTACAAACTATTGTTAGTAGAAAATCATAATTACATACATCTCATTAGTATTTTTTTACAAATTGACACCCCGCGGTTTCATTCGCGTTAATTTAGCTTTTCTATATATATATATATATATATATATATATATATATATATATATATATATATATATATATATATATATATATATATATATACATATATATATATATATATCATCATCTGCCCGTCCTGTGCTTTCCTCTGCCACGCTGGTCCAATATACTTAACGATGTCATCGATCCATCGTGCTGTTGGTCTTCTTTGCGGACGTTTGCGATCAAGCGGTATCCACTACAGGATTGCCTTGGTCCATCTGTCATCCCATCGCCTCGCGCTATATGGCCTGCCCATCTCCATTTCAATTGCTTTACTCTTCCAATGATGTCAATACTTTCGTTTGTTCCCCGATCCATACGCAGGACTTTCTGTCTCGTCTTGTAATGTCAAGCGTACATCTTTCAATTCCCCTCTGTGATACCCGAAGTTTTTGAATTGATTGCGATGTGAGTGTCCAGGTTTCACTTCCGTATGTCATAACGGGTAGAACGCACTGATCGAATACTTTTCTTTTCAGGCAAAGTGGGAGTCTGCTCTTAAACACTATGTTGAGCCTACCAAATGCCTGCCAGCCACATTTAACACGCCGTTCCACCTCCCGGGCGGTATTCCCCTCCATGGAAATCCTCTGCCCAAGATATACAAAGCTGTCCACAATCTCTAAATCCCTTCCTAAAACTGAAATTCTTCTGTCCTGAGCGAAGTTATTGAACATAACCTGACTCTTTTTCAGGTTTATTTTCAAGCCAAATGGTTCGCCAGCCCTTTACAGTTCATGTATGGGTCTTGGCAGCTCCTCTGGGTCTTGTTAAAGGAGAACGATATCATCTGCAAATCTAAGATGGTTTAAGTTTGCACCATTGATCTTTACACCATCCTATTCCCAATTCAATTTACTGAATACTTCTTCACGGCCAGCCGAAAAAAGAATAAGCGATATTGCGTCGTCCTACCGTACACCTCGTTCTACATTAATTCCCACTTCAAGATCATCAAGGTGAATTGTGGCTGTAGCTCCATCATATATCGATCCTAATAGATTTACATATGCTTTATCTACCTCTTGGCTAAGCAGTGCATCCATTATGGCATGCTTAGAGATAGAGTCAAATGCTTTTTCGTAGTCGATAAAAGTCAAGCACAGTGGCATGGTGTATTCGTTGTACCTTTCTATGGCCTGCTGTACAACCTGGATGTGATCCATTGTATTAAATCCACTTCTGAATCCTGCTTGTTCTCTTGGTTGTGCGTCATTCAGTTTTTTTTAATATTCTTTTAGAAATTATCTTAGTAAAAACTTTGTACATTACTGATAGGCGGCTTATTGGACGATAGTTCTTTAAATCTTTCTGTGCTCCCTTTTTAAGTAAAAAGGATCACTTCTGCATTTTTCCATAAGTCAGGTACTTTTTGTTCTTTGAGCCATTTTGAATATAATTTTGTCAGTGTTTTATGTAACGTCCGACCACCAGCTTTTAGCATTTCGACTGTCCTTTCCTGGAGCTTTGCCGTTTTTCATCGATTCTATAACATTTGTTACTTCCTCCACTGCGATATCTGGCATTTGTTCTTGCGTGGGTTTTGTTGTCTTTCATTGGTTCTGATCTTCATATAACTGGGAATAAAATTTTCTGACAACCTCTAACATTTGCGTATGCGTCTTCAAACTGTGCCATCTCACGCCTTAAGGCATATATTTGTGTTCTTTTCTTTCTCAGTTTCTGTTTAGCCTTGTTAATTCCTTTGTTTTCTTACAGGGTTTTTTGCACTAGCTGCATGTTGAATCGGCGCGTGTCCTCTCTGATATGTTTTCTTATAGTTTTGCACAGCTCAGTACATGAGTCGAAATAGCTGGAAAATTCTTCAGTCTACTTCAACCGCTTGTGACTTATCGCTCTCAAATCTTTACCATTTCCTCGAATTGTGATCTATAGGGATTGTTAATGTCGTGGGAGCAGCAATTAATCGATTCTTTGAATTAACTTTTGTCCAGCTAGGCGATCCACTGTGATTCGGTGTGAAACATTAAACTTAAAGATATTTACCACCATACACCAAATCACTTTTCTAAACTCTTGAACTAGACGCGCGTTTCTCTAACCATGTTAGTATTATTATGATTCAATCTAATTCTTAAACTTAACTATGTTCAGAGTCTATAACAACCGTACCGAAAGAGGCAAGTAAAAGTTATAAAGCGTGAAGTCAACCCCAGCATTGTATTAATAATTCAAGAAGTTGACTGAATGGGATAGGTTTTTGGCTTGAGACATTAATCAGCATTTGACATTAGCCATCTGATAACTCGTCCAAATTCCATCTATCAACAAGCTAATGCCAGACTTGATAAAGCATGGGGCCTCTATACTTGACATACCTTCCCGGAGGAAGATGTAGGTCATAGAGGGGTATGAAACTAGTACTATATTTTTTTGTAAAACGCCATAGTAGCCATTTTATTCCTGCCAAAATTACATTTGTTTTTAGTATTATCTGGCAAATCATTATGAAAATATACAGTGCTTTCATTTTAATTCAAAGATAGCTGTATCGTTCTATTCCATCCTCTTATCATCAATGCGATAAGTAATTTGTAGATAAAAACAGAAAAGGGACATCTGGGTGGTGCTCGGGCTAGCCACGGGATTCTAATACCCTCCGATGCAAGGGAGGGACAGAGACGGGTAGAACATTGGGGTGGAAGTCCGTCTCAAGCGGGGCAAACAAGACCAATCTCAAGCATTGGCGTCCACATTTTTATGAAATCAGAAAAAATAAGACCCTAAACTGTTCTGGAGCTTTAAAACGATTTAATCAATCAATTCCTCTACTGGAACCTCCGACATGAAACACCGAAGTCGAAGAGATTCATCGCTAAACGCCAAATTTTTAATTCTAGGCGCGTGTTTCGCCAACCACGTTAGCATCATCAGGAGATAATTCAATCTCCTGATGATCAAATTTGTTTTAGTTAACTTTGAGAAGTTAGGGTTTAGGTCCGGAGAATGAGGAGGCCACTCAATTGAATCTTTCTCACTCACCTTTCGGGATACTCTCTATTCAAATGATTCTGTGCAGGACGAGCATTATGCGCTGGGCAACCAGCTTCTCTTGTTGAAACCACATTTCTCTGTAGATATTGAGTGGTACATCTTCTAAGAAAGGCTGCAAATCGTTTTGAGGAAAACCCGAGTTGTTGGCGCCATTGAAAGTGGAAATAAAAATGTTAATTGTTGCATTATTTTGAATTCTTCACTAAATGCCTTATCTTAAAGTTGAGTAGCAATATGTCTCTCTTTAATTCGTCATCGAACATGGTTATTATCTATCTCACTCTATACTGGTGAACTCCATTATGGTATGAGTTTTTTGAAATGTGATCCTTTTGCAAAAAAAATAAGCAATAATGTTTTTTTGTGGAAAGAAAAGTGGTAATTGTGCCATTTTGAAATATTTACAAAATGGGCCATTTTTTTTTAAATGTGAAGTATCAAAGTTAACTGAAATAATTTTTTAAACCACGACTCAATGAAACTTTTGTTTTACTAAATTAACAACGTTCATCGTTTGATTTGTGATTGCGATTAATAGCATGGTTATGTAAGATCACATTATAAAAAATAAGACTGAAAAATTGGAAAATTTGTGATCACAGTATCTAAAGATATAGAGTCTAAATGAAGTCAGTAAGGCGTGAGGATGGCACAGTATGAAGACGCGTACGCAAATGTTAGAGGTTGGCAGAAAATTTTATTCCCAGTTATATGAAGATCAGAACCAATCAAAGACAACAATACCCACGCAAGAACAAATGCCAGATATTCTAGTGGAGGAAGTAACAAATGCTACAGAATCGATGAAAAACGGCAAGGCTCCAGGAAAGAACAGTATAATTGTCGAAATGCTAAAAGCTGGTGGTCGGACGTTACATAAAACACTGGCAAAATTATACTCAAAATGCCTCAAAGAACAAAAAGTACCTGACTTATGGAAAAATGCAGAAGTGATCCTTTTACATAAAAAGGGAGCACAGGAAGATTTAAAGAACTATCGGCCAATAAACCGCCTATCAGTAATGTACAAAGTTTTTACTAAGATAATTTCTAAAAGAATATAAAAAAAACTGAATGACGCACAACCAAGAGAACAAGAAGGATTCAGAAGTGGATTCAGTACAATGGATCACATCCAGGTTATACAGCAGGCCATAGAAAGGCACAACGAATACACCATGCCACTGTGCTTGGCTTTTATCGACTACGAAAAAACATTTGACTTAATCTCAAAGCATGCAATAATAGATGCACTGTTTAGCCAAGGGGTAGATAAAGCATATGTAAATCTATTAGGATCAATATATGATGGAGCTACAGCCACAATTCTCCTTGATGATCTTGAAGTGGGAATTAATGTAGAGCGAGGTGTACGGCAGGGTGATGCAATATCGCCTATTCTTTTCTCGGCTGGCCTTGAAGAAGTATTCCGTAAATTGATTGGATTGGGAGCAGGATGGTGTAAAGATCAATAGTGCGAACTTAAATCATCTCAAGACCCTGAGGTGCTGCAAAGACGCATACAAGAACTGCAAAGGGCTGGCGAACCATTTGGCTTGAAAATAAACCTGAAACAGAGTCAGGTTATGTTCAATAACGCTCAGGACAGAGGAATTTCAGTTTTAGGAAGGGATTTGGAGATTGTAGACAGCTTTATATATCTTTGGCAGAGGATTTCAATGGCCCCCACTTTGCCTGAAAAGAAAAGTCTTCGATCAGTGCGTTCTACCCGTTATGACATACGGAAGTGAAACTTGGACATTCACATCACAATCAATTCAAAAACTCCGGGTAGCACAGAGGGGAATCGAAAGATGTATGCTTGGCATTACAAGACGAGACAGAAAGTCCTGCGCATGGATCAGGGAACAAACGAAATATCGTTAAGTATTTTGGAGTGGCAGAGAAAAGCCCAGGACCGTGAAAGTTGGAAACATGCTGAAGAGGCCTTCATCCTGCAGTGAATCGATCGGATATATATATATATATATATATATATATATATATATATATATATATATATATATATATATATATATATATATATATATATATATATATATATATATATAAAACATAAATTTTTCATCCGTACTTCCACGTACCTCTTCTCGTCTCAAATCAGTCGCCGTCACCATGCCGAGACAAGTACCTCCCAGGACCGGTTTCTGGCCTCACAGCCGTCATTAGCTGGGCTCGAGCTCAACGCAGGGAGACAGCTGAAACGAAACGAACAGAGCAAGACCAAGTCAACTGGTCATATCGATGGCAGGTCGCAATCTCAATGAAACTCGCGCCATCCTACGGTGAATGTTCGCGGCAGTCAAAAACTATGCGACACATTCTTCCCACAACCTTGGATGTAGGTATAAGGTTTGCTCAAAGATATATATATATATATATATATATATATATATATATATATATATATATATATATATATATATATATATATATGTATGTATGCAATGTCAGATTTCTTTGAACTGCGTCCAAAGTCCGTGCTCTGCATATATACGCCATCCGGCGAGAAGTCGGCGAAAACATTGGTTGTTGGTTGTGGATAGGGTTTCCCTATTCTTGATGGGGGGAGCATGTGTAGGTACCCTGAAGAGTCTAAACATCAAGAGACGAAACATATGCCAAATGAGATTTTGACGAAACGTCTGCAAGCTCCCGACAGAGATCAACTCGACAACTGGATGTACTCCTGGAAAAAAACCTACATATACCATATATTTCCTAGCAAAAGTATAAAATGCTCTGAAACTTCTGATGCTAAAAATTGTGAGGTTCTTTACGTAACCCCGCCTTTTCAACAGTTGTTCTCGGATCAATTTAGATTCCCAGCATGCTCACGTATAACTGCGTGACAACGCCACCAATTATTAATGTTAATTTGTCATCGTTAATTTCGTTTGGTCGACCAAAACTTGGTCTATCTCGATCGACAAAAAAAAATGTCCAAAAGGAGATTGCAAAAACCAAGTCTGGCATATAGGCTTTGTTAGTGAACTGTCGCCATACGTAGCGCAGAGTGTCCATCTGCGGAGTTTTTATGTTTGGGCATATAAGAAAACGTTAAGATTGAAATAGCGTTAAAAATGACTCCAAACTAACCCGAATCACAGTTCAGGCACCAGTTACCACCCATAGTTATGCTAATATGATTTACATACGATCAGTACCACTGAGTTTTCAAGAAAAGTGGATGTGATTTATACATTTGTACATGACACTTATCAAATCCATTTTTATCGAAAGAGATCAGTAAAGGTGAAGAAATACGAATAATATTCATAGTCCAATGAGACAGCAGTAGCTCAGTGTCATCAGACAACCAACCATTGGACGCAGTCCAAGAAAATCTAACACTACAATATATACGCCATCCGTCGGGAGGTTGGCGAAAACATGGGTTGTTGGGCTGTGAATAGGGTCTCCCTATCTTGTTGGTATGGTATATGTCGGCGCCCTGAAGAGTCTGAACCTCGAGAGACGAAACATATGTCATATGAACAAAAATGTTCATTTAGGTGGAGACGCAGGTTGTTGTGTGTTCCACATGAGATTGTGGAACCCCACGGTTGGGTGTCTGATGACACTCAGCTACTGATGTCTCATTGGACGCAGTCCAAGAAAATCTAACACTACATATATATATATATATATATATATATATATATATATATATATATATATATATATATATATATATATATATATATATTCTCGATCGTGTAAATAATAGAGGAGTAGAATCTCGGGCATGCGGTTTGTTCTTATGAATTAATACTAACAGTTCATTCTTTGGTCCTGGAGATGTTCACATTTCATTGTCCCTGGAGATGTTTCATATCTACAGAGATAAAAATACTGTTAATTCCAGGTCTGATATAGAGGGGCCAAATGTCATCTATTGCAACATTTCGGGACCCTAAAAAAATTAAAAAAAAAACAAATTAAAAAAATGTAATATGGGAAAAAGAAGAAAGTATAATAATTAATTCTTAGTATCTTGATACTTCGACTATCAATACGGGGTAAAAAGGAATCAGTATATGCAGGGAAAAAAATTGATTTTAATTGTATATATTTTCCTTAGAAACGTTTGTTCCAACGTGTTAGTGTTGTTATATGTTTTCTGTTTGTTTTGTATTATATATATATATATATATATATATATATATATATATATATATATATATATATATATATATATATATATATATATATATATTCATGGGTGACATCTCAGGGCCCTTCGAAATTAAAACTGGAGTGAGACTCTCGCCACTCTTATTTAACTGTGTTCTAGAAAATGTAATACAGGAGTGGCGTGAAGAAAAGTCGGCCCTGAATATTGACCAGCCCATTAAACTGGGGAGAACCAACATCAAAATTGATTGTCTGGCGTTTGCTGATGGTCTAGCAATTTTGGCTTAAGATATATTAACCGCACAAAAACAGATTGAAATCCTAAAAGAAACAGCAGAAAAGGTAGGACTCCAAATTTCCTTTGAAAAGTCACAATACATGACCTGCAACAGACTAAGAACACCATTTCTAAAAACAAAATATGGTAACATCAGACGAGTCTCTCAATTCAAATATTTGGGTGAAATAATCATGGAAAATGGGTTGGAAAAAGCGGCCAATAAGGGTAGATGTCAAAAAATGGAAACGGCCTTCAGACTTACACAAAATGTTTACAACAAAAAATTCCTATCTAAAAACACAAAACTGAGACATTACAACACAGTTATTAAGCCAAAATATCTATATGGGGCAGAAACGCTCATTTTGAATCATATTGGGGGAATCGAGGATATCGAAAAGATGGAAAGAAAAATCATAAGAAAAATTCTAGAACCCAAACAAGTAGATAGCACAACATACCGACTTCGTGAAAACCAAGAAATCATAGATATACATACACTAGATAGATATACATAGAATACACAGATATACATAGCGATATGAGAAAAAGAAAACTTAAGTTTTACGGACACATAAAAAGGGTGAATCCGACTAGGCTAACTAGACAAATAGTCGAATTTTATGAAAATAGGAGTAGAGCTAAAGTAGAAATAATTAAATGGATTGCTGCAATTAAAGAGGACCTAAGATCAGCAAATATTACACAAAGTGAAATTCAGGATAGAGGCTGTTTCAGACGCAAGGTTGACATTTGGAATGTTGGCCAGGGAGCAAAATGTAGGAAGACTGGAACAACTTGGTCTGACGAAAGGAAAAAAGCTCATAACGAAAGAATGAAATTAGTATGGGCGCAAAGGAAGGCTAACATCAACAAACGCCTCTATATATATATATATATATATATATATATATATATATATATATATATATATATATATATATATATATATATATATATATATATATATATATATATATATATATATATAATATAACTACTTTCCATGCGATTCTATAAAAAAAATTAAACTGTACTTCCTAAAATCTTAAACTAGCAAACTGAAAGATTATATAACGAAAAATGTCAGGCTTTTACAGTTATCTCGGAGCCGATGAAGTCATATGGAGAATTAGATAATTGTTGATGGTTTGCGAATTTCATCTGTTCAGCACGTCTGTTTCTTCGTCTTCGTTTCTCGTTCTTTCCGCTCTTTCAACCAAAAAAAAATCACGCTATTGTTTGAGATTTTCTGTCTTTGGCTGGAAAAAATGCAGGTAAAATTTGGGATCGGTACCTGGACTGAACATAATTGAACTTTACGATGGTATTAGGTAGCTTGTGGCTGGAATCTATTCATTTGTAAGAGGAGAAATAGAATGTCTACGCGATACCAGGGTAGTTTGAAAACTTAAGAAACTCAAGAACTTTTGTGCAGTCAAGACTTGTTTCTTTGATATATCTTCTTCTCTGAGCATTTGTGATCCTACTTTTTAACGCTCCAATTTCCGAATCGCTGTCAAATGAATCTTCGTCTCACCAGCCTAGGCCATTTTACGTTTTATGGTCGCATTTCTGGCCATTCTATCATTTTTGACCACCTTGGCCAAAATACGCAACTAGCGACGAGTTATTAATGGCTTTCCGCCACATTTACCCGGACGTTTAAGAGTCAAGGTTATGCATATTTTCACTTTGCGGGCTATATTGGCCACCGATGTCTTGGATATGTTTGCTTTCTTGGCAATTTCTCTTTTTGACATGATTTCTAGGGCCAAAAACCTTTAACAACTCCAATTTTGGTCGTATAGCTTTAGCTCTACCTATTTGCGTTAGAGTACAATATTAAATCAAGAAATACTTACTCAACTCAAATATTTGTTAATAATTTCACTCAAACGCACGAGAAAAGAACAAATTAATACCAAACGTACCAAATACTCAAAAATATCGGTGTTTGCAGTCACTCTGGCCAATATATAAAACATATTTGCATTGTGTTTGAGATAAATGTTAATCTGTGGTTTAGTAAACATTTTTAGTTCATACAGTAACCCAAATTGCTTTAGAAATACGCAGAACTTGGGTTTTGCTTGAAAACTTGGTTGCTTGGGGTCACATTCATATTCACCGGGACTGTATAGAGCACTGTGTGAACTTTATGGCGCACATAATCGAGCGATGTATTCTCGACAAATTTCGAACGCATTTCAAGCTGTTCTGCGTTCTGAAGAAAATATCGAATTTCCGTTCACAGGAAATAGGGCTTTGTTATTCGACCACCTGGATTATTTAATTCCGAATTTGAATGGTATTGATCTGGACGAGATGTGGTTCCATCAGGACGGCTACACCTCTCATACAGCCAACGCAACGATCGATTTATTGAGGGAACAAACCCTTTCGTGTTCAGTATCGTGCTAAACCCCCAGGTTGTCTTCCAGGTGACCGATAATATACAGAGGATTCGCTAGACTTCTTACTAGAGCGATCCGGGGATGTTCATCAAACATTTCAAGAAACATTAACACATTTAGATAGACCGTCAACAGAGACCAGTAAGACGAACTTAAAAACACATATAAACAAAACGAAATTAATGAGAATCAGTCGCCTAATCCCCCTCCACAGTCTCCAATCTTGGATCATTATATTCCAGATCTTATTCCTCATTATCTTATGTTTTACTGAAGTAATTTGCGGTATTTGAACGAAGAGGACTTATATCTAATAATTCTAGACAGTTTATTTCTTCTTTTTACGTAATTCGTGAACAGTAAAAGCAAAGAAAAGGTTTAAAAACGTTCTGTGACCAATGACGCTGAAACAAAGAGATGCCTTTAACAGTTTGAAGTTAAAAAAAAAAAGCGGCCAAGGCGGTACCACTATATCTACGCGTTGTTCGTTAGTGCACTAGGCGTCTCTGCTCCATGTTGAGTTATGGCCGCTGGTAACGGTGCTGGGTGAATTAATACTATTTTCTTTGCGTATGGCTAATTGCCTGTATTACTTCTCCATATACAGTGGTCGATTATTCACTGTTTCGTGTTTCTTTTGAGTGGAAATAAAGAGAATGAGCCTCAGTACTAATGGCAACGTAGATACTCTTAACTCGCAACTCTTCTTAATTACCAGCAGATGTCGTCAGACGTACTTATTTTTTGTGCGGCTTAATTTTATTAGGTTTACAACATAATTTGCTCCTTTTTAGAAGATTTTAAGCTAGTTAACACATTATTTTCCAGATAACGATATCTGTTTTTGTTTTTCGATTCGTACGGTTCAATAGAATGAAGTTAGTGAAACGAGAGACGATTTACTGCGTTATAAATTTTAATTCGCTCATCTGGGAGGCAATCTAGACGAAGACATCACCGGATAAATCAAAGATCATACTACAGGGTAGTTCAAAAAGTTGTTGATTTTTTTAAATGAATTAAAAGTTGATCAACTTTAACATTTTTTTCAAAATCTAATAAAAGTCTTGGAAATTCATGTCCTGTAGATTACATTATCTAAATGTGCTCAATCTGTTCAGTTATGGCTGCGATTTCTTGACGAATATTCTTTAGATCTTTCAGAGTGTCCGGGCGGCTGCGGTGGTACACTTGACTTTTAAGATACCCCCATAAAAAATCACAGGAAATCAGGTCCGGGCTTCGGGGGGAGGCTCTGAATATTTCCTCTTCCCGGAAAAAAAAACACCCGAACGACGGGCAAAAAGAAAGATTGAAAATGTGATAGGTGGCTCTGTCCTGTTAGAGCCAAGTGCCCCTTTAATTTTTTGAAGAGCAGGAGTGAAAAAAGTTTGAAGCATGTCGAGATAACGATGATAATTCAGCGTTGCTGCGCGGCCTTGGCGGTGTTCGAACTAAAATGGGGAGGAATATTCCGGATGCCGACATTGTAGCCCAAACTCTGACCTTCGGGCTAAGCAGAGGCCTTTCGTGTTTCTTTTTAGGGTTTTCTCGATACCAGTAGCGGCAATTTTGAATTTTGACATGGCCATTGAGGTGGAATGGAGCCCCATCCATCCCTCAACGGTTTGGTGTATGATGACACTCAGCTACTGCTGTCTCATTGGACGCAGTCCAAGAGAATCTAACACTACATATATACGCCATCCGACGGGAGGTCGGCGAAAACATGGGTTTGATATATGGATGACATATGGATGACATATGTGATGACATAAAACTGGATGACATATGTGAACACTTTTGTTGGTTGATTGACCAGGAAGGAGCCCCACCTATCCCTTCAACTGGATGACATATGTTTCGTCTCTCGAGGTTCAGACTCTTCAGGGCGCCGACATATACCTGGACGCAGTCCAAGAAAATCTAACACTACATATATATATATATATATATATATATATATATATATATATATATATATATATATATATATATATATATATATATATATATATATATATATGTAGTGTTAGATTTTCAAAGGCGACAAATCCGAATTTGGTATTAGCTTGAACATAGTTCCTAGAGGCAACTTACTATCTACTTCGTGAGGAATTAACTAGGTCATTTTTTTTTACCCTATAAATCTGGGAATATTATGATTTCAAAATAGAGATGAGTCATATTTTCCACGTAAAAAAGGTACCCTTGGTCAATATCGATATCTCGGGTTCGAATATTCCATTACACTTCTTGTCGATGGCTGAAAAATCTGCAAGTTTTTGAATACAAAATTATTATCGATTTTTTTACTTTATTTTAAAACCCAACTACCCCGATTTTGAACCTGATATCTTCAACCGTTTTAAAATGATCTCAATTTTTCGATAATTTAATTTCATTTTCAACACTCTGTATCTTTTTGTAAAATTAACATTTGCCTATACATTTATTGATTAAATCTTCTTATCGCTCTAAGGCGGATAAGTTATGGGACACTCTGTATATATTTATATGTACCGGGGAGAAACTAAAAATGTTACGAAACGTGATTGATTTATCACAAAAAAAGTGGGGTATAGTGGAACGTGAGGGGGTTTGAGGAAATTAAAATTAAAAATAGTCGAAAGTGTTCTGTTCTCCGTTGACAGTGCCGCCACTGGGTCGGGCCTAGTGGCTGCCAACTCTGTCGGTCGCCCCGTAGAGAGAGAGGCGGTCTCTCCTCGGTTTTATTGTAAGCCGTAAATACAGGCCTGGAACTAGAATACCGTGTGGGTCTCTAACCTTCTACGCGAACGGCCCCTGCAACCGTCAGTCTCGTATTCGAAATCGGACGGCGTTGACGCGTCCCGGTAGGCGCTTTCTCGACGTGCATTTGTTTTTTTTTAACCCGTCAGACGCGCGCGTCGTTTAATTTTTTTTTCCTCCCTCGCCGTTTGTGTTTTGTTTCGCAAAGTTATCTGGATTATTTCGGCGTGCGAGTGCCAGTTCGGATATGTCATCTACAGAGTGCTGGGGCAGAGTATGTGCCTGCATTTGATGAACAGGTGTGTGTCTGTGTGAAGAAAGGTTTCTTTCCGAATCTTTTTACCTGGGAAAATGTTACGGCCTTGGAGCTAGTGCTGTGGAATTCTTCGTTCTTTAATATTTTGTGACTTTGCTTCGGTTTTATCCGTTGCATTCTCACGAAACCCAAAGAGTAATGAAGGAAAAGTACAGGTTTTGATTTATTTCTATTAAAGTCATCGGTGTAAGTCATTGATAATGCAAAAAGAGGCGTGTAAATTCGGTCTTAAATGTCACTTTATATCGTTCAATTACGTTTTATTATTACCACAACCGACAGCAGAAGAAAAAAATAGGAAAAAAGATGATGCCTGAAAGGGACGACACGTTCTAATGGAGGGTATCGTTCCTCGCCTTTGGTTTCCGCCATTTGCAAGAAGTTTTGGGCACCACGTGCAAATGGAGTTTTAGGAACTTTTTCTAGGAGTTGTCTGGTTGAGATATTTCTATATCGTTCACAAAAAAAGGTCCTTTTTATATTGCACTGTTGTAAATTGTGTTGTTTCTCCGTGTATGATGGGGTAACGC
This sequence comes from Cosmopolites sordidus, assembly GCA_031761425.1. Taxonomy (NCBI): domain Eukaryota; kingdom Metazoa; phylum Arthropoda; class Insecta; order Coleoptera; family Curculionidae; genus Cosmopolites; species Cosmopolites sordidus. The sequence continues at coordinate 15,201 of JARFXV010000186.1, forward strand.
GTGTCAGATTGCTTGAACAAACGAATTTCACTACTAGTGTTGCTCTGGAAAGGGCTTTTTAAAGGACAATATATTTTGTGGTTGGTTCTTTGCACGTTTGGGAAGTCATTTCGAATTTTTCCGAGAAAAAACGCAAAAAACCATTACATAGTAAATCATTTCAACATGGTCTTCATGTTCTTTATATTGCTGGTGATAAAATATCACTAAAACCCATATTGAGGTGTAGTTTTTGCTTTTCAAAGGAATATTTTGTAAATATAGTAATTGTTTTAGTAATATTTGATTTCAAAAGAAGTCAACCGCTTGTTTGATAATACTGGCCCACAAAAAAAATGTTTTCTTCACTTCATGAGTAAAATCTCAGTAATTTTGGGTTGAGAAAAACGAACAATATTAAGAAAAAATGTATTAGCTCTAGTTTCTGTTATACATTCTGTGAAAAAGTACCGAGTTTGAATATCATCTGTCATTTAGTTTGTTTATGATTTTGATCTCGATTTTGTCAGTTCATCAAGTGTTTTGCGATTTTTACAATTTATATCGAACAAAGAATAAGTCTTAAATTTTGGCTGAATTGACTTTATCAAAAACACGTGCATATGAGTGGTATAGTACATTCAAAAGATGTCGAGATGTGGTGGAAGATTTGCCTCGCTCTGATCGGTCATCAATGTCTTCAACTGAAGTTAACATCGCTAAACTGAACGAAATGGTGACCGAAAATCGTAATTTAAGTTTGAGAGAGATAACCGCTGATTTTTCTGGGTCTCACGAATCAATTCGTACCATTTTAAGCGAATGTTTGAAAGACCTGCATTTTTTTCAAAAACTCAATCGCGTAAAGGTTAAAGAAACGCTAGAACGAGTCAATTCCGACCCCACATTCATCAAGAGCAATGTAACTGGTGATGAAATATGGGTACACGAGTTTACATGCAAACCAGTCAATAAGCTTCGGAATGGCGCCTTGCAACTGACCCGAAACTGAAAAAATCACGTCAAAGTCGATTAAAAGTTAAGGCGATGTTGACTGTGCATTCGGAATTCTTGCCAGAAAGTCAGACGGTAAATAAAGAATATTTTCTGAGAGTTATGCGGCATTTGCGAGAGCAAATTCGTCGAAAATGGCCAGGTTTGTGGAAAAAATCTCGGATTTTGCATCACGACAACGCACTACCTCACAAGACAATCATTTTGAGTGAAGTTTTCTGCCCAAAAACTCGGCAAACACCATCGAACAACCACGGTATTCACCTGATATGGCTCCAGCCGATTTGTTGCTCTTTCCAAAATTCAAATTCCTACTTCGAGGTACCCGTTTTCAATCGATAGAAGACATAGAAAATAATTCACGGCGGGAACTGAAGTCGACTCCGGAAAATGCGTTTAAAGAATGTTTTGACAATTGGATTATTCGTTGGCATGAGTGTATTATTTCGAAAGAAGCCTACTTTGTTTTATAGACCAATTGTCGGTACTTTTTTAACGGAATGTATATCTCAAAATGTCTAACTGCCTGTTTGGTGCTTTTGGTAGACTTTCATCAGGTTCTATCCACCGAACAGATTGTTTTCTGGATTCTGCTGAAACATTTACTAATCCTCGGGAGAAAATCATGTTCTGTTCTCCTTTCACAGGTCTAAACGTTGTTGTGAAAGGGTTACACAAGTTAAGCTAAGACACCTAATAATTCTAAACGTTGTTATTTCGGATCGAACCCATATACTAATCAAAAACATACACTTTCGTTCACAGTACAGCATTTCTGCTGATCGTATAAAAATAGTTTTATTATTTATTTCACACAACACTATCAATCATGCCAAAGGAATAAAAAAAAAGCATAATGATTATAACTTATCACTTTTTTTTTGTTTATACATTGATAATGATAAAGATATAATAATATTTATCCACAAATAAACTATCAATAAATACAAATATAGATAGGATAATGCGAAGTGTACATTAAAAAATATATATTTGCTGAAAGTTTCACCGTGATATTTGACTGAATATTATTTTTGTATAAAAGAAATAAGGTCTACACAGTATATCGAATAAATAACGGCACTTTTTAAATTAAAACGAAACTACCAGCGCCATCTATTGAAACAATATATAATCTGAAAGCTGTATATCTCCTCTACAAAACGAGACCACCATCATTAGAATTCATTGACGGATTGTCAAGTTAGCTTAAAGTGGCAGTATCTTTTGTCTAATGTGTGTTGGATTTTGTTTCAAGCTCAGTAAAACTTTTACTGAAACATTTGAATTGACGGAAAAAGTTTCTGGTGATGATTGCTTATTCCGTACACGTGCCTTTGAGTCGTATTAGCGATTCCAGGATGGAAGATGATGATGAAGAAGAGGACCCAAAAGCCAGGCCGGCCGAAAAGCAAAAATCGCGATAAATTGAATTGAAAGGAGTGCGTGAAATGATCGTCTATGATACGAATCCGACTGAGACAAAGATATCATTCACGAAATTTTGAGAAAGGATTTACCATAAACAAAACGAAAGTCTGTGTCCAATTTGTTCTTCCGCGTTCGCTTGATTTATCTCCGTGTGACTATTTCCTTTTCCCGAAACTCAAACTAACCATAAATGGATTGTGGCATGTTCATATATTTTTTTCTTTTTTTTGGGGTTTTTGCCACGATCTAAAACTCAAACAAATATCAAAAATATCTGTTTTTATGTAAAATAAAGAATCACTGTGATTCACATTTCTCAGTGATTCTTTTTCTGCAATAAATTTGCCCAACGACCAACATGTGTGTATATTTTCTAAAATTTTGGCGAAAAACTAAAAAAAAAAGGAAAAAAAGCATAAAAGGAACGTTTGATGTTACAATTCATGTATCATCATCTTCCGATACGAATATACAATGTTGTAAGTCTTAGTTTTTTTATTTAAAATGAATTTCCATCAAGTATGGGGTATATCTCAGTTAAATATATTACTGTTGGTGTTGTAAATAAAACATGGAATACACGAAAGAAACCCAGAACGATCAATGGAGTACTACTGTTGCAGAAAATTGGAGGTCAAGGAAAAATGATCCTGAGAATGATACAACAAACCCAACAAAGAACCTTTAATGTCTATCATTATAAAGAACTAACCAGAATCAACTATAGAGCTAACTTGCGTGAGGAAACAACAGCGTTTATGGTACAAGAAGGTAAAATAAGATCTTGAAACTTTCAACATCCTGGACACCCAATATATATATGCAATGTCAGATTTCTTTAGACTGCGTCCAATGAGACAACAATAGTTGAGTGTCATCATACACAATGGGTTCCACAATCTCATGTGGAACACACAACCTGCGTCTCTACCTTAATGAGCATTTTTCGTCATCATCATCATCAGCCCGTGTCGATGCACTCCAGAATGAAAACCTCTTCAGCATGTTTCCAACTTTCACGATCCTGGGCTTTCCTCTGCCACTCGGGTCCAATATATTTAACTATGTCATCAATCAATCGTGCTTTCGGTGTTCTTCGCGGACGTTTGCGATCAAGCGGTATCCACTCAAGGATTTCCTTGCTCCATCTGTCATCCCATCGCGTCGCTATATGGCCTGCCCATCTCCATTTCAATTGCTTTACTCTTCCAATGACGTCACACTTTCGTTTGTTCCCTAATCCATGTGCAGGACTTTCTGTCTCGTCTTGTAATACCCAGCATACATATTTACCCGAAGTTTTCGAATTGATGGGGATGTGAGTGTCCAGGTTTCACTTCCGTATGTCATAACGGGTAGAACGCACTGATCGAAGACTTCTTTTTATTAGAAGAATGTTATTAGAAGAGGTAGGTACACGATCGCATCTCACTTTCAGTGATAAAATATGCGTATAGTTGTTGAAACTTGCAACCGAAACGGACAGAACTTTCCGGTACACTCAATAGTTAAGGTGTAGAAATTGATGCGTTACAGCTCCATCTAGTGGCGAGCTACAACAAAGTGGATAGCGCGAAAATATTCGCCGTATTCAGGTATCTATGTATACCAATTTTCATGTGCAGGAATCGTTTTAATATTAGTATAATAGGGAAAGATAAGTGAAAAAAACATTCGGAGCTTCGTTGACGAACCTTATGTTATTTGTGACTGAAAATTGTAAACTCTCTCTAATGTAGGTGTCATTTTAGACGTTTAGTATGTCATTTATACCCGTAGACGTTTGGAAAAGAAAATACCAAACAGAAAAAAGCCTACGGGCCTTGGATGATATTTCCCACCTTTTTTTCTTTGTCACTTTTTTTCTTTAATTTTTTATTGTATAACACAGTTTAGAACAAATAACAAAAAAAAAATTAAATTTGACCAGTCCTAAATCATTTTAAATCTAAAGTAACAAAAAAAAAATGTTAAAATACGCCATAGGAACAGATGCCATGAAAAGAAAAAGAAGAGTAGCGCATGTCGTAGATTTTTTAAATTTTAGTAATATTTTTGGTGACAAATTATATCACCATTAAATAATTCAACATAAAAAAGTTCCTAAATTTGAATAAATCACTAGTCACGTCGGGTACAAGATTAAATGTACACTGTATATTTAAATCGATTATATTCATTTTTAAATTTAACCTATCTATATGCAAACAGTAAAACTATTGTCGTGTATAACTGGTTGCCTGTCTAGATCTATTTTTTTATCGACAGTTTACGCGTGTGTTGGACCACTTCATTGTAACCATTCGAGCCAATGTCGATCAATCAATAAAAACAACTTCACTCGCCCCAACAACAACCCTCACGTCGTAAAGTTTCCCCTCGCACTTGATGGGAGCGAGTAAAATATCGTCATTAGGGCCTTCAATTTGCGCTTTCCATTACACTTTTTGATGCTCATTGTATTTGTTAATTGAAGAATATTGGGTTTCACTTGCATAGTTTTTCTTTATTTGTCACCCTCCTTTTGCTTCGTCATTTTAATATCAATGTGACTTTCTACATAAGTTTTTTTTGTTGTACAATTCCTCGAAGAAAAACACTTAATTTTTCCATCACGATAATGCCCCTGGGGATACGTCTCGTGTTGTTGCTGCAAAACTCCACTACGTACACTTCGTGATTACACATACGCCGTATTGACCAGATTTGGTGTCCGGGGATTACTTTCTTTTCTCAAATCTGAAGAAATGGTTTGCTGGAGGAAGATTCACTTGAAATGATGAGGTCAAAGCTGAGATAACTCAGCTGAACGTCCTTAGTCCAAATATAACAGGTGTTTCGATTGATAATGCCGATTTTGCTAATAGATGGCGTTACTAGTACAGTTGTTGGTATAGACTAATGATGTCTATGGCGTTTTGGGTGGTAAGGATATGCCATCAAAAGCCTGTTCGTTAATAATTGTAACTGTGGAAAAAACATAGTTTTTCATAGATTTAAATATATCAAATTATGATTAGTGACCTGTCCATATATTTTTTTCTTTTTTTTTTTGGGGTTTTTAGATCGTGGCGAAAAACCCAGATCTACCATAAAAGGGCGTTTTGTGGGGAAGTTTAAACCTTCTTTCATTGAGAAGAAAACTGTTAACGTTATCGATTATTGGTTGAAGCTTATGGTGAACTCAAACCCAAAAAACTTGTGAGCGATGGTTTAAACGCTTTAAAAGTGGTGATTTTCGTATAAATGCCATGGAGCGTTTAGGACGGCAAGTTTGAAGATGCAGATTTGAATCATTATTAGATGGAGACTCAACGGATTTGTTGAAACAGTTGAAACTCATTGAATGTTGCCAGATCCACAATTTCTGAACGTCTACATGCATTGGGATAGATCCAGAAGGAAAGAAAATGGATTCCATATGAATTGAAGGAAACAGACATTGAAATTGTGAAATTTTGCTTGTCATACATATTTTGACAACCCAAACCGCAAAACATACATATAGTCGGGAACCCCCTCAAGTCCGGGACATGAGAGGTTTCTCTGCAAATCACAGATTCCCAAGCCGCTCCGCTATCAGACCAATCATTAAATTTGAGGGATTTCTTAACGAAATAATCTTTAATGGTTGGAATAATTTAATTATCGGTTCTTTATAAATAAATAGACTTGAGAATAAGCGATTCACATATTTTTAAAGGAAATTTTATATATATTCTTACGGTATTGTCAATAATACGTGTAAAACAACAGAATGAATCTCCGACCTATTTTTTCCTAAAAGAAAATGTTGGATAGACGGTTTGGAAGTACAAATTGGAATATCCACCGTATTTAACAATGCCAATACTTTTTTAACACACTGTATATTTTTGAACACGACCCTGTGATATGGCTGGTATACACCAGGCTTATATTTTTGTTTGTTTTTACTTGATTTTCCTAAATTGTTTATTTTAAAAGCTATTTTGACATTATTTTTATACACAGATAATAATTAAAACACTTGGTATTTGGTTCACAATATATTCAAAATATTCTCTGAAATGTTTCAGTCTCACGAGATCGTTTTCGAAGAAAGTTATATATAAACTAAACTAAAGTTTCAAAGTGCTGTTAATGGAGTTCGGTTTTTTTTGTCTCGTTACATTTATGACACTTTTAATAATTGGGGTATCTCCGAAATCGAGCTGAGTATTTCGTAGATTTTTACTGCCGTATATGGCTTTTTTAATTTCGGAAATTTCCGAATAATTTAACACCCTACTTTTATTGCAACTATGTATTAATTTGACATAATTTTTGTTCAAAAAATGGTTCTGTGCTCTACAATATTCGGCAAAGCCCGTCTTTTTTTGATTATGTACAATTGTTATTATTATTATTCACGTATGGACCCTGGTGGACTACGCGAAGTACAGTTAGAGGCGTTTGTTGTCGTTATCCTTCCTTTGCGCCCGTACTTATTTCATTCTTTCGCTATGAGCTTTTTTCCTTTCGTCAGACCAAGTAGTTCCAGTCTTTCTACATTTTTCAAGTTGTATTGTGTCTAAAACAGTTTCTCTCCTGAATTTCACTTTGTGTAATATTTGCTGATCTTAGGTCCTCTTTAATTGCAGCAATCCATTTAATTATTTCTACTTTAGCTCTACTCCTATTTTCATAAATTTCGACTATTTGTCTAGTTAACCTATTCGGATTCATCCGTTTTATGTGCCCGTAAAACTTAAGTCTTCTTTCTCTCATATCACAACGTATATCTGTGAATTGTTTGATTTCTTGGTTTTCTCGAAGTCGGTATGTTGTGCTATTTATTTGTTTGGGGCCTAAGATTTTTCTTATGATTTTTCTTTCCTTCTTTTCAATGTCCTCGATATCTCTCTTTCTATTCGAAATGAGCGTTTCTGTCCCATATAAACATTCTGGCTTAATAACTGTGTTGTAATGTATCAGTTTTGTGTTTTTAGATATGCATTTTTTGTTGTAAATATTTTGCATAAGTATAAACGCAATTTCCATTTTTTGACATCTACCCTTATTGGCCGCTTTTTCCAACCCATTTTCCATGATTATTTCACCCAAATATTTGAATTGAGAGACTCGTCTGATGTTACCATATTTTGTTTTTAGAAATGGTGTTCTTAGTCTGTTGCAGGTCATGTATTGTGTCTTTTCAAAGGATATTTGGAGTCCTACCTTTTCTGCTGTTTCTTTTAGGATTTCAATCTGTTTTTGTGACGTTAATATACCTTGAGCCAAAATTGCTAGATCAGCAAACGCCAGACAATCAATTGTGATGTTGGTTCTCCCCAGTTTAATGGGCTGGTCAGTATTCAGGGCCGACTTTTTTTCACGCCACTCCAGTATTATCCAGTATATATATATATATATATATATATATATATATATATATATATATATATATATATATATATATATATATATAGGATTAAAGGGGTTATTCCTTGACATATTCTAAGAATATTTTGTTGTATGATGATTTTTGAAAAACCTCTTTGTTTCGAAGATACAGAGTGAACAAAATTTACGACATTAACATTTTATTATCAAAAAGTACATGTAAAGTTGCTCAATCTACAATAAATGTTCGAAATGCAATTCCTCCAGCCTTGATACAAGCATTCAATCTTCTCGACATTGACTGCCGAACTCTTTCAAATACACCAGGGTCGTTTCTAATTGAATTACACCCAGCAATTATCCGATTTCGCAAATCATCCAAATTCTTCAATGGAGTAGCGTAAACTAATGACTTCAGATATTCCCTGAAGAAATAATCCGGGGGGGTTTAAGTTCGGGGATCGAGCAGGCCATGCGTGTGGCCTACTTCGACCAATCCAGCGATATCCGTATGTTGCTGTTAAAAAATTACGAGCAACCAAACTGAAATGTGATGGTGCACCATCGTACATAAACCACATTTCATGCCTTGTTGCCATGGTACATCTTCCAGAAACTCAGGCAGCGTTGCTTCCAAAAAGTTGCGATACACCTCGCCAGTAAGTCTTTGTTATAGAAATACCGGTCCAATTAGATAGTCACCTACAATTCCAACCCAAACATTCAACGAGAACTGATGTAGAAAACTATCTTCGCATACCTCATGCGGATTTTCATCTGCCCACACGTGGTTATTATGAAAATTCCTTATTGCGTTTCTGTGGCTTCATCGGTGAAAAGAATTTGTGTCAGGAATAGAGGGATGCGAAGTAAAGTTTGCAATATCCATTGACATAATGCAATACGTGGAGGAAAATCAACAGGTAGTAGTGCCTGAACGCGTTGAATGTGGTATGGATACAACAAATTATCCTTAAAAATTTTCCAAACTGTCCAGTGACTCACATTCAAAGTATTTGCAATTTTTCGCGTAGAACTACCAGGCTCTTCCGCTATCATGTCCAGGACATTCTGTTCCAATTGTACCGTTCTTACAGTCGGTGATCTTCCTGACCCTTCGGTTCGTTTCAATGTGCTATTTCACGAAGACATCGATTAATGTTTTCGAAGATTTTTCCATCAAGGACATTACGGGCTGGAAATCGTTCACTATACAATCGCTTAGCTTGTAATGCATTGCCATCAGCCAAGTCCATTCATGAAGTGCATGTCAGTCATCTCGGCGTTTGTATACATTATGATAGAGGACTTCACTCACTATTTAAGACACGTCCGACAGCCAAACGTCACTCAATCTATGCAAACAAATGCAACCGATGAAATCCACTTACTAGATAAAACAGCCGTTCCAAGTGATCGAGATTGAAAAAAAAAATTGTGTACTTGATAAACTCATTGTCGTTCACCCTACTTTTATTTACATTAATGATTTCAACAAATATCGAATATGGTTGTCGCAAATTTTGTTCGCCCTGTATCTTCGAAACAAAGGGGTTTTTCAATAATCATCATAGGACAATGAATAACTCCTTGCATTTTTGCCGTATGTTTACCTAACACCCTGTATATATATATATATATATATATATATATATATATATATATATATATATATATATATATATATATATATATATATATATATATATATATATATATATATATATATATATATATATATATATATATATATATATATATATATATATATATATATATATATATATATATATATATATATAACGTTAATCTTAAAGCTTATTCTTATGAATAAAAAAGCCTAAAAAAATTTAAAAAAATATATTTTTCTGTCTTTATTTATCACAAGATGGGGCATGCCATGAAAAAATATTAATAAACCTGACGATTTTAGTATTATTTCAGATATCGCACGCAGAGGAAGTCGAAAACGTTTATTATGTATCGTAAGACTTGCTTCAATCGAAACCTGACAAGTATTTTAAACTCTCCTGAATTGTACCGGGCAGGAATATTTCCTGCATGTGCGAATCGAAAAAAATACGTTCTACCGGATGGTGCAATTTCGTTTTTCCTTGCTAACAAATTGTACATTGCTGTCACATTTTAAAAATTTTTATATTTTCTAATCAGACTATGCTGAGGTCGTTCGAAAATTTACGAAAAGCAACTATAAGATCAAGCGGTGGTAGCTAAATCTGGCAAATACGGTGCATGTGCAAGTCTCTCGAAGCCTAGATCATAAAGTAAGAGGCAACAAGAAAGCGCACGTTCTTTAGCCTAATTTGTATATTTTCTCTTCAGATGATCAGTCAAGAGTCGTTCGAAAATTAACAGTCGTTCTTGATTATTTTTATTACTTGACGAACGAGCTTGTTTAACGACGAACGAGTCATTTCTTCACGTTTCAAAAGAGGTAGTAATCGCTGGGAGCTAAATCCGATAAATAAGGTGCAAGTTTCGCTGCAGCAAGAAAGAACACTTTGTTTTTGGACAGATGTACAACGTTTAGCCTGAATAAGGCCCTTCAAATGGTCCAATAGCAAGTATTAGACAAAGCAACTACAAGATCTTTGATTATTTGTATTATTTGAAGTCAATCGTCGACCAACGAGTCATTTCTTCACGTTTCGAAAGAGGTAGTAATCGCTGGGAGCTAAATCCGATAAATAAGGTGCAAGTTTCGCTGCAGCAAGAAAGAACACTTTGTTTTTGGACAGATGTACAACGTTTAGCCTGAATAAGGCCCTTCAAATGGTCCAATAGCAAGTAGTAGACAAAGCAACTACAAGATCTTTGATTATTTGTATTATTTGAAGTCAATCGTCGACCAACGAGTCGTTTCTTCACGTTTCGAAAGAGGTAGTAATCGCTGGGAGCTAAATCCGATAAATAAGGTGCAAGTTTCGCTGCAGCAAGAAAGAACACTTTGTTTTTGGACAGATGTACAACGTTTAGCCTGAATAAGGCCCTTCAAATGGTCCAATAGCAAGTAGTAGACAAAGCAACTACAAGATCTTTGATTATTTGTATTATTTGAAGTCAATCGTCGACCAACGAGTCATTTCTTCACGTTTCGAAAGAGGTAGTAATCGCTGGGAGCTAAATCCGATAAATAAGGTGCAAGTTTCGCAGCAGCAAGAAAGAACACTTTGTTTTTGGACAGATGTACAACGTTTAGCTTGAATAAGGCCCTTCAAATGGTCCAATAGCAAGTAGTAGACAAAGCAACTACAAGATCTTTGATTATTTGTATTATTTAAAGTCAATCGTCGACCAACGAGTCAATTATACCTCGTTTTTAAACCGAAAGACGATGCTTTAAAATAACTTTACGCAGGAAGTTTTTATTCTTGAATCTACAAAGCAATGACACAACATCAAAGTGTCTTATTCTCAACAGTAAGTTCACAGTGAACTCAAAGACTGTGCATTTAAATTTTTCCTTATTTTGCGTACACAACATAGTTTGCGGTGTTTCTCCTGTTCCTGCCCAAGCTCTAACTTTTCACAGTTCATCGTGAGCTCACAATTATACCTCGTTTTTAAATCGAAAGACGATGCTTTAAAATAACTTTACGCAGTGAAAAAAACTCTGATTCGAATAGGGCCTGAGGTTGATTAAGCGGAGAACTCACACTAATTTTGAAAAAAAAAGAAACTACGTCATCGAAACACACGGCTTCCAAAGTGAAAGTTTTCTCGCGCGAGAAAATCCCGAAAAAGTATTGATTGAAAGCTCTCCAACTTCCCTTGTCCTAGTTTCTATAAAACCGAGGGGAGACGAAAAAGGGGCGTACTTGCAACGGGACATCGCCTTGCCACCCTCGTTCGCACCCGCCCCACTCCTCGCTCTCGCCCGCCCGACAACCTATAATCAAACCGGTTGCGCCCTCTGTCGGCCTAGCTGACAGCGACACATCCAAAATCGAATTTAGAGTTACTTGTTCATCAATTTTTGCCATTTATAGTTTTTCTATTAATATGTTGCTGTTCTTCTAACTGTGTAAAAAATCAGATAAAGAACCAAAAATAAATGAGTCTACTAATTCTACTATGAATAATAGTTTATCAGTTTTATTAGAAGGCTCTACGGTTCATGTGGTGAAGCATAGTTTCCAGATCTAAATTCGATCGAAAACCTTTGGAAACAATTAAAAAAATTAAATTATTGACCTTCCATCCCACCCGCCTGATCTAATTCCATGTAAATATTAAGGATGCCCGAGATTAAAGCTAATATCGAATAAATTAACGTCTAAATAAAAAAAATGTTTGATTTTAAACTATTCGTGGAGGCAAAAATGGCCACAAACAAGAAGAGACTAATAATCCTGAAATTAATCGGAATAATGTGTATGAAATAACAATTTCTAATGGTGCTGAAAGGATATAAATTACGTTAAGCAATTATATTGCAACCCAGTTGCAACACTGTACGTTTCCTTGGGGCAAAGAGAAAATTGTGCAAAGTGCAACGATTAAAAACCGTGAGATATCCGACAAAAAGAACTTTGAGTCATTCGGTACGAAATGTCTGAGGAAATTTCGAAATGCAACATTGTATGTATTAAAATGCATTCACTATCGATATGGGCGCCTTAAAAAAAAGTACGTGTGTTTAAATGACAGCAGCTGTGAGAGCAACTATAATAGTTACAAGGTAATTGGTCCATTGCCTAAATAATTTACATAGTTGGGAAATCCATTTTTCAATGTCTAGAAGCGCAATATAAATTTAATAAGGACTGAACCATTCGAGTTTGCCTGGTCGTTTAGCAAAATACTCATATTTTTTCTTATATTAATTTCTAGGCTCTCCAAGAAATTTAGTTTTTAGATTTACTTTCATTACGTAACATTTTAAAGTTATCGTTAAAAGTGTGATTTTCTAACATTAAGTGATTAGCATAATGACAATTATTTTATTTCTTAATACCAGGCTAATTGAACAGTTCGCGGAGCGACACCTATAGAGCAGTAAAAGAACTAAATAATCTACTACATTTTGAAGTTTTATCCTTCATTTGAACATATGTGAAGTTTCAAGTCGATCTGTCAATTCATTCGTACAAAACCAGCAGCTTAAAGTAAACGTATCAGTGTTATTTTTTAAAATGGATAATATTGAATATCGAACAGTGATTAAATTCTTCCTAAATGTAAACGTAAATTCTTCGTGGTCATATAAGCCTGGATGATTATCCTCGTTCTGAACGTCCAATTCCATATTACGTCCAAGGCATTTTGTTAATAGATTACTTTCAAACTGGTAAAACAATAATAGGGCGGCATTACTCAAACCTACTGAACAAATAACTAATTCTATATGATACATGATATGGTTATGGATGACAGAAAATTGAATTTGTGAAATTGCGGTGGCCGTAGACATCTCAACTGAACGGGTGTTTCATATTGTGAAAATGGAGTTGGGCTTGAGAAAGTTATGGGCAAGATGGATACCGCATTTGTTAAATTCTGATCAAAAACGACTTCGAATAAAACCTTCTAACCAACATTTAGATCTTTTTCGAAAGAATAAAATATATTTTAAACGTCGTTTTGTAACTGTGGATGAGACCTGAGTTTACCACTTTGATTCTGAACTGCGACAGCAAACCGCAGAGTGAACTGAGCCCGGTTGTTCAGCTCCGAAGCAGCCAAAGGGCGGGTATTGCGGGTGCAACAGCGCGGTATTACTCAAACCTTTTGGATCAATTGGAAGCAAAAATTCGCGTTTAGCGCAAAGGAAATCATTTTTCATCAAGACAATGCATCGGCTCACAGACGTGTTCTTGCAATGGCTAAATTGAACAAATTGAGCATCCACCATATTCACCAGATCTAGCCCACTCTCACTTTAATATGTTCCCAAACGTCAAAAAACTCCTACGTGGCAAGCGTTTTTCATCAAATGAAGAAGTTATAGGAGTCGTAGATGAGTATCTTGAAGGACTTCCAGAAAATCACTTCAGAGAAGGAATAAATGAACTGGAAAACCTTCGAAAAAAAATGTATTGAGCTTAAGAGAGAATATACGGAAGAATAAAGTCATCTTTTCAACTATAAACTTTTTTTATCATTTCCACTCCGCGAACTTTCCAATTAGCTTAGAATAACTTCTCTTATGTTGATCGAGCTTAGTGAAGAAAAACCTTGTTGCTTGTCCAACATAAGCTTTCTGCCAAGAACCGCACTCAAATTAACTCCTGATTTATACGCCTTAGTCGTTTGAGTTTTTTGTTTTTAATGAGGCGTCCTAGACTATTTATTGTCTAAATGATTGTGGCGTGTTCATATATTTTTTTCTTTTTATTTTTGGGGGGGTCCTTGAGTATTACACTGGGGAATAATTTGAAAAATAATTCCTGTTGAGTTCGATATTTAAGCTGTTTTATACGTAAATTGACATGCTAATTCCAAAACTTTATTTACTTTTTTTCTATCACGTCAAGTTTTTTTCTCTACAGTTGTTGCGCATCCGACTAAGCTTACCGAATCACCGAAGTCACTACTGCTCTCCTACCGGCGAACCTTCTTCGACCTAGGAGTGGGGGCGTGTGTGATGTTGCGTCATCCAAAACTAGTTCGGTCAGTTACGCATGAGATGCTAAAGTACGCGGGTCTGCGTCGCTCTGATATAGTGAAGTCAAAGTATACATACACAACTACAGATTTTCGTTATGTCTGCCTCTGATAGTTCTCGTCGTAAGTGCTTATACAGCCCTGATTCATTTTGTTATATATGTGGAAGTTTTACCATCCCCATTCAACGGACTAATATTAGTACATTTGTCAGGCAAGCCTATTTTGTTTATTTTAAAGTGAAAATAGGTGACCAAGATAAATCATGGGCCCTTCATAAAGTGTGCAAGCAGTGTGTAGAGAATTTACGAATGTGGACGAAGAGAACACATAATAAACTTCCGTTTAGTATACCAATGGTTTGGCGAAAGCCCAAAGATCACTTAAGTGATTGCTACTTTTGCATAGTGAAAACATCAGGATTCAACAAGAAAAACAAACATAAAATTGAGTACCGTCAGCTATACGCCCTGTGCCTCATTCAGCTGAAATTCCAGTGCCAGTTTTTCAAGAATTAACTTCTTTAGAAATACAAGAATGTGAATCAAGTGAAGATCGAAGTGACTCCACCGACGAAGAATTCAAAGTTTCCAATGATTCTGTTCGTAAAGGATTCAATCAACAAGAATTAAACGATTTAGGACGAGATTTGGGACTATCCAAAAAAGCATCGGCATCGGCAAGCAAAAAAATTTACTTGACAAAGGAGCTAAAGTCACTTACTATCGATCCAGAGAAAGTGAATTTAGGCAGTACTTCAGAAATAATGACGGATTTGTATATTGCCAGAACGTAGAAGGTTTAATGAAAGAATTGGCCCTTTCTAACTATAACGCAACTGAATGGTGATTGTTTATAGATAGCTCAAAGCGTAGCTTGAAGTGTGTTCTCCTAAATAATGGAAATTTATACGGTTCAGTCCCAATAGGTCATTCCGTTTCTTTGCGTGAAGAATATGGCGACATGAAGAAAGTCATTGACTTCTTTTGCAATATAACATGCACCAATGGATCATCTGTGTTGACCTTAAAATGGCCTGTTTCCTTCTTGGTCAGCAACGCGGGTATACCGAGTATCCCTGTTTTTTGTGCATGTGGGACAGCAGGGCTCGTGAGAAGCATTGGATGTAATCGAACTGGCCGCCAAGATCTGACCTAAGGCCTGGTGATCCAAACATTTTAAATCAGCCACTTGTCGACAGAAAAAAACATTGTATTTCCTCCTTTGCATATAAAACTAGGTCTCATGAAGCAATTTGTTAAGGCTTTGCCAATTGAAGGAGACTGCTTTAAAGATAAAAAAGATAAAGGCTGGTGTGTTTGATTGTTTGTGGTCCACAGTGATTGGTCCACAGATTCGGCAACTCGTTAAAGATGAAAATTTCACTGAAACAATGACCGAACTTGAAAGGAATGCTTGGTTGGCTTGTAAAAATATTGTTAAAGACTTTCTTGGAAATACACGAGCCCCGAATTACATCGAAATTGTTCAACAACTCTTGGAGAACTTTAAAAAGCTTGGTTGCAACATGAGCATCAAACTGCATTCCTTACAGAGTCATCTTGCTAACTTCCCAGAAAATCTTGATGCTGTTAGTGATGAACAGGGCGAGCGATTCCACCAAGATCTAAAGGTTATGGAAACGCGGTATCAAGGTAGATGGGATGTCAGTATGATGGCTGACTACTGTTGGAGCATCAAGCGAGAATGTCCACAAACTGAACACTCCAGGAAAAGCTATAAGAAGAAATGTTTACCATAATATCTTTTATTTATTTTTTGTATAAACACAATTTAACTTTTAATAATATGTTAACCTCTGTATGAATAAAATATTCTAATCTATTTGGTCAGATCTCACCTTATTTCCTTTCGTATGTACACTTTTAAGGTAAAATGAGGGGTATGCTGTAGCTTAAGAACTTGACGTGATAGAGAAAAACTGTGAATGTTTTTGAATTCAGAGATGAAAAATTAGTCAAAAACAAGTCACAGATCCTCAGTGTTATCTGTTTTGAAAGCAAGATTTATGTTGTTTGTTTTCGATAAATGTCTAGAAACTAATTTGGCCACTTTTACTGTATATGTAATTGTTTTATACGTCATATCTTAAGGGTATGGTACATCCGTTAGCTTGATTTCTTTTATGGAGCTTGTCCAAAAGGAGCATAGTATTATCTGGTTATTGTTTTACCTTTCTCAAGAAAAATTATTGATAGATTTCCTTTGCTTACAGTTTTTGTTTTTTTTAATAAATTTCCACCGGCCTCTATCCACTGTTTCGTATATTTCGGTTCTAGAACAAGGTGACGAATATATATCTCATTCGTGGTTTGCATTTGACACGTATTCGCAGGTGTTTTTGTTCTGAAGAAGAAAAATGCTGTACCCTTTTTGCACACAACTTTTCATACGTAATTGTTTAGGTATAATTTCAAAATTCAATCTGTATGGGACGTCTACAGACTGGTAGACAATATTTCTTTTCGCATGGATGGAAACCATTAAATATATCAAAATAATTTTTTCATCATTCGATTTGGAGTAAAATTGGAGATTGGAGAAAACAGGATATGATTTTCAAGTTACGAGAGAGTTAAAAATATATTAAAATGATTTTTACACCACTTTTCACACCACCAAGGGCTGATATTTTCATTGTGTTGTCGTAATTTTACATAAAGTTACGAGAAAAATCGTCCTGACGACCTGTAGGCAATTTTTTATTTTCGCATGGATATTTCGTAAAACATTAAATATATCAAAATATTTTCATTATGTCGTAATTTTAACCAAAGTTACGAGAAAAAATCTGAAAACTGGTCAAAAATCGCAAATTTTTCACTATTATATACATAAAAAAATTATAAAAATGCTTCAAATATCATATTCGGCTTAAACTTTGATAAATGGTGTTCAGAGGGGCGAAAATAACGAAAAACTTATTAGTTTTTATGTATGATTAAGAGTTTTAAAGATACGCTTAGAAAATTGCAATGTTGAGATTTGTAGCTAATTTCTCTTCGCATGGATACTTCGTAAACCATTAAATATATCAAAATTATTTTTACCCTATTGGATTGGGCATGAGATTCTATACGGGCGTCGATCATTTCATTATGTTGTTGTAATTTTCATGACGTTACGAAGTTACGAAACAAGTTACGAAAAAAAAATCAGAAAATGGCTAAAAATTGCAAATTGTCACGACATGGAAAAATTACAAAAATGGTTCATATCTCAGACTGGGCTCAAACTTTGATAAATGGTGTTCAGAAGGCCGAAAATAACAAGAAACTTATTAGTTTTTATGTATTATTAACTGTTTTAAAGATACGCTTAGATAATAGCAATATTAAGATTTGTAGACAATTTCGCTTTGGATGTATATTTCGTAAACTATCCAAAATATCAAAATGATTTTTACGCCATTCGATTGGGCCTAAAATTCTATACGAGAGATGATATTTTCATTGTGTTGTCGTAATTTTAACTAAAGTTACGAGAAAAAATCTGAAAATGGCCAAAAATCGCAATTTTTCACGACTATATACATGGAAAAATTGCCAAAATGGTTCACATCTCAGATTGGGCTCAAACTTTGACAAATGGTGTTCAGAAGGCTGAAAATAACGAGAAACTTATTAGTTTTTATGTATGATTAAGTGTTTTAAATATACGCTTTGAAAATAGTAATTTTGAGATTTGTAGACAATTTCGCTTCGCGAGTATATTTCGTAAACTATCAAAAATATCAAAATGATTTTTACGCCATTCGATTGGGCGTAAAATTCTATACAAGAGATGATATTTTCATTGTGTTGTCGTAATTTTAACTAAAGTTACGAGAAAAAATCTGAAAATGGCCAAAAATCGCAATTTTTCACGACTATATACATGGAAAAATTGCCAAAATGGTTCACATCTCAGATTGGGCTCAAACTTTGACAAATGGTGTTCAGAAGGCTGAAAATAACGAGAAACTTATTAGTTTTTATGTATGATTAAGTGTTTTAAATATACGCTTTGAAAATAGTAATTTTGAGATTTGTAGACAATTTCGCTTCGCGAGTATATTTCGTAAACTATCAAAAATATCAAAATGATTTTTACGCCATTCGATTGGGCGTAAAATTCTATACGAGAGATGATATTTTCATTGTGTTGTCGTAATTTTAACTAAAGTTACGAGAAAAAATCTGAAAATGGCCAAAAATCGCAATTTTTCACGACTATATACATGGAAAAATTGCCAAAATGGTTCACATCTCAGATTGGGCTCAAACTTTGACAAATGGTGTTCAGAAGGCTGAAAATAACGAGAAACTTATTAGTTTTTATGTATGATTAAGTGTTTTAAATATACGCTTTGAAAATAGTAATATTGAGATTTGTAGACAATTTCGCTTCGCGTGTATATTTCGTAAACTATCAAAAATATCAAAATGATTTTTACGCCATTCGATTGGGCGTAAAATTCTATACGAGAGATGATATTTTCATAGTGTTGTCGTAATTTTAACTAAAGTTACGAGAAAAAATCTGAAAATGGCCAAAAATCGCAATTTTTCACGACTATATACATAGAAAAATTGCCAAAATGGTTCACATCTCAGATTGGGCTCAAACTTTGACAAATGGTGTTCAGAAGGCTGACAATAACGAGAAATTTATTAGTTTTTATATATGATTAACTGTTTTGAAGATACGCTTTGAAAATAGTAATATTGAGATTTGTAGACAATTTCGGTTCGCATGTATATTTCGTAAACTATCAAAAATATCAAAATGATTTTTACGCCATTCGATTGGGCGTAAAATTCTATACGAGAGATGATATTTTCATTGTGTTGTCGTAATTTTAACTAAAGTTACGAGAAAAAATCTGAAAATGGCCTAAAATCGCAAATTTTCACGACTATATACATGGAAAAATTGCCAAAATGGTTCACATCTCAGAATGGGCTCAAACTTTGACAAATGGTGTTCAGAAGGCTGAAAATAACGAGAAACTTATTAGTTTTTATGTATGATTAAGTGTTTTAAATATACGCTTTGAAAATAGTAATTTTGAGATTTGTAGACAATTTCGCTTCGCGTGTATATTTCGTAAACTATCAAAAATATCAAAATGATTTTTACGCCATTCGATTGCGCGTAAAATTCTATACGAGAGATGATATTTTCATAGTGTTGTCGTAATTTTAACTAAAGTTACGAGAAAAAGTCTGAAAATGGCCAAAAATCGCAATTTTTCACGACTATATACATGGAAAAATTGCCAAAATGGTTCACATCTCAGATTGGGCTCAAACTTTGACAAATGGTGTTCAGAAGGCTGAAAATAACGAGAAACTTATTAGTTTTTATGTATGATTAAGTGTTTTAAATATACGCTTTGAAAATAGTAATATTGAGATTTGTAGACAATTTGGCTTCGCGTGTATATTTCGTAAACTATCAAAAATATCAAAATGATTTTTACGCCATTCGATTGGGGGTAAAATTCTATACGAGAGATGATATTTTCATTGTATTGTCGTCATTTTAACTAAAGTTACGAGAAAAAATCTGAAAATGGCCTAAAATCGCAAATTTTCACGACTATATACATGGAAAAATTGCCAAAATGGTTCACATCTCAGATTGGGCTCAAACTTTGACAAATGGTGTTCAGAAGGCTGAAAATAACGAGAAACTTATTAGTTTTTATGTATGATTAAGTGTTTTAAATATACGCTTTGAAAATAGTAATTTTGAGATTTGTAGACAATTTCGCTTCGCGTGTATATTTCGTAAACTATCAAAAATATCAAAATTATTTTTACGCCATTCGATTGGGCGTAAAATTCTATACGAGAGATGATATTTTCATTGTGTTGTCATAATTTTAACGAAAGTTACGAGAAAAAATCCGAAAATGGCCAAAAATCGCAATTTTTCACGACTATATACATGGAAAAATTGCCAAAATGGTTCACATCTCAGATTGGGCTCAAACTTTGACAAATGGTGTTCAGAAGGCTGAAAATAACGAGAAACTTATTAGTTTTTATGTATGATTAAGTGTTTTAAATATACGCTTTGAAAATAGTAATATTGAGATTTGTAGACAATTTCGCTTCGCGTGTATATTTCGTAAACTATCAAAAATATCAAAAAGATTTTTAGGCCATTCGATTGGGCGTAAAATTCTATACGAGAGATGATATTTTCATTGTGTTGTCGTAATTTTAACTAAAGTTACGAGAAAAAATCTGAAAATGGCCAAAAATCGCAATTTTTCACGACTATATACATGGAAAAATTGCCAAAATGGTTCACATCTCAGATTGGGCTCAAACTTTGACAAATGGTGTTCAGAAGGCTGAAAATAACGAGAAACTTATTAGTTTTTATGTATGATTAAGTGTTTTAAATATACGCTTTGAAAATAGTAATATTGAGATTTGTAGACAATTTCGCTTCGAGTGTATATTTCGTAAACTATCAAAAATATCAAAATGATTTTTACGCCATTCGATTGGGGGTAAAATTCTATACGAGAGATGATATTTTCATTGTGTTGTCATAATTTTAACTAAAGTTACGAGAAAAAATCTGAAAATGGCCTAAAATCGCAAATTTTCACGACTATATACATGGAAAAATTGCCAAAATGGTTCACATCTCAGAATGGGCTCAAACTTTGACAAATGGTGTTCAGAAGGCTGAAAATAACGAGAAACTTATTAGTTTTTATGTATGATTAAGTGTTTTAAAGATACGCTTTGAAAATTGTATTATTGAGATTTGTAGACAATTTCGCTTCGCATGTTTATTTCGTAAACTATCAAAAATATCAAAATGATTTTTACGCCATTCGATTGGGCGTAAAATTCTATACAAGAGATGATATTTTCATTGTGTTGTCGTAATTTGAACTAAAGTTACGAGAAAAAATCTGAAAATGGCCAAAAATCGCAAATTTTCACGACTATATACATGGAAAAATTGCCAAAATGGTTCACATCCCACAATGTGTTCAAACTTTGACAAATGGTGTTCAGAAGGCTGACAATAACGAGAAATTTATTAGTTTTTATATATGATTAACTGTTTTGAAGATACGCTTTGAAAATAGTAATATTGAGATTTGTAGACAATTTCGGTTCGCATGTATATTTCGTAAACTATCAAAAATATCAAAATGATTTTTAGGACATTCGATTGTGGGTAAATTTCTATAGAAAGGCTGATATTTTCGTTGTATTATCGTAATTTCAACTAGTTACGAGAAAAAATCTGAAAATGGTCTCAAACACGTAAAATTAGAAAGAATTATAAGAAGCAGTTTCTCATTTCTCACGTCTATAATGAAAATACTGACCGGGACATACATTTTTATTATGTGCAGTTCGTTTCAGGGACAGTTTTCAGACAAAGGATTAACAAAAACTGAATAGAAAATATACTGCTTCACCTTGAATTTCACTCAGACTTTACGAAACAGTAAAAAAAACAAAGCGCGTTAGAGACTGTTTACAAACTCTGAAATTAACTGAGATAATTGACGGTGGTCCACCGACAATTAGTAAAGAGTTCTTGAAATCCGTGCTCTCTCTCTCAACTAAAATTCATTTTAACTACAGACTAGCTAACATCAAAGAGCCAGTGCGTTTCTGAAACGAATTAAAGGAACAATGAATGAATGTGTTAACAGTATAACACAGGTACTAAAAATGATAATAATAATACAAAAAGAGAAAAAAAAGTATGATGGAAATGGGGTAACGCCTCGCAGCTGCCAGTAAAAAAAGTATGAAAGAAAAAAGCGGACAGCGACAAGGTGGTGTTTAAATACTATAAAAAAAGAACGCGCAACAGAAAGAGATCTGGGTTTCAATCGGATATTGTGTGAAAAGACGGAAACCAATATTGTATTTTTTGAATCATAGGTACACCTTTAAAGCCAATTATGCTGCACGAGTGATGGTATTTACAAAATTATTATATTATCTATACACCGTCACTACTTGAACGTGTACTTTTAATGCTTTTGGTACAATTTGGAAAACCCAAACAAATTACACTAGATTACACGGTTTTTATCCCCCAGCTAAAAGATGTTAATTACTGTTTATTTAGGTAAGAGTTATCCGGAAAAAAAATAATAAAAAAATGTATGTTTGCTTTTAGAAATATTTATTTACTTGTTTACTTGTTAGTTTTTGGATCAAAATCCTCGATGTCGTTCTTCGAAAACCTTTAAATCTTGGTGAAAACGTTCTACCTATTCGTAACTGATACTTCCTAAGCTTTCAGGGAAAGAACTCAAATGCGAGTGCAGGAAATGAATCTTCAATGACACGTTCACTCCCATCTTCTGAAAATTTTTCAATAAATCAGCAACAATATCTTTATAATTTTAATTTTTTTTATTTCCCAAAAATTCTTCTAGAGTAGTTGAAAAAAGGGATATGACTGTAGAAAAAAAAAGTGACGTGATAGAATATTTCTGCCGTAAATATTAAGCCATATAGTATACGTTCTTTCTTTGTCAAGGTAATCACTGAATAAAATACCTTGCGCATCCCAAAATACGGATGCCAATACCTTACCAGCTGATATTTGCGTTTTTGGACGCTTTTTCGGCAGTTGCAGTCCACTCAGCTGACTTCCGATTTCACATATCGCATGAAAAAATCCTTTTTATTGAACCCGCATTAAAGAATACTCGATTTTTTTGCTTATTTTTGCCTACGAACGAAGCTAGTTAATGTAGTATGGTTCATTTTTTGTAGTGACACTAATTGTACTGGGAAAACAATATTATCTAGATTATATTACTGATTTAATCATTAGATATTAGATGATTTAATCTTAGATTAAATCATCTCCTTATGATGCAAGCATGGTTAGCGAAACGTGCGTCGAGAATTTTAAAAGAATTGATTCGGTGTTTAGTGGTAAATCTCTTTGAGTTTAGTTGACCTGTGTTATCTTATAACAGTGCAATAAACATAAGCAGTGACTCAATCGATGTGGTTCTCGATACAGGAAACCGTTTTTTTTTCTATCGTCAACAGACTTTATAAACAGTCGATAGTAGTATTGATAAGAACGACAATAAAACACGAATTGGTTTACAACATGGCCTTTATATTTCTTCTGTTTATCGCAGACTCGACTTTATTGTTTGGATAACTTGTAAAATTTGCTCTTGAAAGAAAGAAATCTGTCAAAATGGGTAAACATTCTGTCAAAAAAAGTACCGGGAATTGGTCCATAAAACACACAAATTTGTATTATTTATCCAAATTTATAGTATCGCCTTCAAAGTAGGTCCAAATCTTCCACCACATCTCGACCGCTTTTAAATGCACTGTACCACTCATGCACGTGCTTTTGATAAAGTCAATTCACCGTAAGCCTTCTGCAGCATTTTACGCAAAATTTAAGACAAATTCTTTGTTCGATGTTTTTATCCACTGTAAACAAATTAAATAACATATGACGTTTAAACTCCGCGTCAGTGTAGGTCAGAGGACAGTTAGCGATAAAAAGAATTTTGATAATCCTTTTAAGTGGGCTTTTCAAATTATCAATTCCCGATACTTTTTTTTGTCAGAATGTATATTCCGTGTAAAAAGTACCTGGAATTGTTAAATCAAACACAAAAAGAATTATTCGCCCTCAAAATTGGCCCCATCGAGTGCAGTATAAGTATAACACTACTTAACCCAACCCTCCATGCATTTTTCCTAAGCTGATTAAGGTATGGCCTCCAACGCCGTCAGTAAATTTTCTTTTACGACCTCGATTAACTCAAAACGCCATTCCCGAAGTGGTAATGTTAGCTTCGGGAACAGGAAAGCCACACGGGGCCATATCAGGTGAGTACTGTGCTTGGTCGATGATGTTCGTCGAATTTTTGGTTAAAAACTCTTGTACAGTATTGAACTTTTTCGGAACCAGTCGTGTGGGGATGCGTTTCACACCAAAAATATCAATATAATATAGATTTATCCAGTTGGAGGCCAAGATTGAGGAAGGTCAAGGTTTCCAGATGGGCTGTGTTTACACAAAGAGGAGGAAGAATTTGAGATGACCTTTCCGGCTATCAGATTCGTCTTCGCCTTCTTCCGGACAGATTCGATTGGTATAGACTGTTTCAAAATATTTCGTTACCCTTCGACAAAATGTTAATTGTCCCAATAAATCTCTCTCTCGCGCCTGAACCGGAGTTTAACTTCTGAATAATGTGAGAAAAAATGAAATATTGTTAATTTATGATTAAATTATTATTCTGCTCATCCTTACTGTAGAATCTCAGCTCATGCTGGCCGATATTCCAATGCCAAGATGAAAAAGCAATTCAGCTCCTCTCACCCTAGCATAATATGTTACGAACAATGTGACATGTCTGCAAGAGCACGGCACGCTGTCCCACTATGGCAATCGATCTCGAGATACCGAGGCTCTCGAGGTTCTTTGAAAATCTCTTACTTATCAGGCCTTCGGCGGATATAACGGGTGGCACTACATCTACCTTACTCAGTTTCCACTGGTTCTTCAAGTCGTATGCCAGATTTTCATACTTTGTGGATTTTTCTATCTCAGTTTTTCTTATGTTGTGAGATAGCGGCACTGCGATGTCAATTGATTAAAACAATATCCGGCCTGTTATAATCAACCGTTCGATCAGTAATGATTGGTCTGTCCCAGTAAAGAATGGTATCGGATGATTCAAGTACAGGAGAAGGCGAGTACTTATAATATGGAGGAGGTGCGCTTTCTAATAGCGAGTATTTTTTTGCAATTTGATGATGTATAATTTTTGTCAGCTGATTATGCCGTCCTAAATAAGCATTCGGAGCAAGGGCCGGGCAACCACCAATAAGGTGCTCAATTGTTTCCTCCAAAGTACCGCACTTCCTGCACTTATCGACTACGTCCAAATGCAGTATGTGCTTTTCATAGTTTTTTGTTCTTGTTACCCTATCTTGAATAGATATCGCGAAACCTTCTGTTTCTGGGCACAAGAGTTGGTCAGTCACTTCAGAGACAATTGTTCGTCAATGGTGTCATCTTCGAGTGACTTAGGAAACCTTCCGTGCAATGTTTGTCCTTTCCATTCTCGAACGCAATCCGTGAGTGTTGTTCTGCTATCAATACGATTTTGTTTATTTAGGTTCAGTGGGGTGAAACCCCGGTCCTCATTTGCAACCAATTTCATTAACGTACTGTTTGAATCAGTGAAGTGTTTTCTCATTCTACTTTCTTGATTGAGACAGAGATTTTTTACGTTTACAAGGTCTCTACCCCCAACTTTCTTGGGATGTTTAGTCTTTTCGTAGATGAGTTTGGATGCAGGCATCGGAACTTTGTTAATGTTCGGCGTGTCAACCTATCAAGTTCATCAAGGTCAGTTTCTGACCATTTAACAATGCCAAAAGAATATGTCAGAGTTGGCACTGCCCAACCGTTGATAGCTCTAATGAGGTTTCCACTGTTCAGTTTGGTGTTTAAAAGTTTTGTAAGTCTCTTTTGGTATTAGAGTGGAAAAGTCCTTCTTTAACTGGTTATAATCAAGTTTATGCTTTTGGGGTATTCCTAAATATTTGTAGGATTTTTCTGGTGCTAGTTGTTGTATGTTACAAAGTGTTGAATGTTGACTCTGAACCTTTCCCTTCTATATACTAATGGTAGAACATTTGTCCAGTCCGAATGACATTCTGATATCCCTACTGAATGTTTCAACCGTTTTTATCAATGAGTTTAATTTTTCTCTAGTTTCTCCATATAATTTAAGGTCATCCATATATAGTAGATGAGAGAGTTTTCTTGGATTCCTCATGTTAAGTTTATATCCAATATTGCTGTTGTTAAGTAGTGTGGACAAAGGGTTCAATGCTAGACAGAACCAAATTGGAGAAATGGAATCTCCCTGAAAAATTCCCCTCTCGATATTTGTAGCAGCAATGCATTGTTGGCCGACAAAAAGATTCGTTTTCCACTTCCCCATCAGGCACTTTAAAGAATTAATAATCTGGGGGCTAATTTTATAGAAATTCAGAACCTCAACCAGCCAATCGTGAGGGACACTATCGAATGCTTTCTTGTAGCCTATATAGCAGATATTTAAGTTGCGTTTTCTTTTTCGCGCTTGCTCAAGAACTACAGCATCGATCGTCAATTGTTCCTTGCAGCCCATACTTGCTCTTATACATCATTTCTGTTCTTCAAAAATGTTGTTTTTATTACAATGTTGGTAGATTTTTTCATTGAGTAGGGCTGTGAACAGTTTATATAACACTGACAGACATATGATTGGTCTGTAGTTATTGGGTTGCTTAACGTCCCCTTTTTTGAACAGTAGGTATGTATTGCCCTCCATTAGGAAGTCGGGGAAAGTGTCTGGATTTATTAAAACCTCTTTAAATGCATTTGCAAGTACGGGATAGGCGGGTGTAAAGCTTTTAATCCAGAAGTTATGCAATCCATTTGGCCCAGGCGCCTTCCAGTTGTGAGTCTTGTGAGTCATATCTGGGAGCGCATTTGTCTGTTCTTGAATGGTTTTAACGCAAGGAGCCAATTTTTCGTAGCCGTCTGATTTTTTCCAAATGGATCTCCAATATTCCGCAAACGAAGACACATCCATATTCTTAAGTTATGACTTGCTGTTACCTTCTGCTTCGAGCTCTCTATAAAATTTCTTTTGGCTATTTGCAAATACTGAATTATTTTTAGTTCAATTCTAGTTCATTTCTAGTTCATTATTATTATTCACGTATGGGCCCTAGTGGACCACGCGAAGTACAATTAGAGGCGTTTGCTGTTGTTAGCCTTCCTTTGTGCCCATACTAATTTCATTCTTTCGCTATGAGCTTTTTTCCTTTCGTCAGACCAAGTTGTTCCAGTCTTCCTACATTTTTCTCTCTGGCCAACCTTCCAAACGTTCACCTTGTGTCTGAAACAGCCTCTATCCTGAATTTCACTTTGTGTAATATTTGCTGATCTTAGGTCCTCTTTAATTGCAGCAATCCATTTAATTATTTCTACTTTAGCTTTACTCCTATTTTCATAAAATTCGACTATTTGTCTAGTTAACCTACTCGGATTCATCCGTTTTATGTGTCCGTAAAACTGAAGTCTTCTTTTTCTCATATTGCTATGTATATCTGTGTATTGTTTGATTTCTTGGTTTTCTCGAAGTCGGTATGTTGTGCTATTTATTTGTTTGGGGCCTAGGATTTTTCTTACGATTATTCTTTCCTTCTTTTCAATGTCCTCGATGTCCCTCTTTCTATTCAAAATGAGCATATCTGCAGCATATAGACATTCTGGCTTAATAACTGTGTTGTAATGTCTCAGTTTTGTGTTTTTAGATAGGCATTTTTTGTTGTAAATATTTTGTGTAAGTCTCAATGCCGTTTCCATTTTTTAACATCTACCCTTATTAGCCGCTTTTTCCAACCCATTTTCCATGATTATTTCACCCAAATATTTGAATTGAGAGACTCGTCTGATGTTACCATATTTTGTTTTTAGAAATGGCGTTCTTAGTCTGTTGCAGGTCATGTATTGTGTCTTTTCAAAGGAAATTTGGAGTCCTACATTTTCTGCTGTTTCTTTTAGGATTTCAATCTGTTTCTGTGCCGTTAATACATCTTGAGCTAAAATTGCTAGATCATCAGCAAATGCCAGACAATCAATTTTGATGTTGGTTCTCCCCAGTTTAATGGGCTGGTCAATATTTAGGGCCGACTTTTTTTCACGCCACTCCTGTATTACTTTTTCTAGAACACAGTTAAATAAGAGTGGCGAGAGTCCATCCCCTTGTCTCACTCCAGTTTTAATTTCGAAGGGCTCTGAGATCTCACCCATGAATTTAATTTTTGACCTTGTGTTAGTTAACGTTGCTTTAATAATTGCCAGCGTTTTCAGATCTAGTCCTTGTTCTTTCAAGATTCGGAATAAAGATTCGCGGTCAATAGAATCATATGCTTTTTTGAAATCCACAAATGTACAGACGAGATTTTTATTGTACAGTTTTTGATGTCTTAGAATCAACTTCAGATTCAGGATCTGTTCAGGGCAGGATCTGCCCGGTCGAAAACCTGCTTGATACTCACCAATGTTCGGTTCTAACTGTCCCTGTGCTCTGTCTAGTAGACATTGAGATATAATCTTGTAACAAATTGGGAGAAGAGATATCCCTCTATAGTTGTTTACATCTGTTCTATCTCCTTTCTTATGTAGTGGATGGATTAGAGCATCTTTCCAATCTTCCGGAATCCGTTCGGTTCGCCAAACTTCTTGTAGAATTTTGGTTATTTCCTTGATTGTACCTGGACCAGCGGATTTCAAAAGTTCAGCAGTGATTCCATCTTCACCAGAAGCCTTGTCATTTTTAAGCCGCTTGATTTGCCTAATTATTTCATCTTCATTCGGTGGTAATGAATCTGGGATTGTTTGTTTAGGTTTTAGTGTTGTTAATTTGTTTAAGGGCTCAGAACAGTTTAGTATTTATTCAAAATATTTCGCAGGTTTTTTGCAATTGTCTTGGTTATTTAGAGCTAATTGTCCGTTTTCCTTTTGGAAGCAAAGACTTTGCGGTTGATAGCCTGTTAATTTAGTTTTAAATGTTTTGTAAAAGTTTCGGGTGTTATTTTTTTGAAAATCTTTTTCTATTTCATTAAGTTGATTGTTTTCATTCACTAGTTCATTATATTATTATTATTATTATTAAATTATTATTATTATTATGTGTGACTAAAATATTGTTTATTGTTAATTCGGTTTCGCTTTCACTGTCACTTTGATGTACATTAATAATAAGTAATCGAATTTATCCAACTTTCTTTGGGGGAACTTAACCTTCCTAATTAATGTTGCAGCACTTGCACTTAGAGTCGGAGAAATGTTTTCTACTCTAACATTGGATTTCACCTGATACCACATATGCTCAGTTGGATTAACAATACAATAATACGGGGGAAGGCATAAAACCGTATGTCCCATATCGCCAGCAATAGCGTATGTCATATATATATATATTCGATTTTTAAGATCACATTTTTATATGTATTTTCGAATTATATATCGTGTTTTAATATATAGTTCTGAATTTCTAATTTGCGTTAGGAACTGACGGTTATGATAATTAGCATTGTCCATTACAATTACGCTTTCCTTATGCACACTGGGCAAAAGCCTATTTATAGACCAATCTTCTAAAACTTCTGCTGTGGAAAAGAAAGAAAAAAATGCGAAGTAAACTAAAATATTTCGAAACTACTAAACTAGATATAAAATTTGTTTTATAATTTTACCTGTTAATTTAGTAGGCCCGGTCCTGTTTACGTTTCTTGCAACTTTGTCGGGTTTCGTTCCGTCAGGGGTTGTTAAGAGTGTATTGGAGCCAATCGGTCAACGATTTATCTTGAAACGCACTATAACATCAGCTGTTTTGACTGTTTCTTCGTTTCTGACGTGAAGTGATTAGTCCAAGTTTTATCGACAGTTACGAATCTTTGCAATCAGTCAATCAACTGTCTTGGGATTACGCGTATACATGTTTTAACGTCGCTGTGTACTGGTGATTTATGTACACAGGATGTCATGGATTTTGTTGGCGGCCCCCTCAGTGGTGAGTGCGACTGAGTGTCCTGAACGAGAAGCGTCATTCGTGCTGGTTCCACCACATCCAAATTGAATGAACCATTTACGAACCATAAAATGTAAAGCTCCAGAATCCCCATAATATTTTTTCAACTTTTCTTTGGTTTCCGCAGTGGTTTTCCCAAGAAAGAATTGGCGTTTGATGTAGTATGCTTTGAAAAACTCCCAAAACAAAATTAGATGTCGTATTGACTTGACATTTATGGAGCTTTACGAGAAAAGCCCCTTTTCGGAAATACAATAATTTTTACGATCGCACCGCCACTTATCGTAAAAGTATCTTGACTTTTTTACTTTAGTCTCGTACGTACCCAGTATGTCGGAAAAATTACGGAACTTTTTAATTTTTAAGACCTACTATTAGCGCCATCTATCGAAACTGAAAGCTGCATATTTCCTCTATAAAGCGAGACCGCCATCATTGGAATCGATCGACGGATTGTCAAGTTATTGCGCTTAAACTGACAGTTCCTGTCGTCACCTCGCTACAAAAGCATTATCGAACAAAGATCGAGCTAATATTATTTTTACAGAAACATTTGAATTGACGAAAAAAGTTTATGATGATGATTGCTTATCCCGTACACGTGTGTTCGAACGCTACAAGCGATTCCAGGGCGGCTTTATCCTTTTTTTTTTATTAAAATAGTTCCGGTTTTTTGCGACATACTATATATGACTTTAACCTCGTCAATTAATCTGCTTATATTGTTTTCCGATATATTTTCATTGAGTATAATCATCAGAACCAAGGAATACGGTTTTTTACGTTATTATTATACCATATTCTTGATAATTACAATTTCAAAACCACAAAATGACTAATAAATAAGTTTGTGTCAATCAAGGCTTACGTTTTTTCCGAATATGAACTTCCTCTGCATCGGTTAGGTTCTGGGAAACAATCATCAAGCGTATTTAAGTCTGACGATTACGACGGCCACCGTATTCCCCGCAGTACGTCATTGCAGATCGTTGGATGCATTCGCTAAACAATCGATAACGGCCTTGAGAACACCTTTCCGTTCGCTCATAGAGAGTTTGTTAATCTTTGCCATCAGTGACTTGTATGAGGGTCGTATGAAATTATTTAATTTTTTTGATTTTGATAAGAGTCGTTGAAAGTAAATGTGTTTTTATGGATCACAGTGTTTTTCAAGGTATGTTTGCTGTAGATTTATATTCTCATTTTCGAATTAGAGTAATATATTTTCGCGTGGTCGTCATGGTGAGTTTTAAAAAAACGGCATTTGCGGTACGTTCTGCTTTTCTTGAAGTGAAAGCCCTCGTATACTAGTGAAAACTTAAAGTGACCATGTCCCAACGCTAAGACTTGAAAGACAAAGAATTTGGAAAAAGACGATATGCAAACTAAGCACCAAATGGCAGAGAGCTGATCGCCAAACCATTTGTGGTCGTCATCATGCCCTGAGAAAGATCCAGAAAGCAAGAAAACGGGTACCACATGAAAGAAAGATTTTTTTGCATCGGACAGTGACTGGAGATGAAAAATGGATATATTTCGAGAACCAAAAACGCAGAAATGCATGAGTTAATCCAGGACGTCCATCAACATCGAGCGAAAGACCGAATCGCTTTGGAAAGAAGACAATGCTGTGCCTTTGGTGGGATCGTATACCGTGAGCTTCTCAAACCAGGTGAAGCAGTTCAGTCGGTTCGCTACCGTCAAGAAATGATTAATTTGAACCACGCACTGATCAAAAAGCGACCAGAATGGGCTAGGAGATATAGAATAGTGATTTTGCAGACGGTTTATCTCACACATCGAAACCGCTTAGAGACACCATTAATGCAATTAGCTGGGAAATCTTGTCCCACTCGCCGTACTCACTAGACTTGGCCCCTTCGAGACTACCACCTGTTTTCATCTAAGAAGTCATACTTGACAAATATCATCGAGGCAGTTCAGTGTCAGGTCGAGAATTTTTCGAACCCACAAATTTTTGTTGAATAAACATCAACACGCTTGGGGTCAATACTTTTGGCCGTGACTGTACGGGATGTGACTTTTTTTCATCGTCATCGCGGTCATTTCAAGTTGACCCTTTATTAATTTTATGAAATGCAAATGCGTTCGTTAGATCTATATCAGAACGAACGTTTATGTTAACTCGAATTCGAATTCTTTCACCGTGGCGCAAAAGACGCGTTTTCAAATTAAGATCGCGTGAAAAAGCATTTGCCTTATGCAAAATAAATTAAGATTCTCGATGTTATTGTTAATTTTGTAAAAAATTTAATTGAGTCGCTAACCTGGGCAAGTTATTTCAAAAGTAGGCCCAAAATATTATTGCTTATTTTTTTGCATAAGGACCACATTTCAAAAAACTCATACCATGATAAAAAATACTTTTGTGTGCTCAATAATGGATTTCAGCAATGTAAGTGAGATGGAGAGATGTGATAGAGTGAGATAGATATAGAGACAGATTAACGTATAGAGACAGATTAACGTTCAACTTTAGATGGAAGATTTCAAAATGATACAATTGGCATTTTTCATTCCACAAAAAATATTATTGCCTTTTTTTGCCAAAAGAACTTTATTAAAAAAAAACACAATCCAAAGGTGATGTGTGTGAGTTAAATTAATAACTGGTTTATTATTTTATTAAGATAAATCTCAATTTAATCTCAAAAAAGATTAAATCATCTCCTGATGATGCTAACATGGTTAGCGAAACGTGCGTCGAGCAGTTCAAAAAAGCGTTTTGGTGTTTAGTGGTAAATCTCTTCAAGTTTAGTATTTCACACCAAAGGTTCCAACAGAAGAATTGGACCGTTACAATGTTTACGATGTTTACAACGTTTTGTACCTCTGTTATGGCATCATGCAAAGTTAGGAATATTTCTTCTAACGGTAACCGTTCATCTTTCAATGCACTGTAATCAATTGTCATGTTGTAACGGAATGCATAATATATTATTTATACAAATCAACTTCCAAACTTTACAGAACAGCGTTTTGGTGTTTAGTGGTAAATCTCTTCAAGTTTAGTATTTCACACCAAAGGTTCCAACAGAAGAATTGATCTCAAATTGTTTGCCTTCGGTACGTACACTTGCTCTGCATCGGCTAACCTAACCTAATCTTTTGAGATAATTTGCTCAGGGTAGTGTAATACATTTTTTTTAAGGTTAAGTGTCAAAGTTAATCAGTTAGCCATCAAAGTTAGGAGGAAAGATATCAAGGCCAACAATAGAAGACGCCCTCTTACGTCATTGTATACTATTTTTGGTTCGATCAAGGAATGAAGGCAAATGAAACACTGAAAAAAATTACCGATACTTATGGGGATGTTCCGAAATTAAACAAGCGTAAAAGATGGTTTAAATAGCTTAAAAATGGAGATAGGTATCTCAATGATGCCGCACGAAATGAGCGCGACCCCAAAAATTAGATGATATCCTGAAGGCGATGGTGGATTCAGATCGTCGTCAAACAATTGAGTAATTATCAATGAAGATTGGCTGTCCATGGTCTACAGTTCAGGATCATCTTCGTCGCATAGGAAAATTGTACAGGCAAGGAATTTGGGTTCCTCATGAATGATGCCGGAGACTCTTTTGTCTCGGTATGAAACCGATCCGTTTTTGCGACGAATTGTAACTGGAGATGAGGAGTGGGTGCTATCAATAAACTTGTACGAACAAGACAATGGCTTTCTTCCGGAGAAGCACCTGTTCCGACACCGTGATCATCGCTAACAATAAAGAATGTCCTTGTTTGTGTGTGGTGGGATTTTTCTGGACTCATACACTATTAATTGCTTGAACCTGATCAGACCGTTACAGCGACAGTGTATTGTGAACAACTCGAGTGAATGAAGCAAGAGTTCATAAAAAAACGATCTGTTTTAGTCAATAACAAAACAACACTATAACGCGAGGCCTCACACTGCAAAAATAACACAGGAAAAAATAAGGGAGCTTAAATTGGAACTATTACCTCATCCACCCTATTCACCATATCTCGAACCGTCGGATTACCACCTTTTCAGATCGTTACAACATACATTAAGAGGTAAACAATGTTGGAAAGTGAAAAGGCACTTGGAAAAGTTTTTCAATGAAAAATCAAAGGACTTTTTTAAAAAGAGAATCGAACATTTGCCTTTACGCTGGCAAAAAGTGTTAGAAAATGATGGAAATTATATTATTATTAAAAAAAATTAATTGTTTTTCGGTCCCCCTAATGTGTTGTTCTACTATCATCTTTTTTTTCTCTTTTCTATAATATATAAATTAAATACTAATGTGCCAAACTTGTTCTGAAATAGTTGTTATTTTCAGTGGTGTTGCGGTATTGAGCTGTACGGACTGCAGCGGTAGCAGCACTGCCTCCAGTGATATCACCGACCCTGGGTCCCCATTCAGCACCGTCTCCAACCACTCTGAGGACTCCGGCGGTGCCCAACCGCCCAAGATGCCGCCAGCTCAGTCTGCCCACCATCCGCCTTGGCCCTGGACCGCAGAGGAAGGTTCGCCGCCCAAAAGGCCGCTCAACGACAAGACTGTCTTCACCAAACGATTGAAGACCGGCGAGGAAGCGCCCAGGAAAACGTCATCGTCATGTCTGAACACCACCAACACCAGCGTCAACGTCATGGCCAGTAAACTGGTGGTGCATAATGGGAGCGCTAACAACGATAACACAAATCCGACCAACAACAATAATTATAAGGTACTTGTAAACGATGGCAATTCACGAATGTTCGTTTCTAACGTAGAGGGAAACGCTTGGGACGTTTGAAACAATTTTAATTTTCAACGTAATCTCCAAAAACGTTCACTGGAAGCCAGGAATCGAAGTGTTCGATTACTGTTCTTAATTTTTTTTTTAATCCAAAGATTCCATGTTCTGCTATCCAGCATTTATAACGCGGCATTAGTGATATTGCTATGCTTTCGAAACTCATGAAGCATTAGATGTCTAACATAGAATTTATCCACACTTTATTCTAGCACTTTTATATGCTATTTTCAGGAAAATTAAAGAAAGCATTTAAATTGCTATTGAACCCGGCGCCTCTGCCATTTCTGTTCAATATTGTAAGTGCTTGTCCCATGGCTTAACCCTATAATCAATAACTAAGATGAATAACACAAAATTATAAACTAAGAATAGAGGCAGGGCATAGAGGCATGCTGCTGTACATAATACACTTGTATCTGCCGAAAGTAATTGTAAACGACATGTGTTTCTTTCTAGGTGAATAAAAAATTAGAGCTAGTTCCCAAGATGCAACAAGGGAAGATCACCGAGTATTTTAAAACGCAGGTTAAGGCAAACGGAATGAGAAAGCAATTGTTGAAGATGAAAAACTCTGCACCACTAATCAACACTAAGACGGCGAGCGGGAACAGAAAGGATGCAAGAACAACGAACGGATTGAAGAAGGAACCCAAGACGAGGAAATTCTCGACTGTGCCCCGTAAAATCCTGCCTGCCCCGAGTAAATTGCAGGACGGGGTTCCTCCCAGCGGACATATGGCCAACGTGCATCCGTTCACCCCTACCATGACGCTGACGGCGGTCAGTTTCCCGTCGAATTTGGCGTATCTACACACCAAGGCCCCCAAACCCCCCGACAACATTTTCCTGCCTCAGTTTGCTGCTATTACTAACGATAAGGTCAGCACCATTCCACTGATCAATCGAAACCCGATAGCTGGAGTGCCTATCGCCACTTTGAACAACTTCAACTGCGTGAAACTGAATGCCACGGTAGTGCCTATAGTGAACATCAATGCCTTACCGTCGAGGTTGAATGGATCACCTGCTAGCATCACTCTCAGCGTGGAAACGGCCATGCCCACGGTGATGTCGGCCAGGACCAAGACCAACGACACTTCCACTATTACCACCGCGTTGCCCAAGCAGTACGTGGGAGGTGCTGCATCAGAATTGGTCACCACTAACATTATCAACGGATCACAACAGTGCCGGACAGAGATCACGAGGACGGAGGAACCGTACAGAACCGAGGAATGTCAAACGCATCAGCAGGATCAGCCACAAGAACCTCCCGATGATAAACCATGGACAGAAGGTGAGTCTAACACCAATTTTCATCTCTTAATTTATTGCACATTGGGTTAGGTTTAATTAAATAAGATAAATCAACAATCAGTTGTTTAAAACATCACTGGTTCTGATAAACAATTAAATAAATTCTTAACTTATATAAATTATTTACATAAAAACTTTAAATTCACAGTTGAAGAAGAGCAACCCACCAGTATTAATTTTTTAAACTTGACTATTACTAGAAAATACATTAAACATGTAAACAACAATAAAAATCAAACAAATAAACTGTATAAATCTGGAGTTTACTTAATTCAGTAATGGTTATGTCTAAAAGTCTATGTTGGACAAACAGGAAGATCTTTCTCTAGGCTCAACGAACAAAAAGAAGTTATACTAAACAACAAAATAATTCTCATTATGCTAACCATTTAATGGTAGAAAGCCATACTGTCAATGATAATTTTATAATGTTACATAATCAGAATAAATCTAAAAAATTAAATCTTTTAGAGAGACTAGATATTAACAAAAGAATAAATTACGATATTTTGTCAAATGACCAGCTAGATTTGAATGGTTCACCGTTATTAAATTTATATTGCCCTCTTAGACGTCGACAAAAAAAAAGATTTCCCCACTATCATGTTTTATGGTATTATTAGGTTTATGGACACTTTAGGTTGTACTTACTTTTCCCACTGTTGGTTTAGTATAGCTTGCATTTGAAAAAAGCTCTGTATGTCGAAACAATTGTCATACATACAATTTTAAATATAGTGGAAATTTTTAGATATTAATCTTTGCTTATTTATTTAAAATGAATATCTATCAAGTATCGGCTAACCTCAGTTAAATTGAAGTGAAATTAGTTGTTTCTCAAGTAAACATTTTATTTTTACAACCAAGGTTCACGTAAACAAAGTGATAAATAGAAAAAAACTTTTCTATTGACAAAAATACAGGGCATTCAATTTAAACTTGTTACGAATATCTTCTTTGTCGGATAACAGAGGTCTACGGTGGATTTGGTGCCGGAAAAACTAAAACTGTTTTTGAATGTGCTCGTTATGCTGGTTCTAATGGTACATACATTTTTTAAAATGTACCTGTAGTTTTCGAGATATGAAAAGAGTCGAAAAATACGATTATTTCATACTTTTTACGTTTTACGTCTTTTGCATGATACTCCACTCATGCATGATACTCCAGCAGTAATAGTCATCATGTTCTTCCATATATCAGTTTCTTCCATATTTTTTAGACCCTGATGAAATCGCCCTACACGTTCCTCACTATTTAAGTGAGTTAATATGGTTTCAACTGTTAAAGATTCCAGCAAATCCGTGCGTTTTGTCTTTGTGCATCATTCTTTATTCTTATTTTCTTTTTAGAGAGTCAAACTCGAATACAGGACCAAAAATCACCATCACCGACAGATTCAGACAGCGGAATATCGAGTCGAGGAAGTTTAGAGATCAGCGTGGACGAGCCGGTAACCGAGCCGCCGAAAAAATCTCCCATCTTGTCCCAACCCAAGACAATCAGGTTAGTATTTCACTGGGTAGCTTAGTTTGAAGAAAGTGAGTGAAGAGATTTGTTAATGATGATCGTGCTGAAAGCCGGTGTCCTTTGACATTGATGCTTTTCACCCAGTGCTGTTCATTCTATGGAGACAGAATGAAAAGTCAGATCCATGTAAAACAATTTCAATGAAGACATAAGAAAAACAGAATAGTGAAAAATGTGTCTGATCCTATATAAAATATGTTGTGGCCTCCAAACTATCCCAACTTGACTCCATGTGTTAAAAATATTCATTTATTTATTTATTAGTCCTGTATGCAATGTTAATTCTGAAGCGAAAAGCATCTAGTTTAGTGTTTAGCAATGCTACGGTGAATATCAGTCGTTTACGGAGTTTTCCAAATAAAACCGTCAGAATATTATTGAAACATAATAATAGCAGCACTGTTTGATATGCAAATGTCTTATGAGTGATTTAACATTCTGCTTATTCGTTTGATTGATCTCCGCGTGACTATTTCCTGTTATGTATTCATGTTGGATTTACAGATTTCCGCCGATCCAACGACAGAAAGAAAAAGACGAAGGTAGAGACTTGGGCAAGAGTCCACCACAATCAAGCGATGGTCGATGCCGGTGGAACGACTGCACAGCACAATTTGACACCAGTGGGGCCTTACTAGAACATCTACAGGTAACCAACAGCAACATTTCCCTCCTTTTTCCGTCCCCCCAACTCACCGTCTTCGTTTTTCCAGATGGAACATGTGATATCTCAATCCCGAGCGAATCAAGAACAATACGTCTGCCTTTGGAAAGGTTGCAAAGTGCATGGGAGGACCTCCTGTTCAATTTCCTGGTTGGAGAGACACGTGTTAGCTCACGCTGGGACCAAACCATTCAGATGCATCGTGGATGGCTGTGGACAAAGATTTACCACACAGGTTAGCTGGCATCATCTCAATTAATGCACACATTACAAAAAAAAACTTTTTTGGATTTAAAATAAGTGATTTTAATAGATTTGAGGTGATCTACCTCAAACTGCCGTCACTATATCATCTCAGGCTAGATAGTCCTAATATCTTAGGCAAGGAAAAAAGTAAATTTTAAATATAGAGGTTTATGATATGAAATATAGAGAGGTCAAAGGTTTAGGTTTGTTTTTTTGAAACTGTACTAATTATTCCTCCTAAGATACGAGAAATACGTTACGAAATATGAGTATATAATAGAGAGACAACCACCACTACGTCCTCAACAAGTTCCTCTTTGATGTGGTTTATCGTCTCGGAGTACATTCATAAATATGAGGTTAAAATATAATATTTTAAATCAATGGCTTTCCGAGTTTTGTTGGATGAATCCGATTTATGATGCTTTTAAGATCACGGTGCTTATATTTAAAGTTCCAAGACTCTATAGGCATTAATTCATTAAATTTGATTAATTAAAACTTTAAATTGATTTAACTTAGAATTTTATGCAACACAATATACTTCTATGTTACATTGTTGAAACAGATAGGCCCAAAAAGGATGTATATCTTTCAAATTAATGTAATTTCGTTGATTTTTAATATACAAGGGGTGACAATAGGTAAGCAAACATGAAATTTAATCCTCTATCATATGCACTAACTCTCCTCACCACAATCGCTATGATAAGATGCAAAAACAAAAAATTGGGAAACCCTTTTTTTTCTTCTTTACGTTTTCTACCACTTCTGAACCACTCTAGGCTTTGACATTAGTGCTAAATCATGAGAGATGTGACCCCTCACCGTTGTTGAGTCTCATAAAATGAGATCGTTGCGAAAAAAAGCACAAACATTCCCATTCATCTATATCATCTGGGGACCACTGTTAGCTTGCAATATGGATGGGAGACACACCCAAATCTGACGCGTTTTTACTGCGAGTTTGTTTCGTTTCACAAACACATATCTTGACTTTTTGGGGCGGGATGATAACGACCTTCATTTTCTGGAACGTGTCAGTGCTGATGACGAGTCTAGTTGGTCGAAATTGTTGTCATTTATTTACACGACGCAACGGAAAAATCACTTAAATTATAT
This sequence comes from Cosmopolites sordidus, assembly GCA_031761425.1. Lineage (NCBI taxonomy): Eukaryota > Metazoa > Arthropoda > Insecta > Coleoptera > Curculionidae > Cosmopolites > Cosmopolites sordidus. The sequence continues at coordinate 54,938 of JARFXV010000186.1, forward strand.
TTTGGTGCTACTTCTTGTATCAGTCTGCGAAATCTTATTCCTTCCACGAAATTAAACGGTAAACTTTGAAGTGTAATCATTTCTTCGAGGGGTTTTAATTTTTTTCGAGTTAGGATGGTTAATACTATCGCACTTTTTTCTTTTCGAACTACTTCATCTAAAGAAAGCGGTTTTTTTGTTCAAATAACACTTTGCGTCAGTGGCGGTATTGTAGATTCGCTGATATCCATATGATAAGCGTGTCTAAACAAGTTGTAATTGATTTAAAATCAAAAATGTCAGCGAAGTGTCACTCGCTGGGCCCGCCCAAAATGTATAGTCGCGACTTGCAAAATTCACATCGTCATAAGCTCCGCATTGATCATTGCAGATAGGGATGCTAAAATTAATGCGGAAGTTCCGTGATTGCGGATGTGGATATCTGCATGTTACGAATATCTGCAACATTCCTCCTACTGACCACCAAGTGACTCTAGGGGTTTCAAACTCTGTTGGTACTGAGGTTGCATCAGATGTTGCCCTGCCCTCTGTCCAAAGGGGAACCCAACTATGTTACCAGATCTGACGTCACACCATCCTCAGTAGGTTATGTACACACCTCGTTTATAATAACTAAAGCTCAAGATCAATCTGTCTCCCTCTTTCTCTGTTTTTTTATTTTAATACATTTTTTAATAGTCAAGCCATATTCTGTAATCATTCACCTAAACTTTTACAATTTCGTGCTTCTGGAACTTAAAAATTATCAAAGTTAATGAAATTGCCGTTTTCTATTAACAATTCAATTAATGGTTTAGGTAATACATTGTGTATTGTATGGCCGGGACTTTAACCATCCTCATCAATTAACTGTCAAAAGGTTTGTCGGTTGGATAATAGTGTTTCGACAGTTGGGCATACAGTATTGTAAATCTTTTGAGCATCTGGTACGCTAGCGTTCAGTCTAATAAAATCAACAATGTAACGAAAGAGAAATGGCCAATAAAATATCTGAAAACATTATGTAACACAAAGTAATTCAACAAATATTTTGTTGGTAATTTTATGCTTTTATCGGTAATTTACGATAGGCTTTCTGAGGTTTAACAACTTCGAGGTTTAAAAGTTAGCACGTGGGAGTTTTCTTCAAAGAGAATCGAATATTTTTATCATTTAAAAATACGAGATATTAAGATCAAATTTTATTGGCGAGGTTTTGATTTTAAGTAAAAAAAAACCTAGATGAATATAGGATGGTGCATTCTCTGGGCTGTACGTACACCTCAGACTAAAAGCTGAAGAAAGACCACTACGATTATTTTGGAAGAAATGTTTGTTTTTATTAGTAACGTTCGTCAATAGACAGAAAAACGCGAGTGAAAGCAGTAAATCATTTGAAGGGCATCATTGCCAAAACAATACCATTAATAATTATCATTGTTCCTCATTGTAATTATCATTGTATCATTGTGTTCTGACACTCTTCAGCAACCCTTTCGAATGTTCTTTTGTGTTAGTTAATAATAGAATGTTCTTTCTTTCAGTTGATGCTAGAAAGACATGTCAATAACCATTTCAATACTGATGGCAGCCAGAGCACCAGCGCCAAGAAATCGGTAGAGAACGGACCAGTGAAGCTGTTCAAGAGGAATGGACGAATAATACGGTTTAGGCGTCAGCCCTGGTCAGGTAAAATTTCGTTACTGTTTACTTCCACAGCATTTTTCGGACATCATTAGTCCTTAAACCACACCCATGCTCCTCCACGACGGAGAATAATCTCCACAGTGGTAGGTATTCCTGTTTTACCATAGAATGATATATATTAAGTTGATGTGTCTTAAAAAAAAACGTTCGTGAACGGGTAAAACACTGAAATTAGTGAAAATCTTAAGTAAAAAACCACTGTTGGATCTAGAATAATATTCAAGTGAAAAAATAGTGCCAATGATGATTTCACTTCAAGCTAATTCCCTCTTTTTAGCGCACACTCCGGTATACAAAGGTTTATGTCTATTTTTTTTGAACCTGTATTATTTTTTCCTCCTAGAATTGTTTCAACTTATAAAAAGGGCCTTGTACGTTACGAAATAAGAATAAAATTGAAGAAAAGAAGATATATGGAGAAAAAACACGACCACTACGTTCTCAAAAAGTCCCTATTTGGTGTGGTCTGTCGTCTAAGAGGAGCCTTTGAATATGAAGTTAAAAGATATTATTTCAAATCAATGGCTTTCTGAATCTTGTTGGATGATTCCGGTATATGACGCTTTTAAGATTACTCTGTTAATATTCAGACTTCCAAGAATACAGGCATTAATAAGGCAAAAAAAATTAACAAATTTATTGATTTAACTTCGAGTTCAATTTATTGGCAGATTATGCAACCCAATATATTTCTATGTTACATTGCATAAACAGGGAGGCCCAAAAAAAGATGCATATCTTTCAAATTAATGTAACTTCGTTGATTTATGTATATATATATATATATATATATATATATATATATATATATATATATATATGTATATATATATATATATATATATATATATATATATATATATATATATATATATATATATATATATATATCCCACATAGGGTGTGGGAGAAATAACTTTCGTAAATTTAATCAACGATTCTTGTAATCATTTCCGCGGAAAACAGAAGTTTTTCGCAGTTTCCTTACAGTTGGTAACGTCGCAAATTGTGAAAAATTCAGTTTTTTGTATTACTAGCATCTTACTTTCGCGAAAACCTTAAAAGTCCACCAGCTTTGTCGTGAGGATCGTTTTATTTAGTAAATGCGACGTTGCCAGTTCCATTTTGGTTGATGTCGTGGCTATCTTGCAGCCGCATCCTTCAGAGTTGATATAGGACATGTAGAGGTAAAAAAAATGTTTAACTATGCTTACTTCTTTATTCGTACAGTAAGAATCGATATAATATACTTTTGCATAAATTTGCTTCAAAAGAGGATTGTTACTTTTCGAAATGTCGTCAAGGATCGTTAATTAATTTACGTTATTTCCCTTACACCCCGTAAATATCATCAATAAAATAAGTTGTAATAAGTGACATTAAACACTACCAAACTTCTACTTACCTTTTAGGTAACAATTTAAAGTAATTAAAAGTAAAAATAATTTAAAGTAATTTTAAACTCATTTCCTTTTAAACACAACAATATATCATTTCGACATTTCGCAGCACGGATGTTCGATTTCATCGATTTGGGCATCATGGAGGGACTGCAGCACAAGCTTCTGAAGATGACCCAGGTCCGCACGCTAGGCCAGATCGAAAGTCCAGGCGAAACCATGGGTTTGCAAAGCCAGATCTTAGCCAGAAGAACCGACTCAAAGGGCAACAAAGAACTGCTAATTCGATGGTATCCGTGTGATGTGTAAGTTTTTCTTTAGGTCTATACAGAGAGTTGTCAACGTTTCTATAAAAAAAACATACTGTAGTCAAATGAACTTTCCAAAAAGTTCATTTAGATGTTGATAGATTTTTTATGTTGGTTGATTTGTTTTGAAATCTTAGTTCAAGAACATCACATGCATCAGGATATGATCAGCTCTAATTATTTCATCAATCTATTAGGGCGAGTCATAAATAATTTTCGATGCAGCTGTTGTTCAAACCTATCCACTACCCACCCACTACAAGTCACCAGAACGAACGAGTTTTTGTATTCCCTAAATAAATAAGGGTTCATTTAGTCTTCTGCCCACTGTTTTGTGTGATGCATGTTACATTAAACTGTAGTTCCTAATGATTAAAATGGAGAATGAAAAAGTGCATATTCGTAACGTGAAGCTTTAGGAATTTAAACAAAAGGAAAGACGAACCGAGGGCGCGACGTGATTCCGACCTTGACGACAACCATTTAAAGACAATATTGGAATAAAATCCATGTCAATTAACAAGACATGTCGTAGAAAGGCTTAATACATCACGATCAACTGATTATTGTCACTTTGAGAAATTAGAGAAACTCAGCAAGTTAAGAGTATGGGTACCTCACAATCACAGTGAACGGAATAAAGAAGATCGCATGCCAATGGTCACAGGTCTGCTCTCACGAGTAAAAAAATCGAGCCTTTTTTAGACAGCATTATAAGAGGCGATGAAAAATCGGTTGGTTACCTATGACAATATCGTCCGCAAAAGCCTGTGGCTTGATAAGGATCAACCACCCCTGCCAGAACCAAAAGCAAACATGTTTGTGATGGGATTGTCGAGATATAATTCATCACGAGTTGTTGAAGTCAAATTTAACGATTACTGCGGATGGATAGGTTCAACGGCTGCAAAAAGTGAGATATAAACTCCATGAAAGGGGTCCTGCACTTGTCAATCGCAATAACCTTACTCTTTTACACGACAATGGCAAGAGTGACTCTAGAAAACATTTTTGAGCTTGGAATGGTCGGTTTTACCGTACCCACCTTACTCCCTGGACTTTGCCCAGACAGGCTACTATTTTTTCTGTTCCTTACGAAACTTTTTGAATGGAAAACACTTCAGTTGTTACGAGCAAGTCAGTTAGTCCGTTAGGCTGTCGAAAATACGATATTTTACAAGGAAGGAATTGATAAGCTGTCAGGAAGATGGGAGAAGGTCATATATAAGTTAAGGTAGTTCCAGCGTGGTATAGTATAATAAAAACATTTACTATTGTCAGAAATGAGAAGCATCGGCAACCAGATATTCACGCATACTAACAAATATTTTTGGTTATAATGGAAACGTTGCTGTGAGCACATTTATATATATATATATATATATATATATATATTTATATATATATATATATATATATATATATATATATATATATATATATATATATATATATATATATATATACATATATATATATATATATATACATATATATATATATATATATATATATATATATATATATATATATATATATATATATATATATATATATATATATATATATATATATACATATATATATATATATATGTATATATATGTTTGTGCGTACTGTTTCACGGATGAAAAACATGTATTGGGTTTTTTCCGGGAGTTTATCCGGTTGTCGAGTTGGTTCCTGTCGGGAGCTTGCAGACGTTTCGCCAAAGTCTCATTGACTGATGACATTGCGAAAACATTCCCGATGACATTCCCGAAACCGACGTGACATGTACATGTGGACAATCAACATTACAAGTTGGTAATGATTAACAAGAAACCACAAATTTTTCTTAAATTACGATGTACGTTTATTGTTGGTTTTGTCAGTTTTTGTTAATAAAAATAAACATAACATTTGACCATTGAATATTGTTGATCAAATGCAAACAACGAAAATTATTTCTTTGTTTTTCTTTCGACATTTTTTTTATTGCTTGACAAATCTGGCGGAAATTTTAGTAATAGTTTTGGTGACAAATCATACCACCTTTAAATCAGTCAACATGATGAAATTAAAGTTCCTAAGATTGGAACAAGTGGGTTACAAGATTAAATGAAGGCTATGTAGGTATTCCCACAAATAATGTCATTTTGTTCAAATTCTATAATCATTGCCACTACTGACAATAATTTAACCTAATATATTTATTTAGAATGCTTATTGATACATTTAAATAAAATGAAGTGAACACTGTAAGAATGGAAGAGCAAAGTGTCATCAAGTCAAGTGTCATATATATATATATATATATATATATATATATATATATATATATATATATATATATATATATATATATATATATATGAATACAACAAAAAATAGTTAGGTGCAAAGTAAGTTTGACTTGTTGGAAAGTGACCTTGAAAATTGCAAACTCTGTTATATCTCGCGATCTAAACGGTCAAAAAATCTTAAACTACAGGATTTATTAGTAAACATTATTCTTAATCTGTGACAAAAAAATGGGCAAAATCTGTCGAAAAGGAGTTTCGCGCTGGAACTACCTTAATATAATTTTGTTATTTACTGAAAGCAAAAAAATGTCTGATAAAAAAAAGGATAGTTATTTGTAACTCGACCTAATAACATTGATATATATTTTAAAAATTGGCGCGGTTTTCGTATCGGTAAAATAATTTGTTTGTTTTTTAATTGGCATGACTGTCCTTGGCAGAAAAGGTCAAATCAAGTTGATAACCTCTGCTATTTCTTTCGAGACGTGCTGTACAATAACGTACAAAGAAGCAATGTGAGTAACGCGCCTTTAATTTTTAGCGTTCCAGACGAGTGGGTTTCAGAAAAAGAGTACAAACCGAGCAAGGCTATGCCCATACCGTCTCTGTCACCAACAGCGCGCGAGGCCCTTCGTCCAACTCTGTTTCCCAACAACCAGAAGCGTACCGGGCGCAAGCAGCGGCGAAATCCCGTTCAGATGACGTGATACTAATTTTAATAGAACCATTGCGCATGTACATAGAACTAATTCCCGTTCGTCCAGTGGGACTCCTACGGTGGGAGCTCCATGTGGTCCGAAAGGCTCTAGTTTTTAAGTAAACGCCTTTTCTAGCGGTTATTTATATATACATATTTCTATATATAGCTGCCGTGGTTGCTATTAACCACAGTGATCCCATTTAAATGGTCAAACAACAAGAACAAATGAGAGTTAAGTCGTAGTGATTCCACGTTTTAGTTCAAATGTCCAAAGTCGATATTGTTTAATATTCGTCAGGTTAAAACATAACGTTTCACTTATTACACTGCCATCTTCAACATTTTAGTGTTATTACGTTTTAACGTTTTAACATAACAATTCAACATGATACCAAGATCTCAGCCAGATCTCATAGTAACGTTAATGTTAACATGATTGTTGCTCTATGCTCAATATATTTGGTTCTAAGATTAACGTTCTTCTTCTTTCTGGGGTTCTCAAGTCCATCAGTGAGCCTTGACTTCCTTCAACCTTCGCATCTAATCGAATCGAGATGGTTTATGATGTGGAGTAGTCTTGGATTTATCTTTTTTCAACGTATAAGGTCCTTGCATACATCAAATTATATTAACCGTCCCCTACTTGCTTACTATTCAATGCTTTTCAGATATGGGTATTAAAGTCTCCTAAAATTAACTTGAATGCCTTTCTGGGGGACTTGTCTCTCTCACTCTTCAGAAGCATATCAAATTTTTCTTCTAACTTCAACATTTTCCCCTCATTCTGATACAGCAGATTCTCTCAATTTTCTTAACTCACACTCAAATTTGCTTCTTATAAAGAACCCACCCTTAAATTTGTACTTCTTGTCATATCCGCTATAATATATTTGATACATACATTTTGTCAGAGATCCCATACATAACCATCTTAACTCTTGGAGTGTCTATATATAGGTCGTATTTTCTGACGCGTTAAAGGATACTACTTAGAGCTCTAAGTTGGAATAAAGTTTTTATGTTTCATGTATCAAATGTCATATTTAGTTTGGACCACACGACACGACGAAGACGCAGAGGCAGGATTTCTTGGTGCCTCTTTATTAGATCGAGGGAGAATTTCATTATAATCTACAGGTCATCACTTCAGAATGTTTTCAAGGCCTTATTACCAACCATTTTGAACTCCTAAATCAAGGGTCTAGTTCCTAGGATGCTTCTCCCTTTATCTACATCATCTGCATTACCTATTAATAATTCCTGATGATTTTCTTCACATGGGACAGAAAATGTCGTTTTCAGTCCTGTAGACATAAAAAACCGGGGGAAGTAATGATCAATAAAGAAGTAAATCAAAATTCCAAATAGTGTAAACTATAATGTAAGGTTTACGTGGCGGTTAAAATTTCTGTTTATTACTTCTAGAGTTGAAAAAGAAAGATGAAAGAAGTGATAGAAATGAAGGATTATCTCCTATAAAGATTTAGCTTTCCAACTTTTTATATCTAGATTTTATATCATGATTTTATTATGTTTTATAATTTGTTTTAATCGTCTTCTATTTGATCTTTATGTTAACTTACTCTGTAATTTGTTTCTTACTCCTTTCGTTCTCGCGATATACCCTAGCGAGGTACTTTTGTTGACTTAATCTTAGGATGTTTTATGACTAAATTATATGAAAGGCAAGAGAAGTTATCTCCTTATCCACGTCCAGTGTTTTTAGTCTAAATCTTCTTCCTTGTTTTTGAGGAAATAGTTCTTTTGTCTTGCCATCTTGTTTTTGGTCTTACCTCTTTGTCAGCTACCCCCTTCTCATCCCTCCATGATTTTCCTTACTACTTGATTGTCTGGCATTCTCGCTACACCTGTGTCTACTAGTCTACTATGTCTAGATCTTTTGTTTTAGATAGTGTCTCTTTTATTAACTGGATAGATATACGTGTTTTAATGGCGTTATTTCTACGATCGCCCGAATATCTGATTGATTTTGAATTCCTTTTGTTGGGTCTAATATTTTTGATGCAATGTTTCCATAGTGGTTACAATTAAGTTGGTCTCCTTTTTAGCTGTTAGACCAGTGATTGAAGAAGACTGTGATAACTGAAACGTTTTCCAATTGTTACCAAAATAAAAATTGTCTAGGGAATCACTACATCTGAATGACATGATTTATCATACAGAAACTACCATCTAGATAATAATTTCGTAGAAAAATCCTAGACAGAACAAGAACAAACGCACAATTTGTTTTCTTAAGTGGCTTAGCATAAAACAGTCCGTTTTATGATATAACACGTTCTAAGCCAAAAAAAAAAGATTCCCACAAGACATATTCAATGTTCAGCTGTGATATAGGCAAAAGGGAAATTGTTTCTTTTAGTTTTTGTATGGTAAAAGTAAAGAGAGCTTTTTTAAAAAGTCGGATCTCGTGGGTTTAGGAAAGTCCATGTCTCCAATAGAATGATTTCCATTTTTAACTTGAAAAAAATACACGTAAAATACTTTTTTGCATTTAAGTTCGTTTTACGACGATCGAAAATTGACTTTTAGAATAAGTTTGTTTAGGTTTCGAGTTAATTTATTTTGTAGTTCATTTGTACCATAACGAATACGACCCCCCCGGCTCAGTATAATCAAAGAATTAGTGAATTATAAATGATTTTAGTTAAATTTTTGTAAATATTTTTTATTTTTAGTGTGAATTTTAGGCTTTTAAAGACAAATTTCGCGAAAAAAAGCCCGTGAAAAATCAAAATTAGCTAAAATAAGTTCTTTTTATTATTTCTTGTATGTAAATGACGTTATCTACTGTCCACCGACATGTGTTCAAACCAAACCACGTTGTGTATTATATTGCCAATGCGAACGACTTAAATACAAAAAAAACACACAGGGTGTCTGGAAAATTATAAAATGTAAGTTTTTTGTTCTTAATCTGTGTCTTGTTCTTCTTTTCACATACCCTGGCGTAAGTATTCAAAACAAAACAAGCTAGCAAATTATTCTATTGGAGTGTTGATGTAAAAAAAAATTACTTGTGAGTTCATTGTAGTAGGCTGTATGTAAGTTGTAAGTAAGTTAGGGTAAAAAAAATGACTATCGGAAAGGACAGGCCGGTTCTGACCGTTTAAACAACCAGTTAAGACTCCACTGCCATTTTTGTGGTTTTTTGAAACCTTAATAGGTAAATATTAAGCATATGTAGGTTTTGATTTTATTCTTATTTCGTTTTAGTTAAAAAAATATATTACTTTTTTGTGTGTGTTCAAAATAACTATTCACAGTCGATATATAAAACAAACTGTACATAATTTGGAAATTATTGACGTTTAATACATTTGACGTTTATCATTGTGACAGTACAACCACACGATACTCTTCCTTTTTAAGGATTTTGTTTCAAGTTAAATTTGCGTGCAATTTTTTTTATAGATAGACTGTGGGGATGTCCAGGCTGGATATCTTTAGTAGTTACTATTAATATGAATGTGCTTATGTAACACCATTCTATGAAAGGACACTGTATTTAATTACGGATACCGAAAAAATCCCTATCAATGAAGTCACCAGTCAATAGACTGTATCACAATAGGATAAACTGCATTTACAAAGAAAACCTTCAAATTTTGGTGCATTCCTCAGTTAACGTTTATCACTAACCTTAAAGTTAAATGGCCTCCAAGCATTTATTATTTTATAGAAAGTTTTAACTGTCACTGCCATTAGAACTGCCAGTTGTTATAGCGTGAGAAAACTTTAAATTATTATTTGCCATAACTTGATATTGTAAACGCATTAATTAAGATTACATTTTTTAGTTTTATTTCTATATAAGCATGGCAATACACGTATCAATCAAAAATCCAAATAACGCGCGATTATTTCATAGATACAAAACGTTTGTTTTCTTACAGCAATAACGATTTTTTTTAATTTCAAAATTGTGCCATTTAATTAAACACCCTGTATATCTGTGTTCTCTTATAATGACTCATTGCGTTCATTATACCGCCAAAATTTATTTCAAGATGATCTCAAAAGTGTTCTATATTAGAATTTATATTTGGAATTGTGTTTTGTAGACCGTAATATATTTATATACATATATTTTATAATTTATGGATTCCAGAGGGTCTGTTGTATGTTTGGTTGACTTCTAATCGCTTATCATTCTTTTTTTAATATGAACTTCTCTTATTGCTATTGTAACCAAAAAGAAGAATGACTTCTCGTTTTTTTTTGTCATTTAAAGTTTTTTATATAAACGTTTGTCGATTCTTTAATGTTATTGGTCTTTTTGCTCGGTTTGTTTTTTTAATATTGACGTCTCTTGTCTTGTCACTTGTCTTTTCTTGTCGAGAAGAACCTGTCAACCAATGACTTTTTGACGTTAATGTTATTGAAATGTCTTATTGTTCGGTATTTTTTTGACATTGACGTTTATTGTCATTGACTGTCTGTTGAAGTAATTGTCGTTTTTCGTCGATTAGGAGTGATCCAAATTGTAAACTGGTCCTAACAAAATAGTTGTACTTACTTTCAGTGCATTTATCGTAGGCGTCATCAGATTTCATTTAAATTATTTGCTCATTGTATCGTTCATAGTAATTAATTCAAAATAGACTGAGAAGTAATACAAATTTTCTTGATTAGACTGATTTTTTCAATGGAAACCGCTGAATACGATGATTTTTTTTAATATAAAAAAGAAGAATGCAAATTCGACAGTATGTTAACCTAATAATTGTATTTTAATTCGGATAAATACACGATTAATAAATATAAGGGCAATTTTCGTATAATACTGACCTGTACATATAAAAAAGCAAAAATGTGTGCTATATTTAACGAAAAAGGGGGTACTTAAGTAGAATGGAGAAATATGACTACAGTCTGAGTTTTGCACTTGTATTAATCCATTTTACACTGGGAATTATAGCACATGAATAGTTAATTTTTTGTATATAGACATTAGTTACGTTCACAACGGATCAATGTAAAATATAACAAAAATATTCTCTCAGATTTTTTACGCTAATCGTAGCATTCAGAAACACGAAAAAATTCAATTTCATATTATCAAAAAAGGAAGAATGTAATTTTGTAAACACAGAAATATTCTTTTATATAAAGTAACATTTAGTACACAACAGGAATGTTTAAGACTGTTGCCGAAATTTACACAAGAAGAAAAAATTTAGGCGTAACTTTTTTTAGTAAAATTTTATTCTAGTTACATTTTTTTTTCTGTAAAAAGTGTATTTGTGTTCAATTTATTATGTGTCTTATTAATATTATAGGCGGGATGGAGCTGGTGAAAGAAAGTTTTAAATAATACAGAAAAAAAAACTTTCCGCGGCTTCGCCCTTTTTAAATTCTTATTAAATTTAAATTGGAGATTGTTTGAGTCAAAGAATTTAACTGAATGTTAAATAGAGATATAGGTAAATATGTAAGATGGTTTGCGGGGAAACAACTGTTTTTTTTGTCGGAAAACAGTGTTTCTCGAGCTGTTTGACCTAAATATAAATGTTAGTGATTGAATAGAGTATTTAACGATAAAGAAAACCAGTTGTATGATATGCTTGAATTTTTAAGATTAATTCCACTTTTTTAAAAAGAAGAAGAAATTCATTTTTAACCCAATCGGTATATGCCTATAAAATTTAACGGAAGAAGGTACGCACTTGACAATTACGACAAGGGTACTGCGGTATCTAATTCGAACTGGTTTTTTCTTCTAAGAAATTGGATATTGAATCGCAATGATACTTAGATAGAGATAAATGTAGCGATTATTTGTTCGAAAAGAAATATATCTTGTCACTGGAATAAAAATGAAACAATTTCCAATATGTACATATATTTTTTTTAATTTATACCTAGTTATTTTAATTTTAGTGTCGATGTCTCTTTATCAATTAAAAATTAAAAATTATTCCGGTTTTTTTTTATTAATTTGAATTGGTTAGAATAATCCAGGAAATTCTACCTCACTGACTAATATAAGATTTTTTTTTGTATGTCGCTTTTAAGTTATTTTCTCGGTTAGTTCTTTTTCTCTTTAACGTCTGTTCGAATCTAAGACTGCTTGCAGTGAGGAATTTTTAGTTTTTTTTATATAAGAATTTTCTTTACACCTAACTGCATTTTATATGTGATTCGGCAGAATAATTTTTTAATGTTATCTTAATTTGTATTTAAAAACAATTAAATAAATTTGTGTAAATAATACTCAACAGACCTGTGTTTTATTTCGCCCAATTTACCTGAGAGAACATAAAAAAGCCCATGTAATTTAAACACATATAATTCAAACGCCATTAATTTCTAAACGAAGAGGAAGAATATAGATAGTGTATTAGCCAATTTGCCTGAAAACTAAATACTTTCATGATGTAATAATAGTTTCAAAAGCTATTTTGTTTAGCAGCAGAATAATTTTTAATGCTATCTTTACATCCAATTTACCTGAGAAAGTCAAAAATGTATATAATTACATTGTAATGTCAGTGATTCAAGACCAAACGTCATTAATTTCTAAATGAAGAGGAAGAAGTTAGCCTGAAAACTAAATATTTTCCTAATGTTATAATAATTTCAAAATTATGATTTGTGATTTGTTTAATTGTAAATTGCAAATTGTGATTTGTTTAATGTAATGTACGTTTAATATGAGAATTTCTAAATAAAAGCATTAATCTCAAAGAGATTAATCATTAAACATTAAATAGCTTGTTTTCAACTTGTAATGTTTGAGTTCTAATCTTATGAACTTCTCGTGTCGCCATTGTAACAGAAAAGAAGAAGAACCTGTCAACCAATAACTTTTAATGTTAACGTTATTGAAATATCTTAATGTTCGGCATTTTTTTGACATTAACGTCAATTTGGATTGATCCAAAGTGTAAACAGGCCCTAACAAAATAGTTGTACATATTTTCAGTGCATTTGTCGTACATTTAAAATGCGATGCGGTAGAATAATTTTTTAATGTTATATTAATTTGTATTTAAAAATTATTAAATAAATTTGTGTAAATAATACTCAACGGACTTGTGTTTTATTTCATCCAATTTGCTTGAGAAAATCAAAAATGTATATAATTACATTGTAATGTCAGTGATTCAAGACCAAACGCCATTAATTTCTAAATGAAGAGGAAGAAGAATCATATATATATATATATATATATATATATATATATATATATATATATATATATATATATATATATATATATATATATATATATATAATACTTTCCTGATGTAGTAACAATTTCAAAAGCTATTTTGTTCATTGTAATGTACGTTTAATATGAGAATTTCTAAATAAAAGCACTAATCTGAAAGAGATTTATCACAAAACATCAAATAACTTGTTTTCATCTTCTAATGTTTGAGTTCTAATCTTCTGAACTTCTCTTGTCGCCTTTGTAACCGAAAAGAAGCAGTTCCTGTCAACCAATGACATGACGTTAATGTTATTCAAATATATCTTAACATTAAGCATTTTTTTTTTGAATTGACGTTTCTTGTCATGTCATAGTCATGTCAAAGTAAGCCTTTTCTTGTAAACTAATATTAATTCAAATTGTAAATAGGCCCTAACAAAATAGTACTTCTTTTCAGTGCATTTATCGTAGGCCTGATCAGATTTCATTGAAATTATTTGCTCATTGTATCGTTGATAGTTATTAATTTGTAACAAACTGAGAAGTAAACTAATACAAATTTTCTTTATGGAACAAATACATTTTTTTTTAATGGAAACCGCTGAATATGACACTTTATATAAAGAAGAAGAATGGAAATTCGACACTATGTTAACTTATATCGTAAACAGCATCCACCACCTGTGCAATTCTATTACCAGAATACTTTTGACGAGTAACGCCATGTTCATGTTCAAGGCTGGAAATTTTTCAGACTACTGTCCTAGGTAAGAAAGCCAATTATCAACAGACAAAGGTAGGTACTAGAGGAGACAGAAAGGGAGACCAAAAAAAAATCTGGAATTAATGGAAAATATTTTTTAATGTTTCTTGGTCCACTGTGTAAAAATCTGTCTTAAGTCATCATTATTTATGGCAAAAATAATTTTGCTTTTACCGCCAATGGACTATTTGTCCATATCTGTGTTAATAATGTGCCAACATGCAATTAGTAGTTTCGAAAATTAGTTGAATAACCCTTGTTGTTTTCTGGCAGACGCAGCATTTTGCTTGTTTATTTTTCTACGCAAGTTGTACTAAATTATTCTGCTAAATAAACTTTTTTTTGTGACAAATAAAACTGAATATGTGAGCTGGTTATTCACCTTCAAATATTGCGGTATTTCGAATATCTTAATTACTAGCACGATGAGTTTATTACGAAGGTAACTAAAAATGTTTTCCTTTTCTAAAATATTAACGGTAGGCAACACAAATAACACGCCAAACAATGTTATGTTGCATAGACACTGCTTTATTGTAATCCCACGCACTGTGAGGATTAGTACTGTATCGGAAAGAGTTACAGAGAAATTAGAAGACACCCTAAATTAGTATTTTCTGTAACTCTGTATCCCGCACTGTAATTTCTTGCACTGGGGGATACTACAAAAAAATAATGGGAACAATTGGAAATAAACTCTGATCAGGTCGTCCTTGAGTCCTCAATGCAAAAGAAAAATTGACAAAGACTTTTTAAAAAACCTACTCTGACATCCCAACAGCTTGCCACTTTGAGACAAGCTCTGGTAAGGTCACATAGGCGCCCTGTAAAGAAGTCCTTCCTCAAAACGAAATTAATAGAAAAAGATTAGAGTTCATACACAAATATAAAAACATACTCTAGATTTTTGGAAGTTTTTAAATCAGCCAACATTTTAACATTATGACAGAGAAAGAACATTAGGCTTTACAAAACCATTGTAGTTTTTAACAAAAAAAAAAACACTGAAAAGTTTTCGTGGGCCTCCGCCATATCCAATGATTTCCCATCTAAATATTTTTATAGTCATTGAAATTGAGACTAGTCCAATGGTGGGATCATATATAGGGGGATATAGTGAAAAGTAACATATTTTTTTTCTATAGATGGCAGTGCAAATTTTTTTGCTTGATTAAACACCACGTTTTGTATGGAAAAAACATCGTAAATCAAAGATAGACGAATTTCGCCGTTGCAACAGTGAAATTGATCAATTTTTGTTGCAAATTGATACCGCATCCACCCTGTTCTTCGGATTTAGGTCCCACCGACTCCTTTCTCTTTCCAAACACGAAGAAACGACTGGCTCGATAGAAATTTACATCAAATGAAGAGATCATCGCTGAATCAGAGGACTAGTTTCCAGAGTTCGGCAAGTTGTACGTTTCGAAAGGCTGCAAAAAGTTGGAAAATCATTGGGCGCAGTGTATCGGGCGTATGATTGAAAATTCGACCAAAGTCTCAAAAATCCCATGTTTCAACTTTTAATTTAAATTAAAAAATATATATTTTATTCAATATAAGGAAAAATATAAAAACCTTACATTTTATAATTATACAAAAAGTTATCAATTCACCAAGATGTCAAGAATATAAAACGTTTCAAAATGTGTTGGGCACTATCTAAATTTTATTGATGATTTCTTACGGAAAATGTTTCCAATTCTCTCAAGGATTTTGCCTACCACAGGATGTTTGAGATTTCGTTTTTGTATCATTACACAAACATTTCTGGAATAAGGTATTATTACTCATGTCGACTCATTTTTTGTGAGGATATAGTCAGTAGCTTTGTAAAACGCTACTAATTCTTTAGTTGTAATATTTGTGATTATAGGGAGTTTGTACTTTAAAGACGTTGTACTGTGGTTGGTTCTGGAAAAATATTTCTAAAGTGGGACGAATAAAATTCATTGGGAAGAGAGTTATTTTCATATTTCATAAGTGAGAAGTCTACTATAGGTTCTCTGAGAAGTCAAGGGGGGAACTTTACAGGTAATAGGTAAAGGGAGTAGCCCATAGTAATGTGGGATATTGGTGATAAATGATGGAAAATATGGGAAACACCCAGTCTTCTAGGTGATAAGGTTATGTGACTCTTATGTGAGATATAGGTAGTGGACGAGAAAAAATTGTACCCTGGTAAGGTCTTTGGTATAGACTAACTACGTATTTCATTTAAATTTCATTTAAATTTTAATGGTTCAGTTTAGACGTTATTGTGTTTAGTCTGGAGATGTAGTCTGGACTAGTAGGGAATTTGGAGCGTATCAGGGATTTGTATATTTTCAACAGATTTCTATAGTCTGATCCCCAAGAGTGTCCCGACAAGCATTTTAGGATGTTGATGTATTTCAAGCTCTTGGATTTTAAATCCTTCCAATACATCCCGGAGTGAAATCGGCAGTCAGTTTAGTGGACATCAGCCTGGCAGACAGGAAGGTTATGGCTTCGGTTTTTTAGGATGCGCATGATATATTATTCTTCGATTATCTCGAAAAAGGTAAAACCATCAAGAGCAAATATTAAATAGCATTGTTGGTAGGTTTGAAGGACCAAATCGTCAAAAAGGCTCCAAATACCACGCCACAAATCGTTGGAAATGATGACTAAATTGCCTGAGTTACACTTAGAATCGCTTCCGTATTCTCCAGACCTGTCCCCCAACGATTATTTTCTGTTCTCGGACCTCAAAAAATGCCCCCTGAAAGAAGGCAAAGGGAAGTCATTCTCTGAAAGAGGTATAGAAATGTTAGAATAATTGTACTGCTTTTCAAGGAGAATATATTCATGAATAAAGTCGAAAGTTGAAACCATCCTTCCTTCTATTATCCTTCTGAGTATTCTACGTTCCGATTTAACAGTCTTCCTTCTTGTTTTTCAATGTCGTCTTATAAAATCTTCATTTGGTAATTTTGGAGATGAGGTTCGACCTTATCAGGTGGGTCACGATAGATCTGTTGGCTTTGATCAATGTCCTTCTGTTCTTCACATTTGTTTTCAAAGTCAGGTTTATTCAATATCGTGTGTACTGTTTTTGGTTGATTATTTGTTGTACGTGTTGTTCCCCGCCGATATCCTAAAGTCCAGTTTCATTGACCCTAGTGGTAGGTGTCGAATGACCGATATACGTCGTTACAAAAGACGAATTCAGCTGACGTCGAGAAAAAATGCCAGCCGACCGTAAAACTGCAAACCTGGTCGAAAAACGGGAGCATCGTACAGGCTGTACCTCATCCACTTGTAAAATAAAGTAGCCACCATCGAATCAGTTCGAGCTACGTCGATGAATCGAAAGCAGATTTGCTCGTGCGGGCATTTCTAAAGGCTCACGAGGGTTTTCCACATATTTTCCTTCAATTTAATTATTTTTTGTTTCTCTTTGACCGATTCTGTATCGTATCGTGTATGTGATTTTCCTCATCTTCTTTTGATCCGTGTCGGCGCAGGATCGTATTGGAGATTTGCTGATCGAGAAAGCATCTGGAGTTTGAACGGTAAGTTTATTTTTTAAGTAAATTGATTGATAAATACCGAGTTGTCTCGAAAGTTTCTGGAGATTTATAGAGAAAGACAAACGAAAACAGTTGATGTACATTTTTATTTAATAACCATTATTATCGATCTTTTAAATATAGCGATTTTATTTAAATTCTTGAATAAAACAAAGATGGCGTTGCGAATTTGCCCGTCCACACAATATAACGCGTTGAAATTGTTGAATTATTTTGTGAAAATGGGCTATTCAGTGAATGTTTTTTAGAAAATTTGAAAGCTGCAGCATCTGAATGCATTATCAATTAAATTGTTCAAAAATTTGAAGAAACTGGTTCGATGGAAGGTAAAAGAAGAGCAATATACCGGGTTTCTAACGGTTGTCGTTCGTTAGAAGTTTTCGCGGTTATGCATATTATATTCATTATATTCAAATATCTCAAAATTAGATGTTGAAAATTTGAACACCAAATACGGCAAAATAAATAAGGTCACTCACTTCAAATACCTGGGCGAGATCCTCGAACCAACAGGAGGAGAGAAGATAGCACAAGACTCGATTACAGAAGATGAAGAGGGCATACGGCAAGACACACAATATCTACAATAAGAAATGCCTATCCACACACGCAAAAATAAGACACTACAACACAGTAATCAAACCAGAAGTACTATACGCAAGCGAGACACTTATACTTCATACAAAAAGCGGCATAGAAAACATACTAAAAGAAGAACGCAATTATGAGGAAAATTCTCGGAAGGATACAGTCCAACGTAGCGGCGGACATAAGAAAAAGAAGGTTGAAATTCTATGGACATATCAGTAGACTCTCACCGACAAGACTCACCAACATAATTCTTACATACATACAAGGAGTCAAGTCAACACTACCATGGGTCACACAAGTCAGAGCGGATCTGGAAAAGGCATAAATGGGTCCGACAGAGATTGAGGATAGAAGAACGTACAGAAACAAAATACATATGTGGAACGTTGCATCAGAGAGCGAAGTTTCGAGGAGATCGGGAACAAAGTGGACGGAGAAAGGATGAGAGAGGTGTGGAGGATCAGAAAGAGCACTCGAAAATGAGTCAGAATGGTTTGCGTGATCCAACCGGGTTTATACGCACCTATTTTGTTATGTTCCTGTTTTGTTTTCATGTTTTAATTAAAGTGAATTTCTGCCGTTTCAGTCAACGATGGCGGTGTGTCGGTTTCTGCCAAAACACATTAAAATAGAAAATATGGATTAACAAGAAAACGTATAGGGCAAGAATAGGAAATCGATACAGAATCAAATTCTACATCCGACCATTCAATAACATACAGGGTGTCACATTTCAAAGAACGAACTTTTTTAACTTTGAAAATAATATAATTGGTCATCAAATTGTGGACATCCTGTATGCGATAAATTAATTATCAATGTGGATTTCGAAAGTAAGATTCATGTGCTTCCGTCTACCCCAGAATCGCTGAACACCAGTAGAAATTGGGTAAAAGGCCCAGGGTTGAAAATACGATTACATCTTTCAAAATTCTGATTGAAAATTCTTTTAAAAATTTATCGACCTGGGATGATTCTGGTTGGGTAGAGCTCTTCAATTTACTCGTGCATAAATGCAGAGCATATCCCTTAAATCACCGTTAGAAAACTGATTAAGCCTGGGGACTTTTTACAAATTATTTAATACCAACTCAAGATTGGAGAATCTTCTTTCCATCTACGTCTAATAGAGAACAATAGAGAGATAGAAAACAATGACAGTTGTCATCGAGATGTTATATATAAATTGTACACAAAATTCAAGGCACACTTTGTGAATTGCATTTTTTTTCAGCCATCGACAAGGCGTGAGATATCGATATCGACCAAGGTTATCTTTTTTTACGTGGAAATTATGATTCTTCTCTATTTTGAAGTTGAAATAATCGCAGCTTTATAGGGTATAAAAATATAAGCGATAATTAATTCCTCACAAAGTAGGTTAGGTTAGGTTTGGTTTGGTTTGCGCAAACGCGATCTAGGAACTAGGCTCAAGCTAGTACCAAATTCGAATTTGTCGCCTTTGGCCTTATTGGCCGCTTTTTCCAACCCATTTTCCATGATTATTTCACCCAAATATTTGAATTGAGAGACTCGTCTAATGTTACCATATTTTTTTTTAGAAATGGTGTTCTTAGTCTGTTGCAGGTCATGGATTGTGTCTTTTCAAAGGAAATTTGGAGTCTTACTTCTCTGCTGTTTCTTTTAGGATTTCAATCTGTTCCGTTAATACATCTTGAGCCAAAATTGCTAGATCTTCAGCAAACGCCAGACAATCAATTTTAATGTTGGTTCTCCCCAGTTTAATGGGCTGGTCAATATTCAGTTCCGACTTTTTTTCACGCCACTCCTGTATTACTTTTTCTAGAACGCAGTTAAATAAGAATGGCGAGAGTCCATCCCCTTGTCACACTCCAGTTTTAATTTCGAAGGGCTCTGAGATGTCACCCATGAATTTAACTTTTGACCTTGTGTTAGTTAATGTTGCTTTAATCATTGCCAGTGTTTTCAGATCTAGTGCTTGTTCTTTCAAGATTCGGAATAAAGATTCGCGGTCAATAAAATCATATGCTTTTTTGAAATCCACAAATGTACAGACGAGATTTTTATTGTACAGTTTTTGATGTCTTAGGATCAACTTTAGATTCAGGATCTGCCCGGTCGAAAACCTGCTTGATATTCACTAATTTTAGGTTCTAACTGTGTTTTAGACTCCAACGTGTCTGTCTAGTAGACATTGAGATAGAATCTTATAACAAACTGGGAGAAGAGATATCCCTCTATAGTTGTTTACATCCGTTCTATCTCCTTCCTACGTAGTGGATATATTAGAGCATCTTTCCAATCTTCCGGAATCCGTTCAGTTCGCTAAACTTCTTGTAGAATTTTGGTTATTTCCTTGATTGTACCTGGACCAGTGGATGTCAAAAGTTCAGCGGTGATTCCATCTTCTCCAGAAGCTTTGTTATTTTTAAGCTGCTTGATTTGCCTAATTATTTCATCTTCATTCGGTGGTAATGAATCAGGGTTTGTTTGTTTAGCGTTTTGTGTTTGTAATTTGTTTAAGGGCTCAGGAGAGTTCAGTATTTGTTCAATATATTTCGCAAGTTCGTAAGACTTCGCAAGACCATATTTTTTTATGGGAATTTGAATGCAGTTAGATTTCTTAAATTAAAAAAACTGAGTTTGGTGATGAAACTGATACGTAGGGGCTGATACTGATCGTTGGATTGGGCGAAACAGTTTTGTAAATAATTGATTTTTTCCTTGGGGGGTTGGGGGGTGGGGGGAACGATCTTTGTGATTGTATTAGGCAGGCTTGTCGTAGCATTACCAAACAATGATTGATAAAAGTAGTGAACGATACCCGACGACGAATTGAAGTGTTTGATAGAAAATGGCGGAATGATAGAAATATCTAGTATTTAAGTTTAATAATACCAATTTAGATCAACCTGTAAATAAGTATTATCAACCAATAATAATTAATAATATTAATTATTAATTATTATTGTAAAAATATCATAAAATAATATCCGGGGTATCCAATAATTTAGAAGCATAAAAATCGGTACATTTTCGTTTAAGCTAGTGCTAAAAAGGCCCTAATAGTACTTTTCGAAAATGGGAGCCATGAAAGTTGACACCATGATATTATCAACAAAAAAAAAATACGTGATACACTTTCTTAATGCAGTTGTCCGAGATCTATCCGACAATAGAGAGTTTATGAAAATCGGTCCAGAAATAACAGTTTTAAGGGGGTGGTAAGTTCTTATCCTGGACACACTGTATAAGTCCCTTATACATTGTTTCGATAAGTGGCGTTAGTAGTTTTGTTTATATTTAAAAGTTCTGTTATTTTTTCGACATACTGTTTATATAGCTCTATAAAGGAATGCGTATTACCCTATCTAATGTTGAATCGTACAATTTTATAAACCTAGATGAAAATAATATATCTGTAATTTTCTCGTGCGCAAATATAAAGCACATCTTATTATTTCTGTTTTTACCCCCGAGGATCGTAAGAACCTCGGTAGATAAATTTACACATCCTTATTTACTTTATATCACGCCTTCGGTGGTCGACCAGTTGTTACATGTCGAAAGCACACAGTTAAACAATTTTCTACCTTTACCATTAAGTCTTTGACCTGTTCGTTTTCAAATTTAAACGACAAAAGAGTCTTATAAAAAATAACATCACAACAGTAGTCGTTTTAACATGAACTACAGGGGTGAAGTAAAAAAGAAATGAAAATTAATTTATTTTTCAACGCAGTCTCCGTTTAAGGGCCGGTTCTAGAATGCAAAAAAATACCAGGTATAAGCTATATTTCGAATAAAATTTGAAACCGGGCCGGGCTTCGCTTTATTCCAAGTATAGTTTATACCTGGTATATTCTTGCATTGTAGGAACCGGCCCTAAGACGAATTATATATGAGGGTTTAATGTTCTTGTTGTTAAAAACTATTTTTAAATCAAATTAACAATTATATTCCCTATATAAAACTAAATAAACTAATTTGGAAACAAAAACGGAGACTCAGATAATAACTAATAGAAATATTACTACTGTACTAAAGTTAAATCTTAAAAGCCTATTACTGTATTAATGTTATAATTTAAAGTCTTATATATAATTGGCTCAGTCGATAGGATGTAACTCTTGATACAATTGGGCTTTGGAACAGATTTTTTTTGTCATAAATGGAAATATCATATATACGTTTTATAACAAAACTATGTTTATTTTTATTTTGTTCCATATAATTAAAAAGTTTTATCAAATTGAAAATTAAATTTTATACCTAGTACCGATGACATGCCGACAATTCGCGAAAGAAATCGGAACAATTGTGACGTCACAAATGTACCGAAGGCCATTCGGTTCAGCTCGGGACAATTCGGTTAGTTATACCGAAATTTTCTTTCGCGCTCTTTCGGAACGTCTGTTTCGAACCTGAATCGGAGTTTCAGGTAAATAATAAGTGATAGAATTCATGTAGGGATAACAAATTAACGTGCCAAATTTATAAGTAGGAATATTCCCGTGTCTGCGCAAAGAATCTACATGTAGCAACACAACTTCTAGGATAGGAATAATAATATTCAAGAATTAGAGAAGTACAGACAAGAACAAACTAGTTAAATTGAAGAGTGGCAAAGCAGTTTTCTATGGAATCAAAACAAACATCTGAAAGAATATGCAAAAAAAAGAAAAATAGAAAAGAAAAACAGAAACCATGTCGACCTGGATATTGTTCAAGCGGGTTTATTAACACTGTAATAGTGTACACTATGTATTAACCCTGTGTTAATAAATTTTAACACTGTAATAGTTCACCGTAGTGACACTGTAGAGGGTAAATTTAATATACAGAAAAATAAAGGATTTATTCTAAAATATCTTCGAAATAACTATGATTCACGACAAGATTAATTATCTCTCATAAGACGATACAATCGTTTTGCTTCAAAACAATATATAATGCTCGATCGGGCGGATTTAGGTTTGGAGGTCGAGGAGGTATTGTGAAAAATGCAAGTTCGGCCGTCGGCCTGCCGCGCAGAAAGTGAAAATTTTCGCAAGTGTGTCAGCGAACAGTTTGGAGAATTAAAAAAAGACGAACGCCGTATTTACGTAACGCCAAAGCAGTAAAAGTAAAAGTGGGATTCATTCGTTTCTTTATGCATATTTGGTCATGAAATGAATCGATTTGGTTTTGTTATAAACGTATGTCGGACATTAAGATTGTTATCTTGATTGTTAAAGATAAGTTTGTTTAGATTATTAAAGATAAATAAGTGGAGGATGAATAACTCTGGGGAACAGCAATTTTGTTGACTTGGATTTGTGACTTGTTTTTGACTAATTTTTCATCTCTGAATTCAAAAATATTCACAGTTTTTCTCTATCACGTCAAGTTCTTAAGCTACTGCATACCGCTCATTTTAACTTAAAAGTGTACATACGAAAGGAAATAAGGTGAGATCTGACCAAATAGATTAGAATATTTTATTCATACAGAGGTGAATATATTATTAAAAGTTAAATTGTGTTTATACAAAAAATAAATAAAATATATTATGGTAAAAATTTCTTCTTATAGCTTTTCCTAGAGTGTTCAGTTTGTGGACATTCTCGCTTGATGCTCCAACAGTAGTCAGTCATCATACTGACATCCTATCTACCTAGATACCGCGCTTCCATAACTTTTAGATCTTAGTGGAATCGCTCGCCCTGTTCATCACTAACAGCACCAAGATTTTCTGGGAAGTTAGCAAGATGGCTATGTAAGAAATGCAGTTTGATGCTCATGCAACCAAGCTTTTTAAAGCTCTCCAAGAGTTGTTGAACAATTTCGATGTAATTCGGGGCTCGTGTATTTCCAAGAAAGTCTTTAACAATATTTATAAAAGCCAACCAAGCATTCCTTTCAAGTTCGGTCATTGTTTCAGTGAAATTTTCATCTTTAACGAGTTGCCGAATCTGTGGACCATCAAACACACCAGCCTTTATCTTTTAATATGACAGGCTAGGGAATGCCGAAATGATATACTTAAAGCAGTCTCCTTCAATTGATAAAGCCTTAACAAATTGCTTCATAAGACCTAGTTTTATATGCAAAGGCGAAAATACAATGTTTTTTCTGTCAACAAGTGGCTGATTTAAAATGTTTGGATCACCAGGTCTTAGGCTAGATCTTGGCGGCCAGTTCGATTGCACCCAATGCTTCTCACGAGCTCTGCTGTCCCACAAGCACAAAAAACAGGGACTTGGTATACTTGGTATACGCGCGTTGCTGGCCAAGAAGGAAACATACCATTTAAAGGTCAACACAGATGATCCATTGGTTCATGTTATATTGCAACAAGTCAATGACTTTCTTTATGTCGCCGTATTCTTCACGCAAAGAAACCGAATGACCTATTGGGACTGAACCGTATAAATTTCCATTATATAGGAGAATACACTTCAAGCTACGCTTTGAGCTATCTATAAACAATCGCCATTCAGTTGTCGCCTATAAACAATCGCCATTCTTTCATTAAACCTTCTACGTTCTGGCAATATACAAATCCGTAATTATTTCTGAAGTACTGCCTAAATTAATTTTCTCTGGATCGATAGTAAGTGACTTTAGCTCTTTTGTCAAGCAATTTTTTTTTGTGCAGCCTTGATGCTAATAATTCCGATGCTTTTTTGGATAGTCCCAAATCTCGTGCTAAATCGTATAATTCATGTTGATTGAATCGTTTACGAACAGAATCATTGGAAACTTTGAATTCTTCGTCGGTGGAGTCACATCGATCTTCACTTGATTCACATTCTTGTATTTCTAAAGAAGGTAATTCTTGAAAAAACTGCCACTGGAATTTCAGCTGAATGAGGCACAGGCCGTATAGCTGACGGTAAACTAGGGTACTCAATTTTATGTTTATTTTTCTTGTTGAATCCTGATGTTTTCACTATGCAAAAGTAGCAATCACTTAAGTGATCTTTGGGCTCTCGCCAAACCATTGGTATACCAAACGAAAGTTTATTACTTATTCTCTTCGTCCACATTCGTAAACTCTCTACAGACTGCTTGCACACTTTATGAGGGGCCCATGATTTATCTTGGTCACCTATTTTCACTTTAAAATAAGCGAAATAGGCTTGCCTGACAATGTACTAATATTGGTCCGTTGAGTGGGGATGGCAAAACGGCCACATATATAACAAAATTAATCAGGGCTATTTAAGCACTTACGACGAGAACTACCAGAGGCAGACATAACGAAAATCTGTAGTTGTGTATGTATACTTTGACTTCACTATATCAGAGCGACACAAACCCGCATACTTTAGCATCTCATGCGTAACTGACCGAACTAGTTTTGGATGACGCAACGTCACTCACGCCCCCACTCCTAGGTCGAAGAAGTTCGCCGGTAGGAGAGCAGTAGTGACTTCTGTGATTCGCCAAGTTTAGTCGGATGCGCAACAACTGTAGAGAAAAAACTTGACGTGATAGAAAAAAACTAAATAAAGTTTTGGAATTAGCATGTCAATTTACGTATAAAATAGCTTAAATATCGAACTCAACAGAAATAATTTATCAAATTGTTCCCCAGTGTCATTAAAAGGATTGCTTGAAGTAATTATTCGTTGGGTTCTTTAACACCCACTATGCCTGTTTCTTTATGCAACTCCCTTAATTCTTGATCAGTTCCCTTGAACCACTCTCCTTCTATGTTCTTTCTTCCAAATATGTTCCGCTTTCTTTTCCTCCTCAATACTTCCAACTTTGCTTTGTTTTATTTAGGGCTCATTTAGAGCTCTGTTTTATTTAGACAGCTTTCCAAAAGCAACCTTTTCTTCTTTCCAAAAACTTCTCAATTTGAGTCTCCGAAAGTTTTCTACATCTTGATTTTCGCAATTTAGCCTTATGACAACAATATGTTGTATCTTGGGAATATAAGTGTAGTGAATCAACACAAACCGATCTCAAGGGATCTTGTTCTCCGAATTACGACGTCACAGTATGAATTACTATCAAAGAAACAATAATTAGACGGATCTAAATCAGGAGAATATGGTGGGTTTGTTTTTTGCCAAAGTAAAAACGACTTCATTCAGTATTATTTCCACATTAAGTACAATTCACAACAGGTCAGAGTGGGGAGAGAACCCAGATTTGATTAACAGAAACGCTTGCACTGAAACTTGGTTGAAAAGTTGTAGTTCTTCCACCAGATAGTCCTGACTTTGAATCCTTAGACTATTATCTGTGTAGAACTTCATAAAACACTTTTAATACGGTAATGTTTGAAATACGTTTATTTTTTATTTAATATCTTCGTTTTTTATTATCTCTTTTACCTACGTTCAAATTCACGAACAATTATATCATTCTATTG
This sequence comes from Cosmopolites sordidus, assembly GCA_031761425.1. Classification (NCBI taxonomy): domain Eukaryota; kingdom Metazoa; phylum Arthropoda; class Insecta; order Coleoptera; family Curculionidae; genus Cosmopolites; species Cosmopolites sordidus. The sequence goes on from JARFXV010000186.1 coordinate 81,755, forward strand.
ATGGTATGTTTTTTTATTAGTGTTTTATAGCATTTTTCTTCAGTTAATATCAGGTTTCCACCTATTATTTTGACTGATATATTTTCAAGGCTGTTTGTTGTTATAATTAATTCCCTGGCACGCACGAAACGGAAATAACTAATAAATGTAAATTGGTTTTATTATTTTGCCTGTAATTATTATAAAAACACTATAATTTTAACTTTATTCTAAATAATGTTGTATATTTAACTTTTATATATTAATAATACAATTTTGCTTCACACCTTCGATAGCTCAGTTGGTAGAGCGGTGGACTGTAGTGGGATTTAAGTTGTTGGATATCCATAGGTCGCTGGTTCAAATCCGGCTCGAAGGAAAAACTTTTTTTCATTTAATTAAAATGTCTTCCGGTTAGTTTTGTTACGACGTTTCGAACAGACGTTAACCGTTTTCAAACAAATAATAAATATAAATATTTCTATTTTCCTCTGAGAAAGTCCTGTTACGTCTTGACCTCTCGCTTATTTAATATTTTGCCCGGAAAACATAAGAGATAACATTGTGAAGAAGAACATCAATTATTTGGCATTTAAGCAAAATATAAAGAAATTGTTCGCGCCTCATTCAGGGGGTGTTTGTCAGCATGGCTGAATTGATTTCCTTTGTTCTTGAGCCTTGATAATATGGGGTTGGGTTGTGTCCTTTTTCAATCTTTTGTTTTTATTTCATTTAATGTGAATGTCTGTGCTTAATGTTGTGATGGTGTTTCTTTTTCTAAAATTTCTATTTTCTTTTCTTGGGTTTGACCCACACACAAGCAGTGTTTTGTGAGTTGTACGTTACAATTGTTATTATATTAACGTAGTATCTAGACATACATGCTGTATGGTATTGTATTGTATATTGTAAATATTGTATTATGAAGATCTCAATAATAAAAAAAATAATAAATTTTCCTATTTCCCGTGACACGCACCTTGTATAAACAACTTCAATGCTTATGCACCTACACGATCGTTTAACTATGCTTACATTTCATTTTCCTTCTCACCCATAACTTCTTATTTCGTCTAGACAATACATTCATTGTGTGGTATATATAAGTACGCTATCTGACAAAATACATTGTCTTTTGTACAGTTATTTCAAACAAATTTTTAAATGGTAAATTGATCATATCCTTCTTAGATTCTATATTATATACGTGGGTCTTTTAAATATAATATTTTGAGAAGTATTAAGAAATGGAAATATAATAGTGAATCAAATATAAACAATCAGATCGAATATAACAATCAAACATAACTATTGATCATTAAAACAATTAGAATTAACAATTAAACTTGATAAACGATAGAACATCTGACCATTGAAAAATTCCGGTTTATATTTGATTCGCCCTCGTCTTAAAAATATTTAATCGAGGCGCCCGATACTGGACGGAAATTCATTTTAAATAAACAACCTAAGATGTAACAATCTTAACACTTTCCAAACAATTTCTTTGCTACATAGATAATTACAATCAAGATTAAAAGTCTAGCCAAGCCGTTCATCGAAAAAAAAAACTTAATTCAAACAAAAACTCACAATAAAATGACTGCTGACTGATCCGCTAAACGTTCCTCATGTGCAACCTGCAAGATACGAAAAGAACTATAACGAAAAAATAGAGGCAGGCAGAAAATTGGGATTTTTCTGACTGATCGGGATGAAGGCTTAATTGGTCATTATCAGTTATCAACACCAACCATCTGTGGGATGATTTAACATCATAGATAATCTTGGCACAGACAGCTGCAAGTTTTTTTATAAATCGGCCGAGAATCACTGATGAGATTCACGTTATGTCTAATATAAACAAATAAAAAGGTCGTAACGTTTTTTATTTAGTCTATACGGTATGTTTAAAAAGTATCCAGGTCAATTTTGCTGAGTGCAAATGATGCCATCTCTTAACAATCAGGAGAAACATTCACTAGATGTCTTAATTATAAGGAGTGTCGGTTAATAGTTCTTATTTTCTTAGATGGTCCTGGAAACAAGGGTCGGTTCACAGTCTAATCTCTTACGTCATTCTGTTGTTATATAGTACTTATTTTCGCGTGGTAAACCTGTCGAGTTTCGAGTCAAATAAACAGCATTACTGCGCATACTGCTTGTCTTGTTCAATTAAAAGAAACACGCATGGGAAAGTCGTTGGATATTTCTGGAAACTTACTTTAGACTTGTGTGGGCGTTGATTTAGAGGATTTAAAGCTGGTGATTTCGACTTGAACCCCAAAGAATGCCCAGGTCAACCGAAAAAATCTGAAGATGCCGAATTGCAAGCATTGATGGAAGAAGACGACATGCAAACCAAAAAAGAAGACATTTCGCCGAACCATTTGTGATCGTCTGCAACCAATGGGAAAGATCCAGAAGGCAGGAAAATGGGAAGTTTTGTTTTCTCGGCATGAAACAAAGACTGTTTTGCATCGGATCGTAACTGGAGACGAAAATGGATATATTTCGAGAATCTAAAACGCAGAACATTGTGGGTTGATCCAGGACAATCATCAACATCGACTGCAAGACCGAATCGCTATGGAAATATGACAATGCTGTGAGAAGAAGAGTGTCGTGTACCATCAGGTTCTGAAATAGTTAATACCGTCCGCTACCGTTAACAAAAAATACGAAAAAATAATTTTGCAGCACGAGAATGCCCCATGGCACACTGCGAAATAGGTCAGAGATACCATTTTTGCACTTAGCTGGGAACTCTTTAGTTCACCCGCCGTACTCACCAGATTTGGCCCCTATCGTTCTATAAAACACTTCAACAATTACGGCTCATACTTTGAACAAACCATTTTTTACCTTTCTCCCAAATTAAACGTGTTAAAACTGCTTGATACAAGGTGTGTTACTAAAATTGTTGACACGACCATTTTAAGTTTTTGGCTCAACTTTAATTACGAGAAAGCTATGTGTGATTCTGAGAAAATCTCTCAGAGTTTGACGCAGAAGAGATTACTCTGTACAAGATCCTTGATTTTGGTCGAATAACAAGAACAAGACAAAATTGAATGCATATTATTTGCTGGACATATTTCAAAAAAATCAAAGACTACAAAAGTCGCTGTCATTTCGGACATAACAAGCGAAATGTCTCTCAGATGTCAATGACAGTCACACCAAACAAATGGTTGTATCGATACTATATGTATTTTCAGGAAGAATCATCGCAGGTGTTATCGAAGTCCTCTGGTCTTGCTACTGCGTCGCGTATCACGAGAATTTTGAATCCGTGTGATGTGACGTAGTGGTAAGTCGATGGGGAAACTGACTCTACATTTTCTCTACCACCAATGCGACTCCCATCACCATCCTTACTGATTATCACCAAGAACAGGTATTTTTGATATTTTTTGAGTTTTAGATAGTGGCGAAAAACCCAAATAAAAGAAAAAAAATATATGAACACGCCACAATCATTCAGACATTACTTTGATTTTGTTTTGTTACTATTAACTGCATATGCTAAATAAAGCTAAATATAACATTTTTGCTGAAAACTCTCGTCTGGCGAAGAAGGAATGTTTCATCGTTCCATGACTCATCGTAGGCATGTTCTTGAACATTTTCAATTACTTAAAACAAGAAATGTAGGCAACACAAAATATGAGGCAAACTCTCAATATTTAAACTATACTATATCTAAAAGCTGTCAACAAACAAAACAAAAGTTTATAACTTTTACTGAGGTTTTTTTAATTGAACAGGTCTTAAATCTGATGAAAAATAACTGAAATATTTACGTTGGTAAATATAATAACATGTTTTCAGTCAGACAACTGATTTATTGATTGACCTTCGCCGTAACCTTTTGTTGGCCTTGCGAACTCGGCAATTTTCCATTTTCGAATAAAACCATCAATAGAAGATGTAATAAATCCCATTGGTCTCCGGTATACCCGTTCATTTCGTCGTCTATTTAAAGGAAAACGAACAAAACCCGCCGACGAAGGTAAATTATCCATCTGCAACAGGACACGCGCTCGATCGCTACCGCATGGCTGCACATCGTGACCAAACGAAGATTAGTCATCCGAGAAGAGGTCCAGTGCCGAGGTGGACACTAGGAAATGCCACGATTCAGTCTTCCTTGTATTATGGCAGTTTTTTCTTGTTCTTTTTCTTCCCTGACCTGTTGACCTGTGTACGGGCGTGACTTGTTTCACGTGGTTTCGTTGACGGGTCAGTAGCGTGCTTGACAGGGCATTTCGCGACGACACACGAGGAGATTTTGTCAATCTAAGTTTAAATTATTAGTTTAATATGTTTAATAAACTTCTCTCAAACTCAAAAATGAAAGTCAGAAAGAAGGGAATATACTTATCGAGACCAACTACGTTGTACAATTGTGAGATATGGGCAGTAAACAAGAAAGAAAGAAAGAAGAAGAAAAGAAGAAAGAGAAGAAAGAAAGAAAGAAGAAAGAAGAAGAAAAAAAAAACGATAATGTAGAATAATCAGAAGGATAACAGAAGGAAAGAAAATCGATGGCTTGCATATTGAGAATAATTTATAATATTTTCAAAGAGCCTTGGACAAACGCAATATTGAAATCGAAAATAATGCACGGGTTAATCCACATAGAGAAGATGGGAGAGGATAGAGTAGTGAGGGATTGCACGGAGAACATCACAAAGTTAAAGAAGGCAAGGAAGACCGAGAGGGCGATGGTGAGAGGCTGTCATGGAAGATCTGAGAGAGAAGGAGATAAAGAACTGGAAGCCAATGGAATATATATATATATATATATATATATATATATATATATATATATATATATATATATATATATATATATATATATATATATATATATCCATTACATGACGATCCTTTCTCCCATGATTACATGACCACATTCATCATCATCAGCTCGTGTCGATCCATTGCAGGATGAAGGCCTCTTCAGCATGCTTCCGACTTTCACGGTCCTGGGCTTTCCCCTGCCACTCTGGTCCAATATACTTAACGATGCCATCAATCCATCGTGCTTTCGGTCTTCTTCGCGGACGTTTGCGATCAAGCGGTATCCACTCCAGGATCGCTCTGGTCCATCTGTCGTCCCATCGCCTCGCTATATGGCCTACCCATCTCCATTTTAATTGCTTCACTCTTCTAATGATGTCACACTTTCGTTTGTTCCCTGATCCATGTGCAGGGCTTTCTGTCTCGTCTTGTAATGCCAAGCATACATCTTTCCATTCCCCTCTGTGCTACCCGAAGTTTTTGAATTGATTGTGATGTGAGTGTCCAGGTCTCACTTCCGTATGTCATAGCGGGCAAGACACACTGATCAAAGACTTTCCTTTTCAGACAAAGTGGTAGTTTGCTCTTAAACACTATGTTGAGCCTGCCAAATGCCTGCTAGCCACATTTAAAGCGTCGTTCCACCTCCCGGACGATGTCTCCTTCCATTGAAACCCTTTGCCCAAGAAAACGGTTCGACAAAGTAATTTTAAAATCTCTGCTCCTCTCCAGTAGCTTCACAGAATCTACTTTGCCACCTTTTGATCTTATCATTTTTTCGCGTTCTTTTCGGCAGTTTATCCTAATTTTTGCTCGTACCATTAAAATGGTTAAGGACAGTACAATTGCAAAATATTGCTTTATCGTTTGACATGATGTAATCAATTTCACTGGTGAGTCCAGAGGGACTTTTCTATGTCCATTTTCTGTTGATCTTTTTCTTATAAAACGAATTCATAATATAGAATTCTTGTCCTTCAGCAAAGTCAACCAGCCTGTCACCTCTATTGTCCCGCTCACTATTTCCATATGGGCCAGTTGCATTTTCACCAGTTCTTGCTTTTCCGATTCTGGCATTAAAGCCACCCATCAGGATTTTATACCTACACCTCTCTTTGTCTAAAAGTTGGGCCACATCATCATAAAATTCCTCAATTTCCTTATCTCTATGCAACTATAAGCCATAGATATATGCATGATTTATGCATAAGCTTGGACGATTTGAAGATTAAACTTTTTATTTAACTGAATGACGCATTGGGCTAATCGGTTTGATATACTTTCATATTTAACTACACTGTCTTTCAGCTTTCGATTGATAAGGAATCCAATTCCACCACATCGTCCATTCTCCGTACCTCGGATGTAGAGTACGTGACCAGTTGGTTCTAGTTTGATTAACTCTTACTCTTTCTTCGTGTTTCACAGAGACCAATAATATCCCAATGTATGTTGTCAAGTTCGATTAATAGTTCTTGTAGTCGGGTCTCCGTTTTCATAGTTCGTATATTAAGCGTAGCAATGTTAAAAGTCTGATCTATACCGGTGATTCTTAGCACCCTCTGCCTTGGGGCAGGTCTTTCCGCTGCCGTAGGTAGTTTCCCCTTGGCCTCCGGGGAATGAGGGCCGTGTTTGAGATTGTACTGTCATATTTCAACATATGGAAATACCATGTTGAAGGTATGGACCTTGGCTGATTTTGGATCATATATATTATATATATATATATATATATATATATATATATATATATATATATATATATATATATATATATATATATATATATATATATATATATTTACTTACTATAATCTCTATATTACTTTATACATAAACGTTAACAATTCATAAATCATAATCTCAGTGGAATTTTGTTTGTTGTCGTCATCTTTTTTAACGTTGGTATCAGTGGAAATATGCAGCTTTTAACTGATCTATATTTCACGGCGACACGTTAACTGTCTGCCTATAAGATCAAACGATAATTCTCTATGAACAATCTTCTTCGGCCTACGCAACAACCTGCATACTAAAATACCGTTTTGCTATGAATTTCTGGAGCCTTTCTACCGGGGTAGCGTTAAAATTTATCTTCATCAATTGTACGTGGGTTACTAGAAAAGATTCTGCAGCATGCAATATTGTTGATTTATATAGAGCCTTCAATCCGTCATGTGATCCAAGTGACAGTGATTTATCCAAACTTAGGAACTATTTATCTGCAATGTTCTTATGATAACCATTTACTTCGGAAACCCTTCTAATGAATCTTAATTATTTGTTATAATTATCTTTGTTTAAATTAAAATTGATTAATCTATTTACCATAAAATTTAAACTGGCCATCTTATTTTGGAAGCTATGATTCGATTCGTTGGGCATGTATTTCGAAGTGGTGGTGATTTTTTCTAAAAATATTAAAATCTAACCTATTTTTATTGTTTCTATTAACTAAAACATCCAGAAATTGTAAACTATCGTTGTTTTCGAGTTTATGTGTGAATACTATGTTTGGGTTAATAAAATCTGTTTTAATTTTTTAAATCGAGAATTTCATTCACATATCTTAACCATACTTTCAGAAAGTGACTGAATTCATCTTTCTTAGGTTGGCTAAGAACGGTGACAGAGGACAAACCCATTGCCGTCCCTTCTTGTTGTTCGTAAAACCTGTTATTAAGCTGAAAACAATTTTGCTTCATGCATAATCTTGTTAAGGAGATGTACTCAGAAACAATCTTGTTATTAAAACCGTTTATCTCGAGTAACTCTCTCAGTTACTTCAACGTATGTGGAATCGAGACACTCGGTAACAACGAAGATACGTCAAAGGAAACCAAGACCTCACCTTCCTGTAGATGTGTTTTGGACTTTTTCTGTGAAATTTGTTGAGTTTATCACAGAATCATCACATCTTGATGATACTAACAGGGTTAGCGAAACGTGCGTCGAGAAGTTTAAAAAGTGACTTGGTGTTTAGTGGTAAATCTCTTCGAGTTTAGCCGTTAATGCCGTTTATTCTGGTGCCTTGGATAGCAGAACAAGTCAGCATTGGTTTCACGACAATACAAGGTCTCCTTCTTAGTGCCAGAATCATCCAAGGAACAATACAAAATGTCAAGCTGGGAACTACGACTTCACCCACCGAATTCTCCTGATACTATACCGTCAGATTACCATCTTTTCAAATCTGTGGAACGTTTTCGTCGAGGAAAAAAATGTTTTTTGCATCGTCTATCAAAACAGCATTCAAAGAATATTTGGCTTCAAAATCTGTCAGAGCGAAGATAGTCAATATTGTAGTCAAAACTGTATTAAACCTTATAAAAAATTTTGTACAATATCAAAAAAATATATTAATTATGGACCACCCTAATAGTTCTTTATTCCCTACCACGAATTTGAACTAAACGACCATTTCCAAGAACTGAACGATACGTTCCAATAAGTTACAGCGTTAAACGAGGTTAATTTAACACGTAAATAATGGGGATGGGTCAAACAGAACAGTGAATAGGAACATTTACCAGCTGTTTTGATTTGTTTTACAACATTTATATTATTACATTAATTATAGACTTATTTATTTCTAATATCGATTTTTATTCATAAAACAAATCCTTGCCTGAAGGTCAGGCGGTACATAAATATTATTATCTGAGCGTTATGTAGCGTTTCAGAGAGCAAATTCGTGGAAATAGTCGGATTTGTGGAAAGAAAACTTGTGGATTTTACATACGATTTCACGACAAAGCACCATCTCACAAAGCTATTATTGTAAACGAATTTCTGGCGAAAAACTCAACAAAAACCATTGAACCACCACCGTATTCACCTGATATGGCTCCGGCTGACTTCTTTCTCTTTCCAAAACTCAAATTACCACTTCGAGACACCCGTTTTCAGTCCATAGAAGACCTAAACGAGAACTCGCGGCGAGAACTGAAGTCAATTCCAGAAAAGGCTTTCAAAAAATCTGTTAAAAGTTCATTTTGCTTCTCATCTTCAGAAATGCTAATTTCGACATCTTCGTTTACTTCATGTTCTACCAGTTCTTTAAGATGACTTTCTTTTTTTAAGATGACTTTCGCCAGTTATAACTTGCAATAATTCTTCAATATCTTACGTATTTATATTATCCAGCCCCGATTCCTTAGCTAGCTTGACAATTTCGTCGATATCAAGAAAGGATTCTCTTCTTTCAAACATTTCTTGGTCACCTCATTCCAGGAAAGATTAATGTTGTCTACAGCATCCATTATATAGTAGATTTTCCAAAAATCTTTAATGGATTGTTTGCTCTTTTCTCAATAGGTTTTATCAATCAATTGTGGGAATGTCCACACCACTAATAAACTTTAAAATTTGGTATTACGCCTTGATCCATTGATTGGATTTAAGTTGTAGATGGCGACAGAGAATCTACTGTCCCTGGAATGTACGATAAATGATAAATAAGTTGAATGGCTTGGACTATTATCAATCAAAAGTAAAGCTTTCATTCATTTTTTTTAAATTCGCAGTGGCATTTCGCAGTGGCAACAGGCGGGTAAAAATGTCCGGTAAACCAATTCTGGAAAATTTTTATACTGATTGTTTATCCCAAATTACTCGTATAGATTATTTTGAAATTCCTTTCAATATGCGGGTTTTGAAATGATAAACACGCAGTGATTTTAATTTAAAGTCTCTGTTAGAGTTACCACCCAATAGCGGAGTTAATCGATCTCTTTCAGCTTTAAATCTTGGTGTTCGCTTTCCTTCACGGGATAAAAATGTAGAAATAAGAAGAAAGGTCAAAATCTGGATTATTGCTGGTGCTAATGCTTATCGAAGCTTACGGTGAGCATGCTCTTAGTAAATCACATTTCTTTGAGAGATTTACAAGTTCAAAAGTGGCGATTTTTGCGAAGAACGTGGAAGACTACCGAAAAAGTTTAAAGACTGAAGAACTGTAAGAATTGTTGGGTGAGGCTGACGCTCAAATGCAACAACTCACGGATCAATTAAATGTGAGACGAGAAGCCGTCTCGGTATGTTTGAAAGCCATGGGAAAGATCCAGAAGATGGGAAAATGGGTTTCGCATGAACTGAAGGAAAAACTGCAGGAAAACCGAAAAACCATTTGCAAAATGCTGCTCACCATATACAAAAGTAAGTAATTTTTCCATCGAATTGTGACTAGCGATGAAAAGTAGATATATTTTGAAAATCCTAAGCCTAAAAGATCATGGGTAATCCAAGGCGAACCATCCACATCGGCTACAAGGCCAAATCGCCATGGGCGGAAGACAATGCTGTGTGTTTGGTGTGATCTATTATGAACTGCTAAAACCTGTTAGTACTGAACGCTAACGACAACAAATAACCGATTTGAATCAACCTTGGCGTGAAAAACGGTGATTTTGCTTCACGATAATACACCATCACACACTGAGGCGTTTAGTTGGGAAATATATAGCGGCTTACTCACCAGACTTGGCTTCGTCCGATTACTACTTATCTGCATCGATGGGAGACGCACTTGCTGAGCAGCGCTTCACTTCTTATGAAAATGGCTCGATGACTTGTTTGCCTCAAAAGAGCAACAGTTTTTTTGGCGTGGCATCCACAAATTGGTAGACGGTTAGTAGCAGTTTGGTTATAGTCGAAAGACGTGAAAGAAGACAAGTAGTTTGACAGAGTAATAGCTGTCAAACCTCAAAACTCTTTTTTTCCTATGCCTTATTTTCCTTTCAGTTCCTAATGATCAACCAAATCTTAAATGTTAATGGCACAAGTAAGACCGACAACAAAAACGAATAGCCAAAATTAAAAACAATACGCATTCTTCAAAGCCATTGTTAATAAATCGTAATTATCAAGTTTACTCGTCGATCGAATCTTGGCTTATCTCTGGTTTATCGCCGTCGATGAACGAATAAGAAAAAAAAAGATCCGCCGTCCGACAGTGAGATGATTTTTCGTCAGATAAAAAAAATCACCCATTGTATGGATTAATAGTCCGTGGCATAAAGACGACACGAACTTGAACTTGAAGCAATAGAAAAAGGGTGAACGAACTAAGCGGAAGGAGGGAAAAAATCTAACCAGTCATTGCAGATCATCAAAGTGTTTATTGTCAAGTGAAACCAACAAATTCGTAGACGATAAAGCATTTTAGACTCGCTCGAGGTAATAAACAAAAGTCACACGGTGCTAAAATAGGCGAGTTTTCGGGATAAAATTGTGTAAAATTTTCACAGAAAACCAACGAACAAGCTTCAAAAACGTAATAAAAAGCAACATGTTATTTTGCACAGAACTCGCCATTTTAGATGGCTTGTAGGTTAATTTTTACTGTAACTACATAAAACTACATGCAATTTCCATTAAGAAACCATAAACTCGCTGATACAAGTACAATCGTTTCAGTAGCACATGTTCTATGACATTTGAAGAATGTCAGAAGAATCTACGCTCGATATAATCGTTTGTAGTTAATAAATTGTTAATAATCATTCAATCGAACTCTTGTCGAAAGACCTCTTGTTACTCTTTTGAAGACTATCGTTACTTCTCTATAGAATCAACTGAATTGCGCGGTTATTTTGTACAGATCTTACCATTTTAGATGGTTTGTAGGTTAATTTTTACTGTAACTACATAAAACTACATACAATTTCCATTAGGAAACGATTGACTCGACACCATACCATCATAAACTCGCTTGTACAAGTATAATCGTTTCAATAGCACATGTTCTATGACATTTGAAGAATGTCAGAAGAATCTACGCTCGATATAATCGTTTGTAGTTAATAAATTGTTAATAATCATTCAATCGAATTCTCGTCGAAAGAGCTGTTGTTACACTTTTGAAGATTATGGTTACTTCCCTAAAGAATCAACTGAATTTCGCGGTTATTTTGTGCAGAACTTTCCATTTTAGATAAAATGGACTTAAAGACTTGATTGTACTGTAAATGAGACAGAAACAAACCGAACAATAGGTAACAATAAAACATTCCTAAAATTCTCTACGGTCTTGTGGTAATTCCAACATTGTCCAATACAAAGTTAGGTACAAATAATTTTAATGAGCCAATTATATAAAGGACAAGCAGGTACTTGAAAATGGGACGTGTCAGGTCATTTCTGTGAAAAAAATGTTTTAATAACTATCTAAATGGAAAGCAAAAAGAACATTCTCATCAATATTACAAATATCACGTGGACCTGTGTAGCTGGAAGGCTTGGACAGTCTAAAATGGAAAAGATTATGGCAAATTATGTCGCCTGATCCATGTTCTCAGTCAATTTTCGGCGGGTCCTCGTCGCAGTCAGAATGTCGATCAGAGCAGTATGTATCCTCAAGGTCGAAGTTACCATTTTTTACCTTGGCAAACTAATCTACATGTACGGTGCAAATGTCTCGAACTGCTTCTGTAGATTTTTGACCACGACGGAAGGCGAAATATAGAACAGATGTTTTGCCCTACCCGCCATCGGACTACCATATATAAACGAGAAAACAGGTTGGCAAAAGGCTACAACCACTACGTTAGCAAAAAGTTGTTGATAATATTGGTAATTGCATAATAAATACTGTAAAATAAAAAAACCAAGATTAATATCTAAATTTCCACTATATTTAAAACTTGTACGTATGACAATTGTTTCGACACACAGTGTCTTTTTCAAATACACACTAAATTAAACGAACAGTAAGAAAAGCAGTTACTACCTAAACTAATCTAATAAAACCATAAATCATGATGTGGGAGTCCCGCGTCTCAATGTCTAGAGTAATATAAGTTTAACAAGGGTGAACCATTCAAGTCTACCTGATCATTAAGTAAAATACCCAAATTTTTTCTTTTATTAATTTCTAGGCTCTCTAAAAGATTTAGTTTTTTAGATTTATTTTCGTTATGCAACATTTTGAAATTATCGTTGAAAGTGTGATTTTCTAACATTAAGTGATTGGCATAATGAGAATTATTCTGTTCTTTAATATAACTTCTTTTATGTTCATTAAGCCTGGTGGAAAAGGATCTTCCTGTATGTCCAACATAGACTTTTGGACAAGAACCGCACTCAATTAAATAAACTCCTGATTTATGAAGTTTATTTGTTTGACTTTTATTGTTTTTTATTAATATTGGTTAATTTATTAGTAAATTGGTAATATTAATCTTGGTTTTTTATTTAAAATGAATTTCCATCAAGTATCGGCTACCTCAGTTAAATAAATACTGTAAAATATAAAGTGTTAAGTGCAGTAATAGTAAGGCAATAATATTGTAAAGTGTAAATAAATATTTAGATAAACTATTTGCGTTTTTCTTTCTGTTAAAAAAACCCCTACGAATTTTTTCGTTTCGTATTCGACAGAAAACATTACAGGATTTAAAGAGAGCGCTTGTTGTTGGTCAAACGTCGAAAGGTTGTTCACCGAAAGTAAAATTGTGTTTTTTTTTTGCTTCGAAGCTAGAAAAAAAACCAATTACTGTATCAAGGAGATGAGATATCAAGGATGGAGCGTATACGAACAAAATATAAACTTTCAATTTAAGTGCCGTTAGGATGTGAGCTTTTATAATGACCTTACCATGTATGAGACGTTTGGGATTGATAAAATTTTGACAAAAGTTTGTTCCATGAGGCAGGCGACTAACCCAACAGACCCCCACGCCCGGTCAAATAATCGGAAATAATTCAGGCAAAATCGGAATAATTTACCACAAAAGAAGGAGTTTGGCAGAAAGAAAGTGAGAGCCCACTTTTGTTCATTATCTACACGGACGAATTTCTCGAAAGCAACGATAGTTTACCATTTCTGGATGTTCTAGTCAGTAGAAACGATAAAAATAGGTTAGATTTTGATATTTTCAGAAAAAACACGACCACTTCTACATACATTCCTAACGATTCGAATCATAGGTTGCAAAATAGGATGGCTAGTTTAAATTCTGTGGCAATTTAATCACTATTCTTTTAAACTCAAAGAGATTTACCACTAATCACCAAAGCGATTATTATAACAGATAGGTAGATAACAGAAAGATAATTATAACAAAGAATTACAATTAATTAGGGAGGTATCCGAAGTGAACAGTTATAATAAGAACATTGTAGATAATTTAATTATACAATTATTGAAAGAATCTTTGACTTTTCAAAAGGATGAGAACAAAAATAAATTTATAGTATATAAATATAGCCTGGACTCTTCAGGTACTAGACTAGACTTATCTTCAACTGTTTCGGAAATATTAAGTGTTTTCAGATTTATTGCAAAAATTAACTGATTTTTTTCATTTTTTTTTAAAGTTATTTCATTACAGAAATTCGCTACAACACACAATAGAAAGATGGTATTGGCCTCTGTTACATGACACACCCTGTATAAAAGGTTTTCGTTGAAAAAAATGCGCATCTAAAAATACTAATCGAAGTGTTCGAGCGTTTTTTCGAACACGCTCCCATTTATTTATTAACGAATTTATTCCATTTGGCTGGCATACAATATATATATATATATATATATATATATATATATATATATATATATATATATATATATATATATATATATATATATATATATATATATATATATATATATATATATATATATATATATATATATATATATATATATATATATCCATCTGGTCTCACAAGTGAAATTGACTACATCATGTCAAATGATAAAACGATATTTTGTAATTGTACTGTCCTTAACCGTTTTAATGTTGGAAGTGACCATAGAATAGTACGAGCAAAGGTTAAGATAAACTGTCGAAGAAAACGCACACGAATGGTAAGATCGAAGAAAGGCAAAGTGAATTCTGAGAAGCTGCTGCTGCGGGGCAACGATTTTGAGATTGCTTTGTCGAACCGCTTTGTTGTGTTGCAAGACCCAGAAGAGATGGAAATAACAGATCAGTATGAAAAAATCATCGAAAATGTGGTTGAAACGGCTGCTGCAACAGCACCAGCAGAAAAAAACTTCAAACAGTCAAAAATCTCCAATGAGATCATCAATTTAATGAAGAAACGGAGGACAATGAAGAATGCAGACAGTCCCTTTGACAGGGTCGAGTTGAGCTTTGCAAAACTATAAGAAAACGTATTCGAGAGGAAACGCGTCGGTTCAACATGCAGCTAGTGCAAAAAATACTAGAAGAAAACAAAAGAATAAACAAAGCCAAACATAAGCTGATAAATAAAAGGACACAAATGTTTGCCTTAATGCGTGAGGATGGCACAGTGTGTAGGGAGCGTACGGAAATGTTAGAGGTTATCAGAAGATTTTATTCAAAGTTATATGAAAATCAGAACCAGTTAAAGACAGCAATAGATATCCTGTTGGAATAAGTGACAAATACCATAGAAGCAATGACGAATGGAAATACTCCAGGAAAGTATAATGTAACGGTTGAAATGTTGAAGGCTGGTGGTCGCACTCTACATAAAATACTGGCAAAATTGTACTCAAAATGAATCAAAGATCAAAAAATACCCAGTCTATGGAAAAATGCTGAAGTGAGTCTTCTTCATAAGAAAGAACACAGGAAGATTTAAAAAACTACCGCCCAATAAGCCTCTTATCAGTTATGTACAAAGTTTTCACCAAGATAATATCTAAAAGAATATTAAGAACACTGAATAACGTACAACCAAGAGAGCAGGCAGGATTCAGAAGTGGATTCAGTACAATGGACCATATCCAAGGGACAGACAGAGCCTATGTGAACCTACTGAGATCCATGTATGAGGAAGCTACAGCTACAGTTCACATGAATGACTTTGAAGTTAAAATCAACGTAGAACGTGGTGTACGGCAGGGTGACTCAATATCACCTGGCCTTTTCTCAGCCTACCTTGAAGAGGTATTTCGTAATCTGGATTGTGAGCAGCAGGGAATAAAAATCAATGGTGCATATCTAAGTCATCTTAGATTCGCGGATGATATCGTTCTCCTTTCACAAGACCCAGATGAGCTACAAGAACACATACGAGAGTTGCAAAGGGAGGGAGAACCGTTTGGTTTGAAAATAAATCTAAAAAAGAGTCAGGTTATGTTTAATAAATTTGCTGTCAACAGAATTTTTATTTTAGGAAGTGATTTAGAGGTTGTGGACCACTACATATATCTTGGGCAAAGGATTTCAATGGAGGGTGATACCGCCCGGGAGGGGGAACAGTGTGTTAAGTGTGGGTGGCAGGCATTTGGCGGGCTCAATATAGTATTTAAGAGCAAACTCTGTTTGTCTGAAGAGAAAGGTTTTTAAACAGTGCGTGCGGCCTGTTTTGACATATGGAAGTGAAACATGTACACTTACATCACAATCAGTTCAAAAGCTTCGGGTTCCACAGAGGGGAATGGAAAGGGAAAAGACCTGCATATGGATCAGAGAACAAACGAAGGTATGTGACATCATTGGAAAGGCGAAATAATTGAAATGGAAGCGGGCAGGTCATATAGCGAGACGATACGACGACAGATGGACCAAAGCAATTCTGGAATAGATACAGCTTGATCATAAACGCCCATGAAGAAGGCCGAAAACACGATGGACGGATGACATCATCAAGTATATTGGACCCGAATGGTTGAGGTAAACTCAGGACGGTGCCAATTGGAAGCATGCTGGGGAGGCCTTCATCCTGCAGTGGCTTGACAATACCTGAGTGATGATATATATATTACTTCCTGTTGCAAAGGTTTTTCCGGATCCACCGTATTCTCCAGACCTTGCGTCAACCGATTATCATCTCTTTCGTTCGCTGTCCAACTAAATGAAGGGCGTGACCTTCGCCAACGATGAGTACCTCAAAAACTGACTTAGCAAATTTTCGAGTACAGGCTCGACGATTTCTGGCGAAACTGTATCAATAAATTGGTCGGGAGGTAGGTGCAAGTCGCGAATAATCCTCAGCTCTTTATTAATAATGATTCACTCATTTATCTGTTGCTTTTTTCAAGACATTTTTTTACATGAAAACAACCCGATATATATGGAATGACCCGCGTATCATCGCAACAGTTAAACTTCGTGTTCGGCTAGGCTTTATAGGGCGCATATAATGGCGAGATCTGCATCTAGCACCGAGTACAGTTATAATAAAGATGTGTTTTTCTGAGAGTTACACTCGTGCCTAACGTACATTTCGTGCCCTATAAGGCAAAGTGGTCTGGCGATTGCATAAGGTTCGGACGGTCAAGCGTGCCTTTTTCGAGAAGCTGCGTGGGACGTTCCGGGACGCAGAAACAACACGGGAATGTTCGCAATAGCGGTCTCGCGCGATACAATCGCCAGCGACCTCTGTTGACGTATTATGGTTGGTTTTAAATAACCGAATATTCTCCTTGTAACAATACTTGTAACATATCTTGTGTGTCAGGTGTTTTACAGCTTGGTTTTTAAAAAAATACAGCCATGGAGCGGATTAATTCTGGGCCAAGAGACAATTGACTTTCGAGCCCATTCACTGAAAGTACGACTCAAACCATGGTCTTGCGGTTTGAGTTCTTGGACAAGTTGGATCTGGTTAGGCACCAGATCCAGATATTTATGCAAAATTTTTTACGTAATCGAATAACAAAGCCCAACTTTCTGTGAACGACGACTCATTGATACATTTGGATCTACATCAACACTACCACCAATATTTTCTTCGGAACACACAGTTTTTTGTCTTGTTTTCATTTTAATTGCTATAGCTTTCACAAAAAGATTTGTATTATTAAATACAGAAATGTACGAATACAAGAGATACATGTTGTCAAGTAAACTTGAAGAGATTTACCACTAAATACCAAAATACTTTTTTGAACTGCTCGACGCACGTTTCGCTAACCATGTTAGCATCATCAGGAGATGATTTAATCTACCATCATAATAGAATTTTCCAAATTGTCCAGTGACTCACATTCAAAGTATTTACAATTTTTCGCGTAGAACTACCAGGCTCTTCCGCTATCATGTCCAGGACATTTTGTTCCAATTGTACCGTTCTTACAGTCGATGATCTTCTTGACCCTTCAGTTCATTTCAATGTGCCTGTTTCACGAAGATGTCTATGAATATTTTCGAAGATTTTTCGGTCGGGGACATTACGGGCTGGAAATCGTTCACTGTACAATCGCCTAGCTTGTAATGCATTGCCATCAGCAAGTCCATATATGAAGTGCATGTCAGTCATCTAGGCGTTTGTATACATTATGATAGAGGACTTCACTCACTATTTAAGACACGTCAAACAGCCAATCGTCACTCAATCTATGTAAAAAAATGCGACCGATGAAATCCACGTACTAGATAAAACAGCCGTTCCAAGTGATCGAGATCGAAAAAAGAAATTTTTGTACTTGATAAACTCATTGACGTACACCCTACTTTTATTTACATTAATGATTTCAACAAATATCGAACATGGTTGTCGCAAATTTTGTTCGCCCTGTATCTTCGAAACAAAGGGGTTTTTCAAAAATCATCATAGGACAAGGAATAACCCCTTGCATTTTTGCCGCATGTTTACCTAACACCCTGTATATATATATATATATATATATATATATATATATATATATATATATATATATATATATATATATGTATGTATGTGTGTTTGTATGTATGTATAAAGATCAAGAAAATTTACACAAAATCAAAGAAAAATTACACAAAAAGCACAAGAACTGATCCCATTGAAAAAGAACACAAAACCCTTGGTGGAACTTGGAATGCGAAAGTGCATTGCTGCGACGCAAACGGGCATTTCAGGAGTACAACACTAAAAAATCCTCAAAAAGTCAACATCTTTTTGGCGTGACTAGAAAACAGACCGCAAAGGTTATCAGGCAAACTAAGAGGAAGTACATAAAGGAACAACTAGACTCTATAGAAGAGAATTTTCGCAATTATAACACGAGAGACTTTTATTGGACTTTTGCAAGAGAAATCCGTGGATACACACCACAAAATCTTTGCTTCAGAAAGCGGAATGGGAGATTAGCGTTAACCAATCAAGGGAATTGTCAGGAGCTGGCAAACTATTCCTCTAATCTCCTCACTTGCCCCGAACGTGACACAAGATTCCCCAAGGAAAATTATATCCATACCCACTCAGAACACCACCACCAACACAGGAAGAAATCCACAGGCATATACGCAAACTAAAGAATAACACGTCATCCGGTGAAGATGGTATCACCGCGGAACTATTGAAAAACCTCGGACCAAATTCACTGCAGGAACTTACGCAAATTATCACGAACATTTGGTAAACAGAAAAATTACCAGATGAATGGAAATGTGATCTTATCCACCCGCTGCACAAGAATGGACACAGAACAGATGTGAATAACTACAGAGGAATCTCCTTACCACAAGTCACTTACAAAATCCTCTCAGCTTGCCTTCTCCAGAGAACACAGGAACAAATAGAACACAAAATTGGCGAGTACCAGTCAGGCTTTCGCCCTGGTCGCTCATGCACTGAACAAATATTTAACTTAAAAACAATTCTGAAATACAAAGCTAAATAAGACACTACAATACAGTAATCAAACCAGAGGTATTATACGCAAGCGAAACACTTACACTTCATACAAAAAGCGGCATAGAAAACATACTAAAAGAAGAACGCTAAATTATGAGAAAATTCTCGGCCCAAAACTGACAGAGGAAGGATACAGACTACATTCTCGAAAGACCACAGAGAGAATGTCCAACGTAGCGGCGGACATAAGAAAAAGAAGGTTGAAATTCTATGGACATATCAGTAGACTCCCACCGACAAGACTCACGAATAGAATTCTTACATATATACAAGGAGTCAAGTCAACAGTACCATGGATCACATAAGTCACAGCTAATCTGAGAAAGGCACAAATGGGTCCGACAGAGATTAAGGATAGAAGAATCTACCGAAACAAAATACATATGTGGAACGTCGCATCAGAGAGCGAAGTTTCGAGGAGATCGGGAACAAAGTGGACGGAGGAGAGAAAGAGAATCCACGGAGAAAGGATCAGAAAGAACACTCGAAAATGAGTTAGAATGCTTTGCGTGATCCAACCGGGTCTATACGGACCTAATTTGTCCCAGCCAAATGGAATAAATTCCTTAATAAATAAATGGGGGCGTGTTCGAAAAAACGCTCGAACACGTCGATTGGTATTTTTATATTTTTAGATGCGCATTTTTTTCAATAACTTTTTTTTATACAGGAAATTCTAGCCATATTTCATGTAAAATATCCTAGACTTATCTTCAACTGTTTCGGAAATATTAAGTGTTTTCAGATTTATTGCAAAAACTAACTGATTTTTTTGATTTTTTTTTTTGAAAATTATTTGATTACAGAAATTCGGTACAATACACAATAGAAAGATGGTATTGGCCTCTGTTACATGGCACACTCTGTATAAAAAAAATTTGTTGAAAAAATATCCACTAATAACATATCTAGCAATGTAAAGAAAAGAAAAAAAATATATATATATATTTTTTTTTCTTTGCATTACATTGCTAGATATTTTATTAGTGGATATTGCACGTATTTTGTTCCTCTGTATACGATGTAAAAAGTTATAAAAAATTCATGTAACATTTGAAACAAAAAAGTCGCTAAACATATCCTTAATTGAATGTTGGCGAAGATAAAAGCATCTAACAGTAACCTTAAGTTTACGACGGCATGTACCGTATGGTAAAGTTTTCCTTAACAGGGAAAAACCGTAAATTCTGTTCTTCGAACGTCAGCTTTCGTACAACGGTTGTACGTAGAACGCTTTTCTTCGCACACCGAAACAGTTTTTGTTTCGTTCAAACGCTTCATTTAAAGCGGAAAGTGAAAAAAATTGTTTGTACGAGAAATTGTTGATATACATTATAAATTGATGGATTAAAAATAAACAATTAATAAAGTTAACCTAAATAAGCATTTAAACAGAAGAAAATATAATAAAGTTTTCAGTGTTCTTGCTTGTAAACAGCTTTATCGTCTCATCCTTATACAGGTTGTCCCATAACTTATTCGCCATAGAGCAACTGGTAATAGTAGAGATCAAAATAAGATGATTAAGTCAATGAATGTGTTGGCAAATGTAATCCATTAAAAAGATACAGGCTGTTGAAAGTAAAACTAAAATTTCGAAAAACTGAGATAATTTAAAAACGGTTGAAGAGATCAGGTTCAAAATCGGGGTAGTTGGGTTTTCAAAGCCGACAAATCCGAATTTGGTACTAGCTTGAGTCTAGTTTATAGAGGGCGCTTGCTACCTACAAAGCTGGAAATATTTTGATTTGAAAATAGAGACGAGTCCAATTTCCACGTAAAAAAGTTCCCTTTGTCAATATCGAAATCTCACGCCGTTTTCGAATATTCCATTGCCCATCTTGTCGATGGCTGGAAAATATGCAATTCATAAAGTGTGCCTTAAATACGAAGAAAAAAACAATAAGATATCAAAAATACAACGGACTTTATGTCTAATAACAATTTTTGGGTGTTAACCGTTTACATCAATACACTTTGCAGGCTCTCTTGTTAAGTGACGCCTCATATTTGAGAAGATCTTTTCTTCATTTCTAATATCATTGGCCGTTTGTTGACGAGCTAATTGCCAAAACCTATAGATATTTTGAAGGCAAGAAGAAATCGTTTTACAGAAAAGGTGTAGAAATGTTAGAAAAGCGTAGGAATGATTGTATTGTTCTTCGAGGAGAATATACTGATGAATAAAGTCGAAATTTGTCAAAGAAAGTATGTTTTACTTGTCAGACCGGGGACTTATTGACGGATGTGTTAATAAATAAGTTACTGACAAAAAACTTCTTATTCTAACACTTAATTTTATCCATAGTATCCATTTTCTTTCTGATACGTACTTTATTCAGTGCCGTAGTGTAAAGCAAAGTATTACCTGTTTTTATTCACGTACACCGTCATTATCCACGAGGTAAATCTCTTATTTATTACTGCGATTAAAAATATCAAAATAAAACATATTAACTTGGTATACCAGCATAAGGCATAGATTTACCAGGAGATGCACTCACCGTACAGGTATGGTACCATATTCAAATATGCCCATTAAAAATATTATGAGTTTATATCCCTTCATAATACCTTAAACATTATTTGACCTTGGTCGACCCACGAGGATTTTTACTAGCTTACATTGCACATTTAAACTTTAATTTAAAATAATAACATTAAGAAGGATCATGGGAGAATAAATTTCATTACTCTGTCGTGGAAGATGCGCTCGGGTTCAATATTTAAATACAATAAAATTTTATTACACTTTTTTAGTGACTTTTTTATTTGTAGTAAATATTTTTGGGCGTTATAATGCTACATACACTCGTTTATATTAAAGTTTTCTTAATTCTCTGGAGCTTTTCACATAATTTATCAATTTAGTTTAGTGATTCATCAAAAGAACTATTCATAAATAATAACTTTTCTTTATGAAAAATTCTTTTTCATAAAGATAATACATGAAGATAATACAGAAGATAAACATGCGGCAAAAATTAAAAGGGTTATACCTTGACTTATTCTAAGTCAATAATAATACCTAAATCTAATACCTAAATATTTTGCTGTATGATAATTTTTGAAAAACTCCTTTGTTTCGAAGATACAGGATGAACAAAATTTACGACATTAACAATATTTTATAACCAAAAAGTACATGTAAAGTTGCTCAATCTACAATAAATGTTCGAAATGACTTCCTCCAGCCTTAATGCAAGCATTCAATCTTCTTGTCATTGACTGCCGAACTCTTTCAAACACACCAGGGTCGTTTCTAATTAAGTTATACCCAGCAATAATGACTTCAGATATCCCCAGATGAAATAATCCAGGGGGTTTAAGTCCGGGGATCGAGCAGGCCATGCGTGTGGCCCACTTCGGCCAATCCAGCGATATCCGTATGTTGCTGTTATACCAGTTGACAAATCACTTTTAATAATTAGAAAGAGATTAGAACATGACACAACATTAAAAGACCGCACTAAACTAAACCCTATACTTAAAAAGGACATATTTTCAATTAGAAAAATATTATTATCAACACAATTTCGGAATGGCAATGGGTTTTTCTCTTTCTACTTTGATATAACAACATAACACTGATACAATTAAGTTTACTTTAGAGATGGAGAGGGAGAATAAACTGCCCTTTCTCGACAAACTACAGTTTCTAAAAACTACAGTTTACAGAAAACCTACAAACACAGATAGGTCTCTAAATTCCTTTTCCAGTCACTCAAAATCAGTTAAAATTGGAGTAACTAAACATTTATATGACAGGGTAAAACTTTGTTTCTATCGACAATGATATACTACAAAAGGAAACAAATTACATTAAAAAAATTTAATAAAAAACAATTACCCAAAAATTTCAAGATAAATCTTTTAAAACTTTTGGTTTTGAAATAACTCTCAAACAGTTAACCTCTCAATTCCTTATATCCGCGATATTTCTGACACAATTAAAAGAGTAGGAAATAAATACAACATAGGAACCGACATTTAAAACAAAAAAATACTCTTAGATATATATTGACCAAAACCAAACCAAACAACACACAACAGAATACCAAAAATGTGGTTTATAAAATTTATGTTAGAATAAAAGAACATAAAAACCTTTTTAGAAAGGGGGATTTTAATAAATTTAGAACCAACACGCATAGGAATTGGGACATAAAATCCTACAACACCATAAAGACCTATCCCACCCGCCGTATTCACCGGATTTAGCCCCTTCGGACTATCACTTATTTCTATCGATGCAGCACGTACTTTCAAAACAACCCTTATATTTTTGCAAACAAGTGAAAATTTGGCTTGATGACTGGTTGACTTCAAAAAACCAAAAGTTCTTTTAGCGTAGAACCCATTCTTTGACAGAAAGCTGTATAAAAGTAATGGCTAACTATGGCCAATACTTTGATTATTAAGGTAATTTATTTGTTATGGAAATAAACGCTTAAATTTTGCGAAAATTCAACGTTATTAACATCTATTATGAACTTTTTGTCAGATATAAAAAATAAGTAAAAAACCAAGATTAATATCTAAATTTCCATTATATTTAAAACTTGTACGTATCACAATTGTTTCGACACACAGTGTCTTTTTCAAATACACACTAAATTAAATTGTTTAACTGTTTAACTGTTTAATTAAACCAGTTTAATTTAGTGTGTATTAGAAAAAGACACTGTATGTCGAAACAATTGTCATACGTACAAGTTTTAAATATAGTGGAAATTTAGATATTAATCTTGGTTTTTTATTTAAAATGAATTTCCATCAAGTATCCGCTACCTTAGTTAAATAGATATAAAAAATAATCATATCAATTTAAAAAGCAAACGAGAGTGTATCTACTATTTATTTCTGCTTTGAATATTTTTCTTGCCTTTTTATGGCTAATCCCAATTATAAAGTTTTTTATTGTTCGGCATTTTTTCTCTATCGTTTACCGCCTACGTAACATTTTTTGGTAAAGATTTAATAGTTCCAAACGTAATAATGATAGTTTAGACGATGTAAATGGTTAATGTGACTGTCAAGAACCTTTAAACGGGTAGACGACTGGTTTAATAGCGAGCAACTAATGTTATATTCATGAAAATTAGTTAGTCTTTTCGCATTATTCCTCATTCGCGGTGATAAACTCGCCATCATACCGTAAAAACATAACTAAAAGTCATACCGCAAAAACATAACTAAAAAGTATATTTTATCTTTCGCTAATGTCATCATATAATTTTTTGTCTTAGGATTATTCTGTATATATATTGCTCTATAGATTGGGTTTAGTGTTATATTAAAAACAAAGAAAGTTCTCCCAAGCTCCACGTTGGTGCTTTGCCATTCCATCATTCCATCATTCCATCATTTCAAAGCATCGAAAGTGTCTCCAAAGACCGGTTTCTGGCCTTTAGGCCGCCATCAGTTGGGCTCAAGCTGAAAGCTTGGAGAGCATATGAAGGAACGACTAAAGATATGACTATATAAATCGGCCATAAACATCTCGAAGTCGGTATTTCTCTGGTCTTTTCTCGAAGTCGGTATTTTGTTGTATTTATTTCTTTGGGGCCTAAGATTTTTCTTATGATTTTTCTTTCCTTCTTTTCAATGTCCTCGATGTCTCTCTTTCTATTCAAAATGAGCGTTTCTGCCCCATATAGACATTCTGGCTTAATAACTGTGTTGTAATGTCTCAGTTTTGTGTTTTTAGATAGGCATTTTTTGTTGTAAATATTTTGTGTAAGTCTCAATGCCGTTTCCACTTTTTGACATCTAGCCTTATTGGCCACTTTTTCCAACCCATTTTCCATGATTATTTCACCCAAATATTTGAATTGAGAGACTCGTCTGATGTTACCATATTTTGTTTTTAGAAATGGTGTTCTTAGTTTGTTGCAGGTCATGTATTTTGTCTTTTCAAAGGAAATTTGGAGTCCTACCTTTTTTGCTGTTTCTTTTAGGATTTTAATCCGTTTCTGTGCCATTAATAGATCTTGAGCCAAAATTGCTAGATCATCAGCAAACGCCAGACAATCAATTTTGATGTTGGTTCTCCCCAGTTTAATGGGCTGGTCAATATTCAGGGCCGACTTTTTTTCACGCTACTCCTGTATTACTTTTTCTAGAACACAGTTAAATAAGAGTGGCGAGAGTCCATCCCCTTGTCTCACTCCAGTTTTAATTTCGAAGGGCTCTGAGATGTCACCCATGAATTTAACTTTTGACCTTGTGTTAGTTAATGTTGCTTTAATAATTGCCAGGGTTTTCAGATCTAGTCCTTGTTCTTTCAAGATTCGGAATAAAGATTCGCGGTCAATAGAATCATATGCTTTTTTGAAATCCACAAATGTACAGACGAGATTTTTAATATACAGTTTTTGATGTTTTAGAATCAACTTTAGATTCAGGATCTGTTCAGGGCAGGATCTGCCCGGTCGAAAACCTGCTTGATATTCACCAATTTTAGGTTTCAACTGTCCTTGTGCTCTGTCTAGTAGACATTGAGATAGAATCTTGTAACAAACTGGGAAAAGAGATATCCCTCTCTATTGTTTACATTATATTGTGGGGAAATAGAATTCTCATCCATGGAATTTGGTTCACGTTGTTTGTAAATAAATGTTTATTAGACCGTTCTACTGGCGTGGCATGAAAATCGCATTTTTGTTAGTGACGGCTGTGGGTTTTTATTGTGGGAGAGCGTAGAAGAAAATAGAGCTGCTGAAGAATTATTTTTGCTTTCCCCTTCATCCTGTTTACTTTTCATGCTATTGAAACCCTATACACGAGATGACAGTCAAAAAAAAAATCAGAAAAATTGTTTGCTGTGATAAATATTAGAGGGGCAGCGCCCCAACGCCCTCCCTCTCGAGCCGCCATTGATTTTTTCAAAAAGTTTTAGTCTTCATTCGAAAAATCCTATGCGAATTTACTCTGTATCAAAAATAAATTAAGCTGAACCACTCAAATTGCGTTTTTTATAATTACGATTGATTCACACCCACGTCAAATTCTCCAAAAACAAAAACAATACTTAATTTGTACTGTTTAATTAACTGGCCATTCCTGAGATCTATTTTGCATGTATTTACACAATAATAAATGTTGAATCAAGGCTATCTGTCGGTAGCGCCAATTTTACATCCATGAAGGATATCAGATTACAAATCGATATGGCTGAAGTGTTTTTCAAACAGTGCCACAACAACTCATTAATGAACGTTGTTTGATCTACCTCATTCAGTTTGTATATGGTTTTCAAGAATCCGCTTCATTTAACATATATCTTAATTAGTAAAAAGGTTAAGATTATGTATCATGCCACAGTCAAATGTCGGAAGAATTTATGTTGAATTTGCAACTAGAAATACAGTGGCTCCCAAATAAAATTCGGATACTCTATTTAACACTTTAATCGAAAGATGGGTCTGTGAGACCAGTAGAGAAATTTTAAACTTGAATGTTGGCAACCCTGAGTTTTCGACTGAATTGTGGCTTTCCCACTTTATGAATACTGAGTTGACCGTCTTTGTTTGGCCTATATAGATTGATTTGTCTAAACATATAGGTCTCACAGACTTTACTTTTATTTTTATTGTTTGTTGAATTGTTCATTTTATTTGTACATAATGGAGAGGCAAAAAAAAAATGCAGATGTTGCAAGAACTGAACGATGAAGGAGCTAGCTCAGATGAAGGAGAAGACTTTAGCGATTCAGATGATGATCCGGAGTATTTTTTTTATCTGCTCAATTGCAAGACCACAGCGAGGAGACGGATGAGGAAGATCTGATAGAAAAGAGATTGTGCATGTAAATCAAACTATTGATGATGATGATGGTATTTTGGATGAAGTCGAGAGTGCTAATGAGATGGCTGTTGAAGAAGAACAAAATCGACGACCACGCAATCATATATTTAGTCGGATGAAGAAAAATGAATCTGGACTACCCTATTTTGGCTTTTTTTTTTCTTTTTTTTTGGGTTTTTCGCCACGATTTAAAACTCAAACAATATAAAAAATATCTGTGCTGTAGGTATATAAAGAATCACTGGATAGAAAACAAAAACCAAACGGAGACAAATTTCTCAGTGATTTTTTTCTGTAATAAATTTGCCTAACAAACAAAATTTTAAAAATATTAAAATGTTCTAAAATAAATACAAACTTTTAACGTTAATATTTCGGGAGGTCCCCCTCCCCCGTTTTGGGGAGGATTTGGGGGATTCTAAGAAATGAATTATATTAATTTCTATATGTAAAGTAAAGATAGAAAGTAAATATATTTTTTGTGTATGTCAACGATACTATTATTGTCAATTATTAAAATTATTAATTATTTAAAATATATTATTGTAAGTGTAAGTATCGTTGACATAGACAAAAAATATATTTATTTCCTATCTTTACATTATATATAGAAATTAATATAATTTATTTTTTATATTCGTTTTGAAAAAGGGGGGAGAAGACCTCCCGAAACGTTAACGTTAAAAGTTTGTATTTACTTTAGAACATTTTTATATTTTTAAAATTTTGTTCGTTAGGCAAATTTATTACAGAAAAGAATCACTGAGAAATTTGTCTCCGTTTGGTTTTTTGTTTCTTACCCGTGATTCTTTATTTACACAAGAATCGTTGACATAGACAAAAAATATATTTACTTCCTATCTCTACATTATATATAGAATTTTTTCTTTTTTTTTTGAAATTTTTATTTTAGATTCGTTTTGAAAGCGGGGGGAGAAGACCTCCCGAAACGTTAACGTTAAAAGTTTGTATTTATTTTAGAACATTTTTATATTTTTAAAATGTTGTTCAGTAGGCAAATTTATTACAGAAAAGAATCACCGAGAAATTTGTATCCGTTTCGTTTTTTTTGTTTTTTACCCAGTGATTCTTTATTTACACAAGAACAGATATTTTTGATTTTAGATCATGGCGAAAAATCTAAAAAAAAAGAGAAAAACACGCCATAATCATTCAGACATCGCCTATTTTTGGTTGACTAAAGAAACAAATGAGAACGATCTGATTGAAGGGAGCTAAGAGCACATTGTAAAATCACTTTCAAATCCCGATAGCGAGCAACAAGTAGTTGAAGAAGTTATAGCTCCCTCACATAAGATCCAAGAACGGAAACTATGTAGCAAGTGTCCATACACCAAACAGAAAAACTTAATATAAATGTCAGCTGTTCTAATGTTATTTGTTTAGAACACAGCAGAAATGTTTGTGTAGACTGTGCGCTGATGGTTCCTACTCCAGATAGTTCACACTAATATAGAGAATTTTTCATTTCATTTATTTTATTATAGGTTTACTTTTTTTGTCAACTATATTTTAAACTAACTGTATCAATAATTAATATTGTATTGTCAATTATATTTCTTTTTACTGTCGATAGATGTCTCTTTTGATTCAATATATTTTATTTAACCCCAGCGTCAATGAATTTGGCAATAAAAATACCGAATTAGTGAATAATTTTAGCAGTTCCAATTTACGCAAAAAAAATCTTCCCGTAACTAAACCAAAAAAGTTATTTTTTAGTATTTTTCTTTTTTTTTTTGTTTTTCAGTATATCTAACTATGTACAAGATGATGCGTTTTCTTTGCCTTAAATATGTTTAATTCATAAAAAAATATTGTAAAGCTTCTCCGTACATCCACGATATATTTTTTTGAAATAATTTACAATGGTATCGCAAAAAAGCTACATCCTTTCTGAACCAAAACAGAGAAGAAAACGATGCAGTTGAAATCGTTCGGCACGTTTCCAAAAAGAAAAAAGCTATAATTTGGTATTGTTCGAAAGGGTTCGTGATTTGGAAGTTTTACCACGTCTGTGTCGCGGCAACGGCAAAAATTACTGGCGCGACTCGAAATTATAGTGATTTCGAAAAATTTTAACAGGACTCGCATTTGCATAACAAGGAGGAAGAAGAAGAACGGACGGGTTCAGCGCTTACTTGAATTAAATTTTGAAATTTGTCACGTAATGCTTGTGTCACGTAAAGCATAATTTCATGTTCATGTTCATAACGGATCATCCAAAAAGAGAATATGAAGCGACGGATGGTGGCTGAAGGAATGGGCTAAGCATGACGTGGAGTACGGGTGAGCTTCCTTAGATTTATATATATAATATAGTGTGTCGCATTTAAAATGAAGACACCCCCATATCTCCGCTATTTGAAGGAATACAGATTTGAATTTTTGCACAGTCCAGGTGGATGGGTCACATTTTTTTAAGATATTCAACTGAAACGTGAACTTTAAACTCAGCCTACTACGAATTCACAAACAAGGTCAATCCTGAATATTTTGCTTCGCGTTAGAAATATCGAAAAAGGTTATTAGAAAAAGTTGTTCGGAATATTATTTTAACCCCATACACCGAGTTTCATGATAAAATTCGCATTTTTATTTTTTTTATTATTTTAATCTAGACACAAAATTATTACAAGTTTACTTGTTTAATTTGATAATTAGTGTGCCATGGTGAGTAAAAACTTGACACATTGTCAATAGTGTCAGGTATTCAAATATTTCAGTAAAATAAATAGCACTTACAAAGGAATAATTATTTTATTATTATTGGAAAACAATTTTTGGTAATTGATCAAATTTAGGAAAAAGTATATAGTATATAACAATAATTTTCATAATACAAATAATTAACTATCAAATGTGATCTCTCACAACTAGTCCTCCGTCCATTCGAATACATTTTTCGATTCTTTGACGATTCTGTTGTAATAATTTTGTGTATAGACCAAAATAATGACAAAATTAAAAATGCGAATTTTGTCATGAAACTTGGTATATAGGGTTAGAATAACATCCTGAACAACTTTTTCTAATAACTTTTTTCGATATATCCAACGCGAAGCAAAATATCGAGAATTGACCCCGTGTGAATTCGTAGTAGGCTTAGTTTAAAGTTCAGATTTCAGTTGACTATCTTAAAAATTGCCACCCATCAATCTGTCTGACTGTGCAAAAATTCCAATTTATATTCCTTCAAATAGCGAAAATGTGGGGGAGTCTTTATCTTAAATGCGACACACTATATATATATATATATATATATATATATATATATATATATATATATATATATATATATATATATATATATATATATAGCATATGACGGTACCCTGATGAGTTTAACCACCAACAGACTGGCTGTCCAAAAAAGTCAAAAACTCCAAGCCAACCGACGAGAAGTCGGCAAATTTGGGTTGTGCGTTTTAGCCGTTATAACAAACGGAAATGAAACCTGGACACTCACATTCCAATCAATTCAAAAACTTCGGGTAGCGCAGAGGGGAATGGAAAGATGTATGCTTGGTATTACAAGACGAGACAAAAATTCCTACGCATGGATCAGGGAACAAACGACAGTCTGTGACCTCATTGGAAGAGTAAAGCAATTGAAATGGAGATGGCAGATCATATAGCGAGGCGATGGGATGACAGATGAACCAAGGCAATCCTGGAATGGATACAGCTTGATCGCAAACCGTCCGCGAAGGAGACCGAAAGCACGATGGAGTGGTGACATCGTTAAGTGTATTGGATCAGAGTGGCAGAGGAAAGTCCAGGACCGTGAAAGTTGGAAACGTGCTGAAGAGGCCTTCATCCTGCAGTGGATCGATACGGGCTGATGATGATGAATATGTGTTTTGTGTTTGGCACGGCGGTCCGAACTTTTCTGTTGTGGTCAAAATACACAAGAACAGATATTTTTGAGTTTTAGATCATGGCGAAAAATCTAAAAAAAAAAGAGAAAAACACGCCATAATCATTCAGACATCGTCTATTTTTGGTTAAGTAAAGAAACAAATGAGAACGATCTGATTGAAGGGAGCTAAGAGCACATTGTAAAATCACTTTCAAATCCAGATAGCGAGCAACAAGTAGTTGAAGAAGTTATAGCTCCCTCACATAAGATCCAAGAACGGAAACTATGTAGCAAGTGTCCATACACCAAACAGAAAAACTTAATATAAATGTCAGCTGTTCTAATGTTATTTGTTTAGAACACAGCAGAAATGTTTGTGTAGACTGTGCGCTGATGGTTCCTACTCCAGATAGTTCACACTAATATAGAGAATTTTTCATTTCATTTATTTTATTATAGGTGACATCGTTAAGTGTATTGGATCAGAGTGGCAGAGGAAAGTCCAGGACCGTGAAAGTTGGAAACGTGCTGAAGAGGCCTTCATCCTGCAGTGGATCGATACGGGCTGATGATGATGAATATGTGTTTTGTGTTTGGCACGGCGGTCCGAACTTTTCTGTTGTGGTCAAAATAACTTTTTCTCAAAAGTCATTAAACAAATTCCACAAATGTCCATTGCGATATTGGACACATCTTACAGATGTTTCGGTATATATATATAGTTCTGGTCAAAATAATAACAGTGTGAAGGATCACCGAAAAAATGCTATTATTTAATGTATCATTACTGTACGAATCCAAATATTTTATATTTTTATTAGTACAATGTGTTTTCATTTACCAGTTGAATATAATATTGGAGACTGATTTGTTTATTTTCTTTTATCAGGTTAATATTTCTTGACTATAATAAAAACTTTAGGTGAAATAAAAGTGGCTTTTAAATTTTTTGCTGTTCGTTCATTGTTATCGAAAATATTTTAATATCTTTTAGATACATTGTTCTCCCGAAGAGGGGCGTCTAATATTGCAGGAGTCAAAACAAAACTTATTATTTTATTTCTCATCTACTAAAGCGATCTGAATGCGTTATTGCTAATGTTTTAAAGAAGCAACAATTAATATAGATTACCAGAAACCAGAGGTCGCCCAAGAAAAACAAGCAAAAATTGGATAAATGGATTGTGCGAGAGGCACGGAAACACTCATTTTCCACTTCGTTTGACACTAAACGGAAAATCGGGCTACAAATCAGTATACGGACAATTCGTAGACGATTGGTAGAGATGGATCTTCATGGAAGAGTTGCAAGAAAGGTATTACGTTTAAGTAAAAACAATGTTCAGCATAGATTAAGTTTTGCCAGATTTAACTTAAGCGAAAACTACAGTCGTAATTGGAAAAACATTTTATTTAGAGATGAAACAAAAATAAATCTCTATGGATCAGATGGGAAACGGTAGGTTAGGCGATATAAGAATGAAGTAAAGCATGTGGGAGGAAATATTAAACTGTGGGGTTGCTTATCCTATAATATAACCTACATAGAAATATTAGAAAAAATTATGCTTCCTTAAGCCGAAATGAATATGCCGCTAAAGAGAATCTACCAGCAAGATAAGATCCCAAATATACCGCGAAAATAGTAAAGCGATGCTCTCTCGCAAATAAGATTGAAGTGTTTCCTGGCCGTCGCAATCTCCAGATTTAAATCCAATAGAAAATCTTTGGCAACATTTAAAAAAAGGCATTGCTAATAAGAAAAACAAACAAAACATCAAACAAAAATATGTTGTGGGAAGAAATCAAGAAAACTTGGTATTCTATACCGGTTGAAACTTGTCATATGTTAATAGACTCCATTCCAAGGAGATGCTCAGCTGTGGTTAAACAAAAAGGACATTCTACTAAATACTATATTTCTTATTTATTAACTTTGTTAATTTTTTTTTTGACCAGAAAAAAAGCACATATTGTTTGATAGTTGTAGTAACTTTTGTAACACTAGGACAACGTTTTGTTTTATCAATATTTTTTGTATCAGGACACGTTATATAACGTTAATAATATGGAATGCAAAAGTGCATTGCAACGAGCATTTCAGAAGTGAAACAGTTAAAAATCCCCAGAAAGGCAACAGCTTTTTAACGAGACTAGAAAACAGACCGCCAAAGTTATTAGACAAAGTAAGAGGAAGTATATGAAGGAGCAACTAGACTCTATAGAAGAGACTTTCCGCAATTATAACACGAGAGACTTTTATAGGACTTTCGCAAGAGAAATCCGTGGGTACATACCAAAAAATCTTTGCTTTAGAAAGCGGAATGGAAGAGTAGCGCTAAACAATCAGGAGAATTATCAGGAGCTGGCACACTATTTCTCTGATCTCCTCAATTGCCACGAACGCGACACAAGATTCCCCAAGGAAATTTGTATCTATACCCACTCAGAATCACCACGACCAATACAGGAAGAGATTCACATGTACATACAAAAACTACTACTGAAAAACCTCGGACCAAACTCACTGCGCGAACTCACGCAAATTATCACGAACATCTGGCAAACAGAAAAATTACCAGATGAATGGAAACCCGCTGCACAAGAAAGGAGACAGAACAGATGTGAACAACTACAGAGGTATCTCCTTACTACAAGTCACTTACAAAATCTTCTCAGCACGCCTTCTCCAGAGAACACAGGAACAACTAGAACACAAAATTGGCGAGTACCAGGCAGGTTGTCGCCCTGGTCGCTCATGCACTGAACAAATATTTAACTTAAAAACACTACTGCAATACAAAGCTATCAGGAACGTCCCAATCATCTGCACGTTCGTTGACTTCAAGAAAGTATACGACTGCATTGGCCGAAAATCTCTGTGCAACATCCTAGAAGAACAAGGACTCGACCCCAAAACACTACGATTGATCAAGCAGACACTGACCGGCACAATCTCTCAAGTGAAATTTATGGGAGAAATTTCCGAACCCTTCCTGATTAAAACCGGAGTACGCCAAAGAGATGGGTTATCCCCACTCCTCGGACAAAGTCATAAGGGAATGGGAAAAGGAACTAAAAAATCAAGGACACTGGAAACCAATACGACTTGAACGAACCAAAAACAACATAAAAATATCATGCCTAGCCTTCGCAGACGACCTAGCCATTCTCGCAGACAATGAAAAGAGGGCAACCAAACAGATCGTAGTCCTCAAGGAATGTACAGAGAGAGTTGGCCTACAAATATCCTTTCAAAAAACCGAACTCTTCTGCTCAAAATTAAATGTCCAAAATTTGAACACCAATACGGCAAAATAAATAGGGTCACTCACTTCAAATACCTGGGCGAGATCCTCGAACACACAGAAGGAGAAAAGATGGCACAGAAGACTCGATTACAGAAGATGAAGAGGGCATACGGCAAGACACACAATATCTACAATAAGAAATGCCTATCCACACATGCAAAAATAAGACACTACAACACAGTAATCAAACCAGAGGTACTATACGCAAGCGAGATACTTACTCGCTCTCGAGATACTACTCGGATAAATTCTCGGTCCAAAACAGACAGAGGAAGGAGATAGACTACATTCTCGAAAGATCACAGAGAGAATGTCCAACGTAGCGGCGGACATAAGAAAAAGTAGGTTGAAATTCTAGTAGACTCCCACCGACAAGACTCACCAACAGAATTCTTACGTACATACAAGGAGTCAAGTCAACAGTACCATGGATCGCACAAGTCACAGGGTCCGACAGAGATTGAGGATAGAAGAACGTACAGACACAAAATACATATGTGGAACGTTGCATCAGAGAGCGAAGTTTCGAGGAGATCGGGAACAAAAAGACCAAGGAGAGAAAGAGAATCCACGAAGATAGGATGAGAGAGGTGTGGAGGATCAGAAAGAACACTCGAAAATGAGTCAGAATGTTTTGCGTGATCTAACTGGGTTTATACGCACCTAATAATAATATACATATTCCACGTTAAAAAAATGCATATTGAACATGTAGAAACTACATATACTACTGTACTAATCAAGGCTTCCTAAAAATTATACAATCTGGCAACGTTGCCTCCACGCCGCGTAATCTTCCAGACAAGGGCGCAAGCGTCTTGTCTCCCTTGTTACGTGCCATCGTTTCCACTCGCCAACCGTCTGTGAAATTGTATTATTTCTGCCGAGTTCTCCTGTCTGGCCAAAAATGGCTCTAGTATCACACTTCCAAAAAAAAAAATAGACCGTCGTTCTATTCGCAGTGGTGAGAGTGCGCATTCTTTTCGATTGAAATTGGCGCATGGTTTTCGTTGAATGTTTCCCCGTTGTTACGTTTCACTGTTTTTAGGAATCATACGTTAGCATCTTAAGGTATGACCCATCCAATTAGGTATTAACTGACCCAATCTGTCTAAGTCTAGACCTTGGCATTGCTTGAAGTAAACCTGGGTCCATTCCATTTTAGCACGTTTAGGAAGATAAAGTAATCGCAGGTAGTCAAATCTGCCTAATACGGTGCACGTTAAAGCATGGATCATGCTGTTTTGTAGCAACAAAACAGACGTGTGTTCTAGCACATTATCGGTGTTACACCATTCTCCTTATTCACCGGATCTTGCTCCGTGCGACTTTTATCTGTTTCATAAGGTAAAATCGGCATTAAAAGGAATAATATTTGTGTCCGTTGAAGTTCGAACTGACAGGAGAATATCTTCCAGCACTGTTTCGAACAATAGAACAAGTTTCGTAAAGAGTGTCGTAGAGATAGAGGAGAGATGTATATTGAATGTGATAATAAGTTAATATGTATGAAATGAAAATAAAATCTTTTACAACGTCAATATCGTTATTTAATAGTCATACCTCGTATGGTCAGGATTAAAGAATTATCATGAAGTTAATGGCGGCTATATTCTCGATTACCCACAAACCCGTATGCGTACAGTAAATAATTTACGTTTAATCGGGTTTCAGAGTAGAAAAGAAAAACTAGAGATGCGTTTTAAATGGCATTCAATTAGATTAACCCAGTTACACGTGAGCGCCGCGAATCTAACTCGCAAAAATCGATGCTGCAGATTAAATGATACCGTCAACTAGTTCAACTAAATTGCCCCGATGATCGCGGAACTTTGCGCTACAAAGCGTCACGCGATGGTCATCAAGGTTTTGCTTGTTTTACGTTGGCCGATACAAAACAGAATGGACGGACGGGTCACGCGAGTCTCTCTGCGACGAAAACATGAGGAAGTACATCGTTTACAGAGAGGGTTTGATGTTTGATCTATAAGAAACTGTATTCGGGTTGGTCAGTATTTATGTTGTCATGGCAGGTGAATGTCGGGAACTGAGGGTAGTCAACAGTATATATCTCAACATTTTTATTATCACGACCGACTAAATAGCCAAAAAGTTAAGTAAAAAACGTTGCGATCCCTTTATTACAATATATTAATTGGACGTTTATCAAAATTTTACATCGCATTGCTTATAAATTCCTACGAGCGTGTTCACATGTTTATGAACCGTGAAAAAACGTCAAAAATCATTTATTTGTCTTCATATTACATGACGATGTCAATGTTATACTTATACCGAAATACCGTACATAGCCACAAATATCGAAATACAAGTCTTGCGTAGTCCCTTGTTTTTATATTACTTTTACCAGTTCGAACCTGTGCCATGTACTTGCACGCAATTGTAAAATGAACCGCCCGCGAACCTCGCCCCAGCCCCTTCGTCTCGAGCACCCTTACAGTTCAGTCACATTGAGGTTTCACCTCGGAATGAGAGATAATAAGCTGTAAATTTATATATATATATATATATATATATATATATATATATATATATATATATATATATATATATATATATATATATATATATATATATATATATATATATATATAATATGTATAGACCTTTATTTTGGCATTCTAAAAGTTGTCTCAAGTCTTATAAAATCTCGTGGCCGCGTCTTAAGATATTCAAGGTCAAAGTAAAAAAAAACCGAGAGCGCGCAGTGTTCAGCCATACCTAATGCAAGGTCAACCGTGAGGCCCAGTAAATAATACGTCGTAAGTGCAGCGACTCATCAACATATCAACCGTGTATATTATCAAATTCAAACTTGGTTAGGGAATGATTCAGAACCCCAGGAATGGGGTTGGGTACTGCGAAATGAACTCCTGAAACCGATAAAGACCGAACTACTGAACACAATATTTTATATCTGTAAGAATGGTTGTGGTTCACGCAGCGGATGCAGGAAATCGGGGTTGCAATGTTCTTTAGCTGGTGGCCAGTGTAATAGGCAAGCTTGCCTCAATGATTCATCGTATCAAAGCGATCCCGATGAAGAAAATACGTTTGACCCCGAAATCCTTGACCCCGAAACAAATATCCTTGACGACGAAGATGATGATAATAAATTGGAAATTTTCGAGCGAACGGAAGACGATGACGAAGGAGAAGAAAATTGAGACTCATGTCCTTCTAATTATTAAAGTTTACATAAATCCTCCCCACATTTGAACTTCAATTGTAGTAAATGTATGATATATAACTGCTAAATAAAGATATAATTAAAATTTATTTACCCTATTCTTTTTCGACTTAAAATATAATTAAGATATATTAGAATATAATAAAAATTTACTTAAAGTAGTTCATTTAACAATTTTTTAATTACACGAAGTAGGTAAGTATTATTCTCTCTACTTCAGAAACGGTTGAGCGTATAAAAAAATGTTTGAAACAAAATTTGCAGAGAATTTTAGGCTCTACAATTTTTATAATAAATAAAAATATCATAGAAACCATAGGAAGCGATATATTTGACTTTGTATATCTTAAGACGCGGACACGAGGTTTTATGAGACTTTTGAGACAATTATACAATTTTACAGCTTATTATCTCTCATTCCGAGGTTGGCCCTCTTTTTTGGCTTGTGACTGTACTATGAGGCAGATTCGTACAAGTTATGCGCTTTGGTATTAAAACAAAGGAACGAGATGAAGACTTTCATTATTATTTACGTTTTTACGAAAACTAGTATTCCGATTTCTTCTCTCACCTAGTGTTAAATACATTAATAACAGCGTGGTAACAAAATAATAATAGTAATAATAATAATAATTATTTATTGAATCCTCAAGACAATACAAATATGCATGGATCAAGTCAAAACAAGAACATGCACATTGCCACAGTTCTGTGCATACAAAGAATATATAACATATAAATATTTTATTCTTGATAAGGTATATAATTTAATAAAGTATTTATTCAATCCCCACAACAATAAAAATATCCATGATTAAGTCAGATTAACAGAATTGACAGAATGTTCAGTGACACGACCTCAGAAATAATACATGAAATGATAATCTTGCACAAATAAACATTGTATACATAAATAAACATTGAATCTAATTATTGATACGACATATATTCTTCTAAACTATAAAAACTTTGACTTATAAGAAATTCGCGGACTAATTTTTTAAATTCGTTGCCATTCTGAACATGCTTAAATCGTTGTGGCAACTTATTATACAGCTTCACACCCCTTTATAAACATTACGTTCAACTATCTTACATGAATGTATTGGTAAAACAAGTTCATCAGAGCCTCGTGTGTCATAGTGATGAAAATCACTATTTTTTACGAATGCTACAAAATTTCGCCTAACAAAGATGATAATCTCCAAAATATATAGTGATGGTAGAGTGAAAATCCTGCATTGTTTAAAAATTGGTCGTCATGTTGCCAGTAGTGACACCCCACCCACCATTCGAATTATCTTTTTTTGTATTTTGACAACACGGATCAGATGAGGCGACCCACCCCAAAATATCAAACCGTACCTAGCGCGACTGTAAAACTCTGCATAGTAATATGAATGCACAATATCCGTGGTACCAACCCGTTTCAACCTATAAACAGCATATGATACAGCAGCTAATTTCTTGCATAGTTCAGCTACGTGTTCATCCCAGCAAAGTCTGTTATCGAGATGAACACCCAGAAATCTAGTACAGGATGGTTGCTGTATAGACTTACCGTTAATTTTTAGTAAATATGACTCCGTTATAGTGTGTGTTCGAGGAGTAAAAGCAATAAACCTGGTTTTGTCCACTTTAAGGCATATCTTATTATTCGTAAACCAACTATACAATTTATTGAGCATTTCCAGTACCGTTTCAATGGCTCCCTGCATGTTTCTATTTCCTGATAAATAGCTGCTATCATCAGCAAACATTACCATATTTCCGTATATTACCATATTACCATATACCATTCCATATTACCATATATTAATAAATTAATAATATTAAATAAAATGGATACATTTGTGTCAAATGAAATGCATCATCCACATCTGGTGAAATAATAAAGAAAAACACCAGACTGTACAATGAAACATATTTAAAATATAGATTCATTGCCTTGGATGACAAGCCACAATGTGCCGTTTGTTATCAAGTTCTGTCCGAGTAAAGTATAAAGCCTTCAAAATTAGTCCGGCATCCGGAAACAAAACACCCGTCTTTACAAAACAAACTATTAGAATTTTTCGAGCGTAACTCACTTGTCTTGAAAACTCAACCCCCCGTAATGATACTGCAGCGCTTCAAGCGTTCTATTTAGTGACATTAGGAGTGGGCAGCGCAGTCTAAGCCCCACCCGATTACGGAAAAGCTTATTTTACTCGCTGCCATTGATATGGTCAATGTAATAAGTCAATTTTTGTTTTTTGACCGATTTATATCAGTCCCTGGTCGTGCTAAGAATTCTGGCGAAGGATTCTTTAAAGTTTTTATTGATGCAACACAAAACGAAAACTTGGACTTTAATAAATGCATTGCAGTATGTACTGAAGGACAATGTTGTGACAGTAAAATTAAAAAAAAAACATTAAACCACATATGGAATGGACACACTACTGCATGGAGGTATTAGTCCAATCCATAAAAGCAACGGCATTTTGGATATATAAAATTTTGAAATTTTTTTGCCATAAATTAACCGTTTATGAAAGTTGCTCCCTTTTTGTCACATGCTTTGTAAATATATATATATATATATATATATATATATATATATATATATATATATATATATATATATATATATATATATATATATATATATATATATATATATATATATATATATACGCGTTATCAAAGCAATTATTAAAGCAACGTTAACTAACACAAGGTCAAAAATTAAATTCATGGGTGACATCTCAGAGCCCTTCGAAATAAAAACTGAAGTGAGACAAGGGGATGGACTCTCGCCACTCTTATTTAACTGTGTTCTAGAAAAAGTAATACAGGAGTGGCGTGAAAAAAAGTCGGCCCTGAATATTGACCAGCCCATTAAACTGGGGAGAACCAACATCAAAATTGATTGTCTGGCATTTGCTGATGATCTAGCAATTTTGGCTCAAGATATATTAACGGCACATAAACAGATTGAAATCCTGAAAGAAACAGCAGAAAATGTAGGAATCCAAATTTCCTTTGAAAAGACACAATACATGACCTGCAACAGACTAAGAACACCATTTCTAAAAACAAGGAAGACTGGAACAACTTGGTCTGACGAAAGGAAAAAAGCTCATAGCGAAAGAATGAGATTAATATGGGCGCAAAGGAAGGGTAACAACAACAAACGCCTCTAATTGTACTTCGCGTGGTCTAAAAATGTATTAGCATTAAATTTTTTTCGAAAAATCTAGACGACGAAATGTCTGATAAAAAAACGCCTGTACTAAAAGGGCCTAATTGGCTTCAGTGCGCTTATAAGTTCGTTCGTAAGGGCATAAATTGACTCTTCCTGGCTTTTATTGAGTTCAAAGTGCGAATATACTTCGCAGATTCAATTGTAAACATTTTTAGACCGCGCACTGTTCGTTAATTGATTACTTCCCGACGAAGGGGTTTTCTATTCGCCCTTTTTTCTTGTTGAATTTGATAGTGTTTATAAATGAGATAATAAGTTATATATATATATATATATATATATATATATATATATATATATATATATATATATATATATATATATAGATATATATATATATATATATATATATATATATATATATATATATATATATATATATATATATATATGTATTTATAAATGAGATAAATTAAATAAGAAAAAAGGTATCATTATATATTTACGTCAAACAAGCCGTTTTCATGTAATCATGCCTTAAACATTGAACTGTTTTTACAATTATTTTTTAAATTTGAAATTTTGTTACCAATGAACGAATCAATATTTGAAAAAATACAATACATATTCTTAAAGAAAATTGAATGGACTACAAAAAAGGTATCTTAACATTTTTCGTTAAATTCACTCCACCCAAAGTTATTCAAGTGTATATCTTCATCGATAAAATAACTTTAACTTTGGAAGAAGTGAATTTAACGAAAAATGTTGAGATACCTTTTTTTCGTAGCGAATATTCCTTTTATTATTTTTAATATTTATTATTTTATTTTCCTTTAAGAATATGTATTGTATTTTTTCAAATATTGATTCGTTCATTAGTTACGATATTTCAAATTTGAAAAGTAAAATTGTAAAAACAAATCAATGTTCACGGCGCGATTATATGAAAACGGCTCGTTTGACGTAAATTTATAGTGAGACCTTTTTTGTAGATACTTCAATTCTCTTCAAGATTATATATTGCTTATATTTTTCAAATTTATGGTTTAGGAGTTTTGGACGAAATATGCGATTGGTATTAAAAAAACGAAAGTCGCGATGATATACTTCTTAATATAAGTATTAAGGGCTGTGACTTTCACAATATTTTTTTGTCATCACAAATAATATGTATATAATATAATATGAATATAAATATATATATATATATATATATATATATATATATATATATATATATATATATATATATATATTATATATATATATATATATATATATATATATATATATATATATATATAAATATATATATATATATATATATATATATATATATATATATATATATATATATATATATATATATATATATATATATATAAATAGAGTCTTATGAAAGTCGATGTAGCTGGTTGTACCAGAAACGACTTCCTAACATGTAGATTGCTGCCCAATAGTAGAGTGTTTTATATCACATATCGTCCCATTTACGAAATTGAAGGTCATGAGACTAATGTGGGCCAAATCGTAGGATACACCGCAGAGCAAACGACGAGCAAATCCTGGAAGCGGTACGGTTCCACGACTTGATCATCGCGTATACATCACCAAGAAACTTACCGACGTTCTTAAATCTCCCTACATTACATTAAATGGATAAAACAGAATGACAAATCAAAGAAAGGAAACTAATGTCGAGGTAGCACGTCTCCCATATCGACCCGATATAGATCCGCGTGATTTCCAATTATACCCCAAAACTACAATTGATAATGAACAACGAATTATCGATCCTGATTTCTAAATCACATAGCAATCAACATTTCTAATCTTCTAATCACATCATATTTATAATAAATAATGATAAATTATAAACAAATCACATATTTTGTTATTTTGCCTTACCTTCACTTTCACCTTCAGATATAACAAGAATGAAACTTAACACATGACATAAATTTAGTACAAGAGCCACCGTAAAAATGTTACCACTATATATACAGTTCAGAAATTAACAACAATCATATTAATTATTAGTTATTATTAAAAATATTCAATTAATCTTACCATTTTTGTAAGGACGCCAGCAGCAGCCTGTCTCACTAAAATCACACAACTTAATACGACTAAAGAAACGAATAGGAAATTTAAAATTCAACCTGAACAAAAAAGCTATGTGCCAACAAAAAATGCATGGGTACTTGTATGACCCACACTTCTATCGATCGATCAGGAATGCTATGGAAAAAAACGTTGTTTATCATATCGGTTCGAGCTATAAAATTTAATATACGATATTTTGTAGAATTTATTTTTTGAACTCTCATACGAGAGACGTTCCAAAAGTTCTCGAACCTGACAATTTAAATGTAATGATTATAATTGTAATGTGATCATCAATAGGCGTACAATCTGTACCATTTTACAGAAAAGACCCATTTCACACTAGGCCTCTGTGTCCCAAGTAACTGGCCTCAACAGTACCTATTTCTGTATATCGATGTTGGTCATGCCTGATCGAACGTGTTGACAGATTAAATTGCCCGTTAATAACGCTAGTTAGAGTTATTTAATTACTTGGGCATCGCGCTGATGTAAGAAGCGATACATTTGTTATATTTCCTAAGACTTATTTCTGTTACTTATTTATTTATTTTAATTACTCAAAAATTACTTTTCGGAACATAACATTTGCTTGTCGGAGCACCGGCACAAGCACATTTCTGAAAATAAAACTACTGTGACCGCCGTACCGAAAAAGAAATCATCTAAAATTTGAGTTCTTAAGGAACGATCACAAAGTAAGTCCTTAAAATCATCATCAGAAGGTGAATTATCTCATCTCCTTAATTCAACACTACTGATTTTCAGTGCGGATGTTTTTAAATCTTTACACCTGTACGTGATTATTTATTATGTCATCGTTGAATTTTTGCTACTGGTTTTCTACGTGAAAAGCTTTACCATTGTTGTTATACATTGTTTGTGCTATTGAAGGAAAAACAATAAACGAAAGAGAGAGCAAAATTGATGGTTAAGTAGTCGCTAATTTTATCATCATCATCAACCCGTATCAACCCACTGCAGGATGAAGGCCTCTTCAGCATGCTTCCAACTCTCGCGGTCCTGAGCTTTCCTTAGCCATTCGGGTCCAATATACTTAATAATATCATCAGT
The DNA here is from genome assembly GCA_031761425.1 of Cosmopolites sordidus. NCBI lineage: Eukaryota > Metazoa > Arthropoda > Insecta > Coleoptera > Curculionidae > Cosmopolites > Cosmopolites sordidus. The sequence goes on from JARFXV010000186.1 coordinate 125,689, forward strand.
CCATCGTGTTTTCGGTCTTCTCCGTGGACGTTTGCGATCAAGCGCTATCCAGTCCAGGACCGCCCTGGTCCATCTTTCGTCCCATCGCCTCGCTACATTATTTTTCCAATGATGTCATTCACTTTCGTTTGTTCTCTGAACCATGTGCAGGTCTTTCTATCCCGTCTAGTAATGCCAAGCATACATCTCGACTCGATATCTCTGTGCTACTCGAAGTTTTTGAACTGACTGTGATGTGAGTATCCAGGTCTCACTTCCGTATGTCATAGCGGACAGGACACACTGATCAAAGACTTTCCTTTTCAGTGATCAAAGACTTTCCTTTTCAGACAAAGTAGTAGTTTGCTCTTAAACACTATGTTGAGCCTGCCAAATACCTGCCAGCCACATTTAACGCGTCGTTCCAAAACCCGGACGGCGTCCCCTTCCACTGAAACCCTATGCCCAAGATATATATATAGTGATCCACAACTTCCATATCCGTTCCTAAAATTGAAATCCTTTTGTCCTAAGCAAATTTATTGGACATGATCTGACTCTTCTTCTGGTTTATTTGCAAGCCAAATGTTTCCCCAGCCCTTTGCATTTCTTGTACGTGTCTTTGCAGCTCATCTGGGTCTTGTGAAAGAAGAACGATATCATCTGCAAATCTAAGATGATTTAAGTACGCACCATTAATCCTTATTCCATCTTGTGCCCAATCCAGCTTACGGAACACTTCTTCCAGGCAGGCTGAAAAAAGAAGATATTGCGTCCCCCTGCCTTACGTCCCGCTCTACATTTATTCCCACCTCAAGATCGTCAAGGTGGACTGTTACTGTAGCTTCATCATATATCGATCCTAGCAGGTTTACATAGGCTTTCTCTACACCCCCGCTTTGAGATTGAATGGCCCGCTTTGAGATTGAATCAAATGATTTTTCATAATCGATAAATGCTAAGTACAGTGGCATAGTGTATTCGTTGTATTTTTCTATGACCTGCTGTAGGACCTGGATGTGATCCATTGTACTGAATCCACTTCTGAATCGTGCTTGCTCCCTTGGTTGTGCGTCATTAAGTTTTCTTAGTATTCTTTTGGATATTATCTTGGTGAAAACTTTGTACACCACCGATAGAAGGCTTATTGGGCGGTAGTTCTTTAAATCTTTTCGTGCTCCTTTCTTATGTAAAAGAATCACTTCTGTATTTTTCCATAAGCTGGGTACTTCGTGTTGTTTGAGGCATTTTGTGTATAATCTTGCCAGTGTTTTATGTAAGGTTCGACCATCAGCTTTTAACATCTCTACCGTTATACTATCCTCTCGTGAAGCCTTGCCATTCTTCAGCGAGTCTATAGCCTTTGTCACTTCCTCCACCAGGATATCCGGCATTTGTTCTTCAGTAGGCCTTGCTGTTCTTGTCTGATTCTGGTCCTCATCTGGTCCTACACCTGGTATATATATATATATATATATATATATATATATATATATATATATATATATATATATATATATACACATACATACATATATATATATATATATATATATATATATATATATATATATATATATATATATATATATATATATATATATATATAATTGCATCGTTATTACTGGTAAACACCCTGTACATGGAAAAAAATAGAACTGCAATTCGTGCAGGAAAAATAAAAACTCAAGCTAATTCGGATGAATCGACTAAATAACTTGAAATGAAAAACACCATGGAGAGCAGGATGAAGAAAAACAATATTAAATTCAGCTTTTGTTCTTCCTGTTCAGCATAAATAAGAAAACGTATTACCTTACAGATTTCGTGTCACTTAATAACTTATCTGACGACAACGACCTTATGTGCCCATGACTGCTCAGGTTACCTCAGCGTTAGATTTCAATTATGATAACGTGAGGAATTTTCAATGTGAATAATTTATTGAATATGATGAAGGTCTCTCGAGTCAATCACTTAATCAAATTGAAAAAATAAACAATATAGAAATCAAATGTGAAATATTTTAACGTCTATTGTTCGCGATGATGATTCATTGTTCCACATCGTCTTCATATTGGGTTATCATTTACGTAACTGTGTTTAGCAGGTTTCTGCCCTGGAGTAAAAATCCGATAGTTTTCATGATTTTAAACAATAGCAAAAGGTCTCCAGCCCGCCAGTGTCACCAATCCGGCTTGCGATTAGCGAGTTTAGGCTGCGTACTCGGCGACTAGTTAAGAAATTATAGAAAATGGCAGGAAAATTAAAACAGTTTTGACCCATGGAACTTACTGGAGTAATCGGTATGGCCTTAGGGCTGGAAAGTTTGGAGATCCCTGATCTAGAGCATCGTTTCTCAACCTTTTTAGTGTCGCCACCCACTAAACAGTCAAAAAGATATCGTGAGATAATATCTGGATATTTGCGGGCTGGTGGTGTGCATTGACCACTAACATTATGTTATTTGACTCCATCAGATTTATAGTGAGAGAGATAAAACATTCAAGGATCACAGACCAGATTAGGAGTTATAGAGAAGCGGATTTGAGTACGTATCATTTCTTGGTAGGAATGAAAATAAAATGGGAAAATACCAACAAAAATAGAAAGGTAAGTGAATAAAAGAAATATATTTACAAATAATCTGGAAAGCGTGAAAATGAGAAGGAAATAGGAGGAGAGGATGCAGGTTCATCTATAGATGAACGATTGAATGACCTAGAGAAAATAATAACAACAGTAGTTCATGAAATACTAAATACGGAAACAAGGGCAAAGAGAAACAGCTGGTTTGATACCGAATATGAGGTAGCAGCGAAAAGGAGGCGCAAAGCCAACTTTCTGGAGAAAAAACGGAAGCGTGTAAAATAGAGGGGTCAAACAAATATGAAGGAGGAAACGAAAACAAATTTTCGAAAAGGATATGAAGGAATTGAAAGCAACTATAATCAAAAGCAAATAAGGAATTTTATCAAGGTATTAGGAACGAAAAGAAATGATATCAAATACTTATAAATAAAAAGATAAATATAGAAAGTTAGGAAAGTTATTTGAACCGAATATTGAACAAGCTAGGAAGTACTGATGGAGAGGAAGAGGATAGAACGGACACAGATATCGAGAGGGAACTGGAGGAAGGAGTGCAAAGAAACGGAACTCAATACTGAAAAAATTAAACAAATCATAAGATACGTGAAAAATAATAGAAGCCCATGCGAATGCCAGATTATTATAGAGCTGATAAAGAGGAAGGAAAAAACTGTCAAGGAGATGGGAACGAGCTGTATTGTGTCAATTTAAAAGAAGGGGAAAGAACATCATGCGACAACTAGAAAGGTTGCTGGAAGTGGTGTACAGAATACTAGCGACAGCAATCAAGAACAGGATAAGAAGAAGAAGAAGAAGAAGAAGAAGAAGAAGAGAAGGCCCACCCAAACCCTCTCTCCCCTGCCAGTTCCTGAAGGGAAAAGACGGTGCCCCTCTTGATGCAATCTTTTTGCTTATAAAATGTATTAATGTACTTTCTGATTTAGACTTAATGAGCATCAAGAACAGGATAAGAAGAAGAAGAAGAAGAAGCGGGGGGTCCCTCCATATTCCTCTCCCCCGTTTGATCCTGAAGGGGGCAAACGGTGCCTCTCTTAGTCTTTAGTTAAAATAAAGAGAAAATTTAAGTCTAATTGAAAACAATATGTGCTAGCCAGAATTTTGAAGATCAAGACTTTGAACGAGGTACATAGAAAATTTAAGTGCTTCTTCTATTCGTTCTAACGTAAAATATATCTTTATTATTAAAAAGAAAAACTTTTTAAATTTGCTTAATCTTACACAGTTAATAAAGGAGGAAAGAGAAAAATGAAAAAGAGAGAAACCCACAGAGAATGGGCCGCAGCCCGGGAAGTACCAATAACCTTCCCTTTTTGAGCCCCAGAAAAGTTAACAACAGTAAAAATTATGCGCAAGCAAGAACAGGATAAGGAATACCTTGGTGGATCTAATGGGCGAGTACCAATGTAGTTTTAGGAGTTACAGATCAACAGCAGATCAGATAATGTTACTAAAGCAACTGCAGGAAAGACACTACTGACAAGGCTTAAGCATGAACATGCTCTTTATAGATTTCCAGCGAGCCTACTACTCCATTGATAGAAAGAAACTACTAAAAACAATGGGAGAGCTGGGGGTTAATAGAAAACTAATAGCTCTTACAAAAATTACTATAGAAAATACAGTCAACTTAGTTAAGGGGTTAAACCACCCTGAAATTTCCAAAAAACTGATTTTTTTCGGCTAAATAAATTGTCAGTTCTTTTAAGAATATTTTAAAGTTCGAATCACTTCAAAATTTCAATTATATTCGAAATTATAGTTATAAGGAGGGGGCGCGTCAGATATTAAACGGTCGAACCTTTACGAAACCATAAAACGTTGACAAAGGCTTTCTTTCATTCACCCCTTCCCTATAATAAAATTATTTGGATTTTGCTTTTGATTTGGCAAGTATTTGATTTTAGGCTCTGACGCCGTACTTTTTTTTCTTTTGCGTTTTTCTCGAAACTGCTTTTTTCAAACTGGTGGACACGATATCTCAAGATCTACTCCACTGATCTTGGACACTCACTTGAACACTACACTTCGAAAGGGTTGATCATTTTTGTTATTTTGGCTCAACCATCACGGGCACATATAGAATGGAAGCGGAGGTTAAGGCCAGAACAGCAAAAGGGAAAAATGTGCAAAGAAGAATATATCCAGAAAAGCCAAAGTAAGAGTTTATAAACCATAATGAGACCAGCTGTAATATATGACGCAGAGACCGGAAGGGGAGCGTAAATTGCCGAGAAGAATATACGGTGATATCAGGGAGCTAAAATTTCTTATCTTAACAGACCTGCCACTACCAAATTTCGTTCGAGAAAGATACTATTTAAGAAAGTTATTGACGAAAATTGCAAATAAAATTATAACTTAACACTAACAACTTTTGGACTAAGGTAAGTTGGGTTAAATCGCAATATTTTAACTCAAAAAATCTGCAGTTCTGCTATGTATCATTAATTAGTGGAACCCTGTATAGCAATATTTATGATTTCTTAGTTGTTTCTCGAATGTGTTGATATCATTCGAACAGGATTTACATCAGCTTGTTCTCGTATTAGCCCGATCTTTGATTGAATCTTTGTTATTCTGCATGATGCCGTTATGTAAATTCATATTTATTGTAGCTCGGTTTAACCGTATTATCTAATATCGGAACTAGAACGAACACCATATAACAACACATGTTTGCATTGATTTTCTAGCTTGATATTCTTATAAGTATCGAACGGTTCTTGTTGGGTGTTGCTTGTAGGTGCTCCCAATTACGCAAATAATCTTCTGCAATCATTGAAAACATTTCATATTCTTTATTTTTAAATTATAGATCAGGCGTTTTAACCTCCTCAGGCCTAGGCAAGTTTTAGTTTTTTTTTTGATTCGTCAACTTTTTCTGTCCCAATGCATCATATGAAACCCCCAAAAAATTGTAAAAAAATTCCCCTACCACAGGACTTGGCGGGGGGGGCGGGGGGACATTGGGCTAGAACATACACAAAACTTACCAACCACCATGTATTTTTAGGGGTATCATTTTCATTACTGCCAAAGTTGTATTTTTAAAAAATAATAACATACATATTTATGATTTATGATACAATTCGAAACAATTTCTTTTGGGTTGCAGACATAAATTAATTTTGCGCGAGGTGCATCTAATGCGCGCTTTGTTGGATGAACACCCAGGAAGCCTGCATCGGTTTTTTGTTACAGGATGCGGGAATTCAGGAAAATGGAGGCTTTGCTGTATGTATTCTTTGGGAATCAGGTGGGCGTGGTCTAGGAGTTCTTGGCTCTTTTTTGCTGGCTCCACCAGCTCCGCGTCTTCCGGGACGTAATCAGAATCCTCTTCAGATTTTGAGTAACGTTGTACGGGTCCATGGTTATCCAAAATATTGAGGAAATAAAAAAGAGTAGGAAATAAATACAACATAAGAACGACATTTAAAACAAAAAATACTTTTAGATCTCAATTAACAAAGACTAAACCAAACAATATACAACAAAATACCAAAAATGTGGTTTATAAAATTCCCTGCGAATGTGGCAAATTCTATATAGGTGAGACATCTAGATCGTTAGATGTTAGAGTAAAAGAGCATAAAAACTTTCTCAGAAAGGGCGATTTTAATAAATTTAGAATATGTCAACACGCATGGGAATCGGGTCATAAAATCAATTGGAATAATTCCAAAACGGTATTAAAATAATCGGTAACAAAATACAGAATATTAAAACAAACGGCTATAATTAATTTAAATAAAAATAACTGTATTGCTATGCCTTCGGTAGATTTAAATTCAATATGGTTCCCGATTCTAAAGAACACAATTAAACACATTTAAATATTTGAATACACAATCAGTACAACAAACAATCACACAGTAAACATTACCTATATATATATATATATATATATATATATATATATATATATATATATATATATATATATACATATATATATTTTTTTTTTTGGTAGTATGTCACTGTCATGAAAATCCATTGTTGTCAATGTAAGTATCATTGACATATACAAAAAAATATATTTACTTTCATTCATTAATTTATATATTACAAATTAATATAATTTATTTTTTAGTTTAGTTTTGAAAACGGGCGGAGAGTATCCTCCGAAACGTTAACGTTAAAAGTTTGTAATTTTTTTTATAACATTTTTATATCTTTAAAATTTTGCTCGTTAGGCAAATTTATTACAAAAAAGAATCACTGAGAAATCCGTTTTTTAGTGATCTCAACTCTCTCCATTTGGTTTTTTATTTTTACCCAGTGATTCTTTCTTTAAATAAGAACAGGTATTTTTGCATTAGCGGCATATGCTAAATAAAGTGTGTATGTATTTATTTTTTTATTAGTCCATATCAGTATCTCCAAATAAAAATATTAATAAGATAATTTTTTTTTTGTATTTCCCCATTTTCAAGGACAGACCGTGTATCAAGATCGTACCATTTGCCCGCGCACTAAACAATATCATGGAAACCCCACAAAAGCCCCATATCGAATTCCCAACGAGAAGAAGCGGCAATCCTGCAACCCACCCCCGGCTTCGCTCCGGCAACACGGTCGAGATCCGCCAACCAGTCCAGGATTGTTCGCTGAGTACGGGAAATCAAATACGCGACCCACGAAAACTCGATGATACAATAATAAGTTGTGCAAGTGCGTTTTTTGACGATTCTCGTCGGCATTTCGTCAGATTGGTGATGTTGGTGATGATATTTTAAACGAGGTGGATACAGTCGTTGGAAGATTCAAAGGCTCAAAGGATCTCATCCCCAATGTATGTATCCATTGCTTTGTCAGTGTTATTATTGATAAAACTAGTTGTTTTAAAATGAACATGTAATAAAAGCGTTGAAGATCTTGAAGTATTTAGTTATTCAATATTTAAAAACTTCATATCTGGAAGGTATCTCAAGATATAGACCGTTGTTTTGACCTTAACCCATCTTTGAGCCAGTAACTCTGTTCCTGTTCGGTACTTTGGAGGCGATAGCCTCTGGAGTCTTTGGATGCGATAAACTCGAACCAGTTTTTACCTTTTCAAAGTTCAAAATCAAATTCGTTCATTTTTTATCTGTGTGGATTTCCTGCAGGAAGACATTGATACGGTTTACTAGAGCTGGATATTATTCGGCCATAACAGAGCTCTGAATTTATCGCTCTACCATCAGGAACCAACTCAAAGTTAACTATTCCTTCAAGATTCCATCAAACCCACAACATTCCCATCTTGATCACTGAAGAGCTGATTGCTCGGTCATAACCCCCTACTCGCCAATTTTTCATCACATGTTTGACGAATCGAAAATATATCGCGTTTTTGAGGAGAGTTTTACATATTTCAATCCGACTTGTGGGTTGCTGCGGCGACAGTTCCTAAGTGATACTGCTATAGCTCGTTGGCATCATTTCTATGCCTCGTAAAGGCCGGTTAACGATGGTGTGGGATATTCCTAGTTACTCTGAAAAATGTCTAGTGCTTGTTCAAGTATCCAAGCCATAACTTCCCTTAAAACTTACGCATCGAGATCTTCCGTTCTCTTCAAGATCCATGTCTCCCTCCTGGAACGTTCTGAACCAGAATTGAACACCCATTTTATCGTTAATAAATTACTCTTCATTTAGAGAAATAAGGCTTTTGTACTGGCACGTATTCTGTGATATGTTTTAGATTTTTCTTCGTATTTTTTACGTCTGATGCCAAGGTCTTTATAATTTTATGATTTATTTATACAGCCATGCGGAATTTTCATAAAATTTATTTATTTTCTTTTTTTTTTGCTTAACGATGGCTCTGTTGCCAGAACAGGCTTCCCTTTTAGGGGTAGATTAAAAAATATCGTTGTTTTTATACTTTTTTCGTGGTGGTTTATGGAAATTTGTTCCTTTTTTTATGAAAAAATTCGTTCGGTATGGCCAAATGTTAATTGGGCCACATGTGTAATTGGGAAAACTATACGAGGTGTGGTTATTAAATAAAGAGACTGACGCTGCTCTAGAAGTACGCATGCGTCAAACGCCAGCGATGAACAGCCGTGTAACCGTAGCCATAAGTATAAGTGTAACAATAGAGCAACGAATTGTTGTGAAATTTCACTTGAAACTTGGAAAAACCGCTACTGAAACTTATAATTTATTGAAAGAAGAAGCCTTAGAAATTTGACTGTCGGTAAACTGAAACTGTAGGAACTGAATGCGTACGACAAATTTTCCATAACAATTTAAACATGCAAAAAGTGTGTGCCAAAATGGTGCCTAAAATTCTTACGTTTGAATAACAAGAAGCTCGCAAAAATTTTTGTACTGACACTTTGAATGTTATTGAAAATGGCCCAAACTTATTGGAAATGATAATAACATGTGATGAAGCGTGTTTTTTTACTTATGATCTTGAAACGAAGCGCCAGCCCCTGTACTGGAAGAATCCAAATTGACCGAGAGCCAAAAAATGAATGAGTAAATCAAAATTCAAAGCAACGATAATTGTTTTAGGTCAAACTATTAATCAACATTACTATCTTCACGTTCTTGCTAAACTCCATGAAAGAATAAGGAAAAAAACGACCCGAATTGTGTTCTCCACCAAGACAATGCTCCGCCTCATTCGGCATTGTCTATCTAGAGGTTTCTAGCCAAGTACAGCATCCCAGTACGACTTCTATCTGTTTCCTAAGGTGAAATCTGTATTAAAAGAAACAAGATTTGAGTTCATTGAACCCGTGAAAGAGAAAACGCCACGCGTTCTGAAGGAGCTGCCAGAAAAAGACTTCCACCACTGTTTCGAACAATGGAAGATCCGCATGGGGCGTTGTAGGGATAGAGGAGGGGTGTATTATTGAAGGTGATAATAAGTAAATATGTATGCAATCAAAATAAAATGTTTTAAAGCGTCAGTCTCGACATTTAATAGTCACACCTCGTATGATAACTAAAATGATGACTTGAACAGAGTAGAATCAGGACAGAAGATTACCAATTTACTATAGCGTAACGTTTCTAAGTGTTGAGAAAACAAAACGCCTTATTTAGTCGGGTTATTGACACAAGAGCGTGCTTTTACACTTTTACCTGGTGATCTAAGGCAGATTTTTCCAAACCAGCAATCAGTGGTCAACTAAACACAACGCCGCAAACATCGACACAGTATAAGGCAGTGTTGAGAGTTGAATGAAAAATATATTTGAAAACAATCCCTATACTTTTTAAAGCGTCAGTTAAATATCGACATTTCCTAATAAACATAGCCGTAAATAATGTGAGTGTGTAAGCTTATTGTGTTTTCTTTCTTTTGTGCCAAAACAATAGACTTAATTAAACAATATGGAAAAAATTGTCGACGTCGTCGCGGGAAAAGTACCTAGAATTTTTCTAGCAGATTTGCGACGCTTTTATAGCGTGAGAAAAGGGACTTTTTATGAAACTCAGTATATTAAATGACAATAGGGTGTGTGGCAGGAACGAAGATAAAAAAAAAATCACAGCTACACACCTGGCTCGGTGACTCGTTGTTTATATTACAGGTACAGCTACCTTGTAGACAGATATTTAAGTCACATCTAATTTATTTTGAAATAAGATGTGTTTATAATATGTCATTAGGTCCTGGCCGATGTCGTATTCGAAAGTATAGTCCGTTTCAAGATATTTCGTTGCCTTTCGTCAAAATGTTAATTGCCCCAATAAATCTCAAGAAAAATATTCCTATATTGTAAAAAAAATGTAGTAGCACGGAGGAAGGCGTAAAACTGTAAAAACTTTTGCTGGCGTCTAATGTGTATCGAACCGTGTTTCATCAAGATAGATAATGGGACGATTTTCTAATCTGTAATTTTTATAGAGTTTAAGTAGTCAAACCGCCATCATCGCAATCGTTGCGATTCCATTATTTCTATTGAGGTGTAATCTCGACGCGCTTTTCTCTAGCCATGTTAGCATCATCAGGACAATGTTTTTTAGTTGAAATTTCATAATATTCTACTGAATTTTTACCGTTTTTTCCCGTTTTCTGTACTTTCCCGACACCCCTATAATATCCGCCTATTTTAAAACATTTTAACTCACTCTCGTCCCAAAGAAAAACAGGAAAAAATTGTTGACATCACTTTTCTTCCGAAATTAACATTTCTGCGTTTGTCGTGAATAGTTTACATCTTTCTAGCATCATAAATTATATGCATACGATATTATTTTGTCTCGAAACGACTACCGTACAACTTGGAATTGAATATCCGACATTCTTGCATAAATTGTGTGCGGCAGAGGTACCTGGACGACACTTGCTAGTCAGATAGGATCTCCTATGCAGTTTTATTACCAGAAAAACGTCTCGGACCCGTCTCCACATACTTTCACTTTTTTTCATTTTATCAATGTAACATTCAAAAGATAAAAGTCTGATTAACTTGGGGTTAATTGTCGTGGGATATGTTAACCGTACATTTTTGGATATAGTGTGTTTCAAGGTATATCGTTCACCGATTCGCTGCAATAAACTCTTAACAACCCCTGCCGTAACGAAACCCGACAAAGTTGCAAGAAACGTAAAAGAGTCGGACCTAATAAAATAACAGGTAAAACGATAAAATTGATTTTATACTTGGTTTAGTAGTTTCGAAATATTTCAGTTTGGTTCGCATTCTTTTAGAGAGTGCAGTTCTATAATTTCGATCGTATTTGTTGTTATTCCAAACGTGCAGAAATGGGGCGTTCTTGGCAAGATAATGATCATTATGCCTCTAGTAGTGCTAATTTTAAAAGAAAACATTTATCGGCCGATGCTAAGCAAATTGTTAAAAAGGTGTATGTTTCTTTATTGAATAGGGGACTTAACATAAATGTAGCTACAGCAGAAATGCCTTCATTAACGAAAACTCTGTTGTCTATAGTTAAAGATATTGTGACGAAGCCAATTAAAGCCAAAAAAATATGTAGTGATTCTGGTAAAAGCAAATATGTTGACAAGAGACTTAATTCGAAGCAAAATTTATGCTATGTATGAAGAGCAAACTGTGCCTACATTGTATTCGTTGTAATGAAATTCGTTTTTCGAATTCGAATTCGTTTAATGAAACCAACATTCTTTGCAGCGGAACTAGCCTCCGGAGAATATTATCTCAAATGGGTTTTGCATATCGGACCATTAATAAAAGGTAAATATTAATGGAATCACAATGATTACGATGATGACGGTTTGACTACTTAAAGTCTATAAAAAAATACAGATTAGAAAATCGTCCCATTATCTACCTTGATGAAACATGGTTCGATATACGCGAGACACCAGCAAAAGGCTGGGTAGATACATCAAGAAAATGCCAAACCAAAGCCCCAGCGAAAAAGAATTACAATTATACATGCTGGTTCCGAGGATGGATGGATTCCATATTTTTTACGGTTGTCCTCCAAAATTATTAAACATTGATCTTTGGACTACCATGATGACTTTTAAGAAACTAGGAATATTTTTATTGAAATTTATTGGGGCAATTAACGCTTTGCCGATGGGCAACGAAATATCTTGAGAGGGAGTATACTTTCATTTGTGTTTTCCTTTTATCAATATAATTTTCAAAAAATAAAGAACATTTTTGTTACATGGTATATACTGAGTACTGAAGTGATTACTTAGGATTTCGATAACGTTAAAAAGGGGGAAGAAAAGTGGAAACACATGGGGGTGTAATTTTGTCAATACGGTGTCAGCAAGGCTACGCCATGTTCAGTATTGATCCAATCTTCCAAATATAGTCCAAAAAATACAGTCAACGAAGTCACAACATATATATATATATATATATATATATATATATATATATATATATATATATATATATATATATATATATATATATATTTATATATATATATATATACTGATAGTGGTCCCAAAAAACGTGTTGGGCTTTGTTAGAATGACAGTTTATCATAGTATTAGGTCTAGACAAAAATTTTGACGTTATTTTTACATATAATTAATATTTATTTATACAAAACATGTCAGTCTTGAAATACGTGTCAATCTCAGTCAAAATAATCAAAAGTCAAAAGTCAAAATAATCTCCATTACTTTCGATACATATCTGCCATTTCTCGGACAAAAAAATTAAACTAATTTTGTTACAAAACTTATGTATGATCATTCCATTTATGACATTTTTTTTGTTTTCAAAACCCCAATGACGGACATTGAAAAAGTCGCCCGAAATTGGGTTGACAGAACGCGCATTGCCAAAAGTAGCCGGCGCAAGCATTTGTCCTACATTGAATTATACTTCACATAAAACAAATAGTTTCAAGTTTTGTTTGAATTTAAATCTTGGACGCACTAAAAAAATGACCCTATATGTCAGATTATTTGCTCAAGATATACTTCAAGTTGATTAATAAAACTGTGTCCCCTTTTTTTAATAAAAAAATAAAAGATCTAATCAATATTGTGTGGGTTTTCATAGACCACACCCATATACAATGAATATTATCAATGAAACAATATTATTTTAGGTAAACCCCGATCTAAAATCTTTAAAATGTCAAAACAACAACTCTACGACTATAATTAATGGCGATAACTCCGACCAATTAATCAAGATAAACATTTTCAAACGATTTAAACGGCTCGTTAGGAGAAATAGGCAATAGGAAGGTCAGCCAAAATTTTAAATCAATTATCTTCAATATCATACGAGTAAAATTCTTTTCGATACCGTATTACAAAAGTTAAAAAAAAACCGTGTTATCCATCGCCAGATAACTAGATTTACGAAAATAATATACAGTAGAGCGTGTTTGATTCTGATATTGTAAAGGTCAAATACAACCTGATAGTAGGCACCAAAATCTCTGGATTACTGTACACCCCAGGTCAAAAGTTTAATTTCACCTTATTTTTTTAGTAATAACGTGAATTGAATATTATAAATATATTATATAAATATATATAGATGAAATCATTAATGTAAATAAAAATAGGGTGTACGTCAATGAGTTTATCAAGTACAAACATTTTTTTTTTCGATCTCGATCACTTGGAACGGCTGTTTTATCTAGTAAGTGGATTTCATCGGTTGCATTTGTTTACATAGATTGAGTGACGTTTGGCTGTTTGACGTGTCTTAAATAGTGAGTGAAGTCCTGTATCATAATGTATACAAACGTCGAGATGACTGACATGCACTTCATGCATGGACTTACTGATGGCAATGCATTACAAGCTAGGCGATTGTACAGTGAACGATTTCCAGCCCGTAATGTTCCCGACCGAAAAATCTTCGAAAACATTCATCGACGTCTTCGTGAAACAGACACATTGAAACGAACTGAAGGGCCAGGAAGATCACTGACTGTAAGAACGGTACAATTAGAACAGAATGTGCTGGACATGATAGCGGAAGAACCTGGTAGTTCTACGCGAAAAATTGCAAATACTTTGAATGTGAGTCACTGAACAGTTTGGAAAATTCTTAAGGACAATTTTTCTATTGTAGTTAAAATATTTTTTTCGCAAAAGTCTTTAAACAAATTCCACAAATGTCCATTGCGATATTGGACACTGGTCACAGATGTTTCGGTTTAACTCATTCCAGATAAGCTCAATGCAGTTGAGGTCTGGTGATTGCGCCGGCCATTTCATAATCCCAAGAGTTCTCCCTCTTCCACATGTCTCTGACAATTTTATTTTACACAAACGCTGGACGAGTTAAAATTAAGCACAATAAAAATTTGTTTTAAAGAGGGAGTTTTCACTGGGAATAGTACAGCACAAACTGATTCTGAATAATGTTTTAAAGAGAAAGCAAAGAAGATTTGTAAACACGGAATTAATTGACACTGAATAACAAATAAAGTAAACACGCTAATTCAGCTGTATTTAGTATTTTCCTTATCTTCGGTGGTAAACTATTGTAAAGTTATTTTAAACGGTATAAATACAGTACATTAACTTGAATAATCAATAACAAATATTACCAAACTAATCTAGTAATTAAAAGAAGTTTTAAAGGTGGTGTTACACTTTTGGCTTGTACTGTATGTCTGCATGGGCCTATTGTGAAACAGAATGATTCGGATAACGAGAACGAGAGCGATAGACCTTCCTGAAGGTCATGTCGAACGAGCCCGTGTAGTTTTCAGCTTTTACAGCAATATTTCACTGATAGATGGTGCCATATATAATTATATTTTGTTTTTTTTATTATTATATGCTACATAATTACCAGTGTTCTTATTTAATTCCAAAAAAAATATTATATGTGTTATGGGTTATTTATTTGAGTTATTTGGTGTCAAATAAATACTTGGTTTAATGTAACTTGATTATTGAATGTAGTTATAAGTTGTTTGCGGTAGATGGCGATGTACGTTATAGTCTACCGCGAGAACTCGATATTCTGGGCTGACGTTCTCAATTTTGTTAAAGCTAAAGTTACTCTGGATTCCCGTCAGAGCGAATAAATCTTTCGCCTTTTACTAAAGATTTCCGTGGCGGGGATCAACTCAAATGAGTCTTTAACTTATTTTTTTGTATGTCTCAATTTATTGAGACTGTTCAACTAACTAAAAATAACCCACCCACTGTGTCTCATCTTTAATTATAACTAAATCTGTTTAATTATAATTAATCAACTTTGTTCTATTAATCAATCTTTATTCTTTAATCAATTCAACTGCATTTAATGCTGTATTTAGGGCACGTATTTGCTTTTCTTGTTCAGTCAAAAGAAAAACGCCAGTGAAAGCCGCCGATACTTATGGAAATTTGCGGTCACAATGTCCAAGTACTTGTGGGCATTGATTTTGGACGATTTTGGTGATTTTGACTTCAAATTTGAAGATTTCAAATTGCAAGCATTGTTGTAAGAACACGATCTGCAAACAATCAGTGGCTGAGAGGTTAAATGTTAGGGGGTTCACAAATTGCCAGAGAGATGGGGGAAAATGGGCAGTTAGCGATAGTGCACAGTGGTAATTTCTAATTCAACCAGCGAAACGATATGAAACTTTTGCCATATGTCAAGGACGGTCATACCAACTTAAAAACTAAATGATTTTATCGATGCGTAAAACACTCTACGTTTTTAAATTTAATTTAGAATCGAAAGAGTGATTTTTTTTTACTGGCGAAACTAAAAATGATTCTTGTCATATGGGTACAATGGACAATATATCATACAGTGGGCGAACGGAACCTCTGTCCGTGGAAAATGCCGAAACGAGAGAAAGTTATATTCCACACGGTTATATATCTCTGTCATTTAACAAGGAGAGGATAATAATAATAATAATAACAATGTTTTTTATGAGTTTTGATTTTAGTTGTAGTGCGTCACGGTAAATATTGAATTATTGCGTAATCAACAGCCCTTATATGAGTGAATGCATGATATATCGCCTATGATCTAAAACCACATTGATAAGATCGCCTATTGTCTAAAACCACTCTTGTATATAATTAAATCAATTATAAATACCTCATTACAAAATAAAAATGTTCACAAAATGTATTTAATTTGAATGAATGATATTTTTGGCAAAATAAACTGCTTCGAATTTGGATTCGTTATCTTTGCATTACGTAAAAGTGTCTCAATAAAATTGAGATTGACCAAAAATTAGTTATAGACTCATTTGAATTGATCCCCGCCACGGACATCTTTAGTAAAAGGCGAAAGATTTACTCGCTCTGACGGGAATACAGAGTAAGTGCTTAGTAATTGTTTTCAGGACCTCACTCTGTGATGTCTATTTAGGACGGCAAATTAAAAAATGTGGCGCCATCTAGTATCAAATAAGGGTTCTTGGGATTTAGTATCAAATAAGGGTATAATCAGAAGCAATTTTATTCTATAATTTTTTTTCCATCTATTTGTTATATTTCTTTGTTAACATCATTATTCACTGCAATCACTTGATGGGTTTAAATAGGTACCTTAAATAGGTACCAAACATTTTTAAAGTGGGAGGGCGTAGAAGAAAATAGTGCTGCTAAAGATGTTTTTTGCTCTCCCCTCCTTTTTACTTTTCGTGTTATTGAAACCCTATACAGGAGGCGAGGCAGAGTGTTTTGCTCTGAAAAATTGTTTACTGTGATAAATGCTGGAGGGACGGCGCCCCAACGCCCTTCCTCATAAACCGCCACTGGAATAAACATAACATTTTCATCGGCTCTACATTATTTTGAACCTAAGCAAAAAAAACAATGTTAAAATATCTCCATCGGAGCAGATGCCACGGAAGGAAAAGAGAAGCGAACGTCGTAGATTTTTATGGAAAATATTGTTGTTAAATTTTAGCAACGAGAATTATTTTTTTTAAATCATCAAATGTGTCTAAGAGGTGCTTTTAATAAATATCTTAATTTTAATATCTTTGGTAACAAATGTGATCATCTTTAAATAATTCAAAATAAAAAACTGTAAGATCTTAAATTTAAATAAATCACTAGCTACGAGGTTACAGGATTAAATGCGTTTTCTGTACAAACAGCAGTGTTCAAACCTGGATTCCGTTTTGTTTAAATTGCGCGAAGAAGCCTCAAAAAATTGAGACTGACGAAAAATAAGTAATAGACTCATTTTAGTTGATCCCCGCCACGGAAATCTTTAGTAAAAGGCGAAAGATTTATTCGCTTTGACGGGAATCCAGAGTAAACCGTAAATATTTATTTTGAGCACCTCACTCTGTGATCTGGAACTAGGGGTGGTAACTTATAAAATGTGGCGCCATCTAATATCAAATAGGCGTATTTATAGTCAATAACTAATTTTACAATTATTTTAAAACGTAAATTCCTCTTAGATTTACTAATACTGTCAATAATTGATTAATAGTTTAGTTAATGTCAGGTACTTGTAAAACTTCCCATACTAAGAAATAGAAAATGGTCTAGATTTTCACTACCCACATATTTGCTAATTCTAATGTTAACTAATGGGTTGGAATGAAATGAACGTTAAAACAATATGCGAAAAAAACCTTGTCATCATTACCATACCATAAAATTTATGCATACTCTTTTCTGTTATTCCTTATTAGTAAAAACTGTGGAGTATGACGATGAACTAACCCTTTTATTATCAGAATGATGTTTCTTCATGATTTGAAAATTGTTTTGTCCATCTAGCATAATACATTTCATTTTGAACCTATTTATTCCTCTACAAATCATTTATTTGATATATTTCTGGTTTAAAAAAATGGATATTGATCTGGTGTAATGACCTGCAATCTCAATATTGCAAAACAAACAATCAATCTCAAAAAAAAGTACCGTACCCCACCAAGTTTCTCCGCTTTTCGAATTTAAGACTTATAATCCTTTGCTAACGCGAATTTAACAAACAATTTCCGCTATCAGTGCTTTAGGGGGGTTAATAACTTTAATTTTTTTAGGAGATTACAGAAAAACTTTTACTAGTTTTTACACTTTAAACTACACTAGAAATAGAGTTCAAACTCCAACTAGTTGTCTTTAAATTAAGATCATCGCCTCAATAAAATTGAGGCTAACAAAAAAAAAATATGTTATAGACTCATTTGAAGTGATCCCCGCCACGGAAATCTTTAGTAAAAGGCGAAAGATTTATTCGCTCTGACGGAAATCCAGAGTGAATAATGAATATTATTTCTGGGGACCTCATTCTGTCATGTGGAACTAAGATGGTAACTTGTAAATATTGCGCCATCTATTATCAAACAGGCGCCCTTTACTTTCGGTACTCAATTTTCTACACTTACTTTTAGTTACAAATTATCAATGCCCAACCTCTGAAAAATCCTTATTTATGTTCTTCAGCAAATACGAAACTTTTCAGTTTGTTTGCCTTGCTTACATAGGATTTCTTTCTAATAAAATTCTAATTGTTTGGGATTAACTTTTTTCTCTAAATGTATTTCTATCTCTTTTGCTAATTTAGGTGTTGACAATTTGGGATTAATAGTAACTTAATAGCGTAGAATCCAAAGGTCTTCATACATATTAATTTTTTTTTAAAGAATTCTTCACTTTATTATTTTTTATCCGATGGACATTGTTATAATGATTTACATTGTATTGTGGGGCCTATTTAATGTTTTTCCAAATGCCCCGTAAGAGTTTCCAATTTTATAATGGTGAATCGCCAACTCTCTGCTACATTAATTTGGCCCCTCTGATGCCCCATTTCATTAAAGGTGCAAAAATGTAAAACTTACAAGTTTATTAAAACTGCGCTGCACTGTAATAAATTGAATTCGGAGCTAGACAACTATAAAAAATAATTAAAACAATTTTTTTCCAACAAGTTTGTAATTATAAGAATTTCTGATAAGAAAAAACCATCCTCCATAAATAAACAAAGAAAAATTAAAATAAAATCATATATTTGAAGTGTATCAGTCGCAGTTTGAAGTGTACTACTAGTTGTATTTGTGGTGATTATCTGAAATTACACAAACGGTTTTTTAACCAGGCTAATTTCAAATTGAATTTTATGGGGCTTAAGAGGATTTTCCACAAAACACTTAATATATTGTAGGCAGCTTTTCCCTTCGGTGTGAAAAGCTCCAACAAAGGGACTAAAAGTTTTATGGAAAATTGCCTTAAGTTATGATTTTATTCCCCAAAATTTAAATCTAATACATGAAATAGTAGATTTTACACGACGATTTATTAAATGCAGTGCCATCTTACGTTAAACAAATTGCTTTATCGTAGACAACCTAATTTAATTTCTGTAGATTTTCCTTTTCATTTGTAGGGAATTATTATGTTTTTAATTAAAAAAGTTGTGGAAGCAGTATTTTTTTTTGTAAATGCAACATACTGGGCAATCAAAACCCACTACTAGTAGATATTACCGTTAACAAAACGTTTAAATATAATGTTCATACAGTAGAGGTTAATAAAATAAGAGTGGCTTTTAAAAAAAGCTTTTAAAAACAAGTTTTCTTTTTTAAATTATTTACCATACATAATAAATATAATATAATAACTAATATTATAACTGATCTTTTAAACAAACATCCCACTTTGAAGCCCACCACCACCACTCTTATCTTATTGACAAAATTGTATATATATATTATATATATATATATATATATATATATATATATATATATATATATATATATATATATATATATATATATATATATATATCGGGTCACGGGTGGTGGATAGTGAAAGTTCCATTAGATATTAATGGACAGCTGCGAATATCTCAAAATAAGCATCCCCGAACCAAGGCAAAAAAAAAAACTAAATCGACTTAGCGTCTGACTTGTATCAAGCGGTTGAGTGGTCAGCGTCTGTTCACCAGTGGTGCGGCTGATATTTAAATTCTGGAACTAACCCCTCCAGTCTTAACCTCTGAACCGTCATGGTTCAAACAATTAATTCAAAGTACAAGATGAAGCGTTCTAGTAATTACAAAATTACCCCAGGAGGTAGACAATCCTCTGCCAGCTTTGCTGGTACAACCGGACTTTCGGATTCTGGGGCGTCCGGGCTTAAACGCAAAATCTTTCAGAGGGAGTCGGAGACCTCTGGACAACGTCTGAAACCGAAAACAAAAACTTTCTTTGGAACGGTAAATATCAATTCTCTCCTGCGTCCAGGAAAACTACACGAATTTGACAACTACAACTACAAAAACTACACTACACGAACATTGAATCAGCAAAAAATCCAAATTTTAGCTTTGCAAGAAACCAGATTGACAAAGGATAACACCTTGGAATTCGGCAACTACAGACTTTTTAAAAGTAAAACTGACAGAAGAATACTCAAAAATACACCACATCTCGGTGTTGCTTTCGCTATCTCAAGAAACATTCTTGGTTCTATAACTAATGTCCAGCCAGTAAATAATCGACTTATGACACTATCCCTCAAGTGTGCTAACAAAAACTATACATTAATCAATGCACACCTCCCAGTTAACGAAGAAAATAAATCTAATCCTGAAAAAGCAAATAAGTCCTGGGAAATTCTGGAAAAGACTATCTCTAAAATTCCCTCTAACCATGTAAAAATCCTATTGGGTGATTTCAACGCCCAACTAGGGAAAGAAATAAAGTACAGGAAAACAGTCGGCAGTTCGCAGTTTAATCTAAAAATAATGTCAACCCATTTTAAGAAGAAAATAACAAAACAAAAGACCTGGAGGTGCCCAAACCCGTACATAGGTGAATTTCAAATTGACCATGTTGCCATTTCGTACCCCAATTATAAAGAGATTTTGAATGTTCAAGTCAGGAAAGGAGCTAACATAGACACGGATCACTACTTGACTAGAATCAAACTTAGCTTAAAACCTTGAAAACTTATTCAAAAGAGACTGCTAATACCAAAGTTCGACCCAACGAAAATAAAACCATCCCTAACAGAAGAGCTTGATAAACAACCAGCACAGAACTGGCAAGAATTGAAACAAAAAATTATTAAAACAGCCTTAAAGTTGGTCCCTTTACAAAAACGTAGAAAACATCCGTGGTGGGATGAAGTTTGCGAGCAAGCAGTATTAAGCCGAAGTAAAGCATTCAAAGATTGGAACAGTCAAAAAACAGCAATAAACTATAACATCTTTTTGGAAGTAAGAAAAGAAACATCGAAGCTAATTAGACAAACCAAAAGAAAATTTGAAAACAATCAACATAATGAAATAGAAAAAGATTTCCAAAAAAATAACACCCGAAACTTTTACAAAACATTTAAAACTAAATTAACAGGCTATCAACCCCAAAGTCTTTGCTTCCAAAAGGAAAATGGACAATTAGGTCTAAATAACCAAGACAATTGCAAAGAACTTGCGAAATATTTTGAACAAATACTAAACTATCCTGAGCCTTTAAACAAATTACCAACACTAAACCCTAAACAAACAAACCCAGATTCATTACCACCGAATGAAGATGAAATAATTAGGCAAATCAAGCGGCTTAAAAATAACAAAGCTTCTGGTGAAGATGGAATCACTGCTGAACTTTTGAAATCCGCTGGTCCAGGTACAATCAACGAAATAACCAAAATTCTACAAGAAGTTTGGCGAACCGAACGGATTCCGGAAGATTGGAAAGATGCTCTAGTGCATCCACTACACAAGAAAGGAGATAGAACGGATGTAAACAACTATAGAGGGATATCTCTTCTCCCAGTTTGTTACAAGATTCTATCTCAATGTCTACTAGACCGAGCACAAGGACAGTTGGAACCTAAAATTGGTGAATATCAAGCAGGTTTTCGACCGGGCAGATCCTGCCCTGAACAGATCCTGAATCACAAGGTCAAAAGTTAAATTCATGGGTGACATCTCAGAGCCCTTCGAAATTAAAACTGGAGTGAGACAAGGGGATGGACTCTCGCCACTCTTATTTAACTGTGTTCTAGAAAAAGTAATACAGGAGTGGCGTGAAAAAAAGTCGGCCCTGAATATTGACCAGCCCATTAAATTGGGGAGAACATCAAACGAGTCTCTGAATTCAAATATTTGGGTGAAATAATCATGGAAAATGGGTTGGAAAAAGCGGCCAATAAGAGTAGATGTCAAAAAATGGAAACGGCATTGAGACTTACACAAAATATTTACAACAAAAAATGCTATCTAAAAACACAAAACTGAGACATTACAACACAGTTATTAAGCCAGAATGTCTATATGCTGCGGAAACGCTCATTTTGAATAGAAAGAGGGACATCGAGGACATTGAAAAGAAGGAAAGAAAAATCATAAGAAAAATCCTAGGGCCCAAACAAATAAATAGCACAACATACCGACTTCGAGAAAACCAAGAAATCAAACAATACACAGATATACATAGCGATACGAGAAAAAGAAGACTTAAATTTTACGGACACATAAAACGGATGAATCCGAGTAGGTTAACTAGACAAATAGTCGAATTTTATGAAAATAGGAGTAAAGCTAAAGTAAAAATAATTAAATGGATTGCTGCAATTAAAGAGGACTTAAGATCAGCAAATATTACACAAAGTGAAATTCAGGATAGAGGCTGTTTCAGACACAAGGTTAACGTTTGGAAGGTTGGCCAGAGAGAAAAATGTAGGAAGACTGGAACAACTTGGTCTGACGAAAGGAAAAAAGCTCATAGCGAAAGAATGAAATTAGTATGGGCACAAAGGAAGGCTAACAACAACAAACGCCTCTAATTGTACTTCGCGTGGTCCACCAGGGCCCATACGTGAATAATAATAATAATAAATATATATATATATATATATATATATATATATATATATATATATATATATATATATATATATATATATATATATATAGACCTATACTAAACTTTTCTTCCAAAACGAACATCTCAATGAAAATAAACTTATTATTATTGCTAAAACACTTCAAATAAACTAATCCAGAAACAACTAGAAATAGTTTACGATCTAACAAAAAATCAATATCTTTATATTACGTTAATCGCCTCAATAAATATTGAGGCTAACGAAAAATAGGTTATAGACTCATTTAAATTGATCCCCGCCACGGAAATCTTTAGTAAAAGGCGAAAGATTTATTCGCTCTGACGGGAATCCAGAGTGCTTATCGAGTATCAATTCTGAACAGGTCACTCGGCGATGTAACGTTAATACGGTATCTTATAATATGTGGCGCCATCTAATATCATGTCGGTGCAGTTACAGTCAGGATCCGAAATTTCCGAGATAAAAATAAAATGTGACACCATCTAGTATTAAATAGATATATTTTTAGATTAGTTAGATCAAATTAGTTTAGATAGATAGATGTAAAGTCGTTTTACGAAACTATAGCCACACAAATTTTGTTTAAAAATAAAAGTGATAGATAACAAAGTAAAAAATTGTTTTGCTCCTTTTTCGCAAACTGTTTCTGTAGTACAATTTTTATGTAATTTTTTGGTAATAATCAGATTATAAACTATTAAAAAGTAAATATTTTGTTATATGTTTATCTAAAATGTTGTGAAAATGAAAAAAGTATATGTTTATCGAAAAAAAAAACCATTTTTTTTTAATTTAATAAATTATTTTGAATATTGGGTGTTTTAAATGTGCCCAAAATCTCGTCACTTTTAACTTACAACTCTTATGAGTTAAATTCCTGTTTGGACTATGTGCTTTATCCCGGTTTATGGTTTTCTTACAGTAGATAATTTTTCTATACATTGATATTTCCTAAACCATTAAATATATCAAAATTATTTGTGCACCATTCGATTTACCATAAAATTCTATACAAAAACTAATATTTTCAATATGTTACCTTGATTTTTATTTGAGTTAGGAGAAAAATTCTGAAAAAGGCCAGAAATCGTAAATATTCACGACTATATACATACATCGAAAAAATGGTTCATATCTCAGATTGGGTTCAAACTTTAAGAAATATCTTTTATTAGCATGATAATAACTTATAAATATTGATGAACAATTAAGTACTTTAAAGATACGTTTACTAAATGGGGATATTGAGTTTTGACGACGATTTTTTTTGGCATGGATATTCTCTAAACTATTAAATTTCTCAAAATAATTTAAACACCATTCGATTTGGCGCAAAATTATATACAAAAAGTTACAGTTTCACTGTGTTATGTCGATTTTAACCGAAGTTAGGAGAGAAATACTGAAAATGGTCAAAAACCGCAAATTTTCACGACTATGTACATGAAAAAAAATGCAAAAATAGTTCATACCTTAGATTGGGTTCAAACTTTAAGAAATGATCTTCAGAAGAGTGAAAATAACGAAAAACTTATTAGTATTTATGTACGATTAAGAGTTTTAAAGATACGCTTACAAAATAGCAATATTGAGATTTGTGGATAATTTCTATTCGCATGGATATTTCGCAAACCATTAAATATACCAAAATGATTTGTGCACCATTGGATTTGCTATAAAATTTTATACAAGAGCTGATATTTTCAATATGTTATCGCAGTTAGGAGAAAAATACAGAAAATGGGCAAAAAACATACATTTTTACGACTATACAGTGTGTCCCAGATCTCGGAAACCATAAGAGATACAGAGATGATTAAATTAGAAAAAGTTGTACCTCGCTGAACTCTGTAACGCTACGTATTCAAAATAAAAAAATCGTATTCAAAAAAAAAATAAAATAAAGATATGTGGGGAAAACCAAATTTTTCCGATTTAGATTTGATTCGTTTCTGATTCTATTCGAAGAGATATGTCAAAATAAATTTGACATTTTTTGTCCTCTACGAGGTGGTGTAATTAGATTTTTGATTCGCCGATTCGGCTTTTCTCGACCATCATCAACGTTAATATAATATATATATATATATATATATATATATATATATATATATATATATATATATATATATATATATATATATATATATATATATATGTATATATATATATATATATATATATATATATATATATATATATATATATATATATATATATATATATATATATATATATATATATATAATATAATATACAATTTAATTTAATAATGTCGGTGTCCTGAAGAGTCTGAACCTCGAGAGACGAAACACATGTCATCCAGTTGAAGGGATAGGTGGGGTTCCTTCCCGGTCAAGAAACCAACAAAAGTGTTCATATAAATATATATATATATATTATTATTAAATTTATTACTTCATATTATACGTAAATGTTACTGTAGTTCTCAGATTATTGAGAATCATACCATAGATCAAACCAAATTCTTGGGTCACTTTATTGAATTCAGCTCGAGATTGGATTGATGATGGCTATAAGACCAGAAATCGGTTTTGTGAGATAGTTATTAACCCTATTGTGGCAGCTATATACATATATATATATATATATATATATATATATATATATATATATATATATATATATATAATAAGACAAACAGAAAATATAGAACAATACTCACACTCAGGTGTGAGGAGAGCCTCAGGCATTTCTCAGGCTGCGTTTCTTCGAATTTGATTGACGATGAGTACGAGAGCAGAAACAACCAATGGAGTACCTACGTGGAATTTAGTTAAAAATTCCTATAACTTTTATCCCCGATCCGAGACTGTGGGTTGTAGAGTTACAAGATCTTCTATCATCAGAATGATTTTAACAGTTATCCACTTATATATTTGCAAAAATAGGTGACTTTATAATGTATGGCACCATCTAGCGGTGAGACTTTGACGTGTTAACATTATGTTATATCAATTCATTAATATTTTTCTTGAATCTCACATTACACAACCGAGATTTTACAACAACCAAATCTGAAAAAATCGCCATCGCAGATTAATATTGATCGACGGAGATCTAAAGAGTCGTGATAAGTCAGCAGGTCATCTTCAAATTTCTGTTTTGGCTTTACAGTATCGAAAATTATGTATTGTGTAACATTATAATTGAAACAGAATATTAACTATAGTGAAAGAATAAAACAAATGTGTCTTAGGGTTTCCCCTTAGCCGTTAATTATATTAAAGTGAAATCAAGTAAACATTCTTGTAGTTCGCTGTTCTTTCTTTGGTTATGTCGACTTTTAAGGCATCAATCGTCTGGGCTTTATGCGTATAACTCGTGATTTAATGTATCCTTACAAGAAAACGTTTAATGGCGTTAAATAATGGGATCTCAGTGATCAGTGTTGTGTGGCACGTAGCGCCATCTTGTTGTAACTGCATGCCGTTGAGATCCATATCTTCCAGTTTATGGCACAAAAAATTGGTTATCATAGACCAGGACCTCTCGTCGGTGACAGTTATAATGGCGCCAGCTTCATTTTAAAAGAAGAACGGGCCAATGACCCTGCCGGACCAAAATCCACACCGAACAGTGAGTTTTTCTGGATGCATTTGTAACTGATAGGTCTCATGTACTTTACTAAGTAATGGCTGAATGATTCTGGCGTGAACAGGTGAAATGAACACGTCTGAATGATTGTGGCGTGAAACAACACTGTTGGTGAGTCTTGTCGGTGGGAGTCTACTGATATGTCCGTAGAATTTCAACTTTCTTTTTCTTATGTCCGCCGCTACGTTGGACATTCTCTCTGTGGTTTTTGGAGAATGTAGTCTGTATCCTTCTGTCAGTTTTGGACCGAGAATTTTCCTTATAATTTTGCGTTCTTCTTTTAGTATGTTTCCTATGCCGCTTTCTGTATGAAGTGTAATTGTGTCTCGCTTGTGTATAGTACTTCTAGTTTGATTACAGTGTTGTAGTGTCTTATTTTTGCGTGTGTCGATAAGCATTTCTTATTATAGATATCGTGTGTCTTGCCGTATGCCCTCTTCATCTTCTGTAATCGAGTCTTCTGTACTATCTTCTCTCCTCCTGTGGGTTCGAGGATCTCGCCCTGGTATTTCAAGTGAGTGACCCTATTTATTCTGCCGTATTTGGTGTTCAAATTATGGACATCTAATTTTGAGCAGAAGAATTCGGTTTTTTGAAAGGAGATTTGTAGGCCGACTTTCTCTGCACATTCCTTGATGACTTCGATCTGTTTGGTTGCCCTTTTTTCATTGTCTGCGAGTATGGCTAGGTCGTCTGCGTAGACCAGGCATGATATTTCTATGTTGTTTTTGGATCGTCCGAGTGGTATTGGTTTCCAGTGTCCTTGATTTTTTCAGTTCTCTTTCTCATTTCCTTATGACTTTGTCCAGGACCAGGTTGAAGAGGAGTTGGGATAACCCATCTCCTTGGCGTTCTCCAGTTTTAATCTGGAAGGGTTCGGAAATTTCTCCCATAAATTTCACTTTAGAGGTTGGGTCAGTCAGTGTCTGCTTGATCAATCGTAGTGTTTTGGGGTCGAGTTCTTGTCCTTCTAGAATGTTGAACAAATATTTTCGGTCGATGCAGTCGTATGCTTTCTTGAAGTCAACGAACGTGGAGATGATTGGGACGTTCCTGATAGCTTTGTATTTCAGTATTGTTTTTAAGTTAAATATTTGTTCAGTGCATGAGCGACCAGGGCGAAAGCCTGCCTGGTACTCGTCAATTTTGTGTTCTAATTGTTCTTGTGTTCTCTGGAGAAGGCATACTGAGAGGATTTTGTAAGTGACTTGAGTGACTTGAGTGAGTAAGGAGATTCCTCTGTATCTGTTCTGTCTCCCTTCATCTGGTAATTTTTCTGTGATGATACCACCGGATGACCTGTTATTTTTTAGTTTGCGTATGTGCCTGCGGATTTCTTCCTGTGTTGGTGGTGGTGATTCTGAGTGGGTATGGATATAATTTTCCTTGGGGAATCTTGTGTCGCGTTTGGGGAATTGAGGAGATCAGAGAAATAGTGTGCCAGCTCCTGACAATTCTCGTGATTGGTTAGCGCTAATCTCCAATTGCGCTTTCTGAAGCAAAGGTTTTGTGGTGTGTATCCATGGATTTATTTTGCAAAAGTCTTATAAAAGTCTCTCGTGTTGTAATTGCGGAAATTCTCCTCTATAGAGTCTAGTTGTTCCTTCATGTACTTCCTCTTAGTTTGCCTGATAACCTTTGCTGTCTGTTTTCTACTCACGTCAAAAAGCAGTTGACTTTCTGATGATTTTTTAGTGTTGTACTCCTGAAATGCCCGTTTGCGTCGCAGCAATGCACTTTCGCATTCCAAGTTCCACCAAGGGTTTTGTGTTCTTGCTTTTCCTGTGCACTTTTGCTTTCCGAGTCCGACCAAGGGTGTTTTGTGTTCTTTTTCAGTGAAATCAGTTCCTGTGCTTTTTGCGTAATTTTTTCCATATATTTGCCCGTTCATTTTCCCATTCCTCTGTTATGTTGGATTTCTTGATCTTTTTTGTGTTGAATTTCTGTAGATGTGCTTTCTTTTGATGAATTCTCCTTGTGGTGAACTTGACTTTGATTCGTGTTAGGTAGTGGTCTGAATCAATGTTGGCGCCCCTGCGGACTTGGACATCTTGGATCTCTCTTTGTTGTGGGTATGAGATCGCAACGTAGTCTATCTGGAATTTTCGAATCTGTTGCATAGGCGATTTCCAAATCTCGTGGAGATTTTCTTAGGGATATTGACATGATCTTAAGGTTATTGTGTTGGCATAGTTCGATGAGTCTTGTGCCGTTCTTATTGGTAAATTTGTGACCGGGGAGTTTGCCTACTGTTTTCTGATGGATTTTTTTCTCTACTGATTTGTGCGTTAAAGTGCCCAGTAAAATTTTGACGTCATCCTTTGGAACCTTTGCCATTATCTTCTCTAGTGTTCCTTAGAATTTCTCTGTAGACTTTCTCTGTAGACTGAGATTTTTCTTATTGTCTCCATTTGTGGGGGAATGCCCGTTGATCATGGTATATATATATATATATATATATATATATATATATATATATATATATATATATATATATATATATATATATATATATATACATATATATATATATATATATATATATATATATATATATATATATATATATATATATATATATATATATATAATAGAAATGATGTTTGCATATATAGGTACATATGGTTCAGAAGTTTGCGAATATTTAAGAACTATTAGAAGCAATGTTATTCCCTTGATAATACTAGGTTTGGTTTAGTTTTTTTTATTAAATCTAAAATGAACATCATCATGAAACATAATTATTTCCAAACTTGTCTTGTAAATTTGTTTTAACTGTGAATAATTTCATTTCTACTATATCTATGGCAGCAGTTGAAGTAGCTTTATTATTTTTATACTGGCTTTTGTAATAACACATCTAAGAAGCTAAATAAATCCAAGCAGAGCTATATGGACTGTTCAAGTTATCTGACAATCTTGAGATTATGGTGTTTTCTTTGAATCTCATCTTTTATGACCACTAGATGTAAGAAAAAAATAAATCGCAAATTGGTTTTAACAAAAAAATACTCTGGGCAAAATTTACACAATATATTACATCGTATTTATTTTTTGTTTATATACATACCTATATATTTTTTAGATATTAGAAAGCTTAGTTTTGAAATGCAATCTCATCGAAATATCGCCATTTCTGCACAAAAAATAGATCTTTTTTTTTAGGTTTTTCGATTTTTTTTAAGCAGACTAACGTATATATATATATATATATATATATATATATATATATATATATATATATATATATATATATATATATATATATATATATATATATATATATATTATTTACGTATGGGCCCTGGTGGACCACGCGAAGTACAATTAGAGGCGTTTGTTGTTGTTAGCCTTCCTTTGAGCTCATACTAATTTCATTCTTTCGCTATGAGCTTTTTTCGTTTCGTCAGACCAAGTTGTTCCAGTCTTCCTACATTTTTCTCTCTGGCCAACCTTCCAAACGTTAACCTTGTGTCTGAAACAACCTCTATCCTGAATTTCACTTTGTATAATATTTGCTGATCTTAGGTCGGCGTTTTTAATTGCAGCAATCCATATAATTATTTCTGCTTTAGCTCCACTTCTATTTTCATAAAATTCGACTATTTGTCTAGTTAGCCTACTCGGATTCACTCGTTTGATGTGTCCGTAAAACTTAAATCTTCTTTTTCTCATATCGCTATGTATATCTGTGTATTGTTTGATTTCTTGGTTTTCTCGAAGTCGGTATGTTGTGCTATTTATTTGTTTGGTGCCTAGGATTTTTCTTATGATTTTTCTTTCCTTCTTTTCAATGTCCTCGATGTCCCTCTTTCTATTCAAAATGAGCGTTTCTGCAGCATATAGACATTCTGGCTTAATAACCGTGTTGTAATGTCTCAGTTTTGTGTTTTTAGATAGGCATTTTTTGTTGTAAATATTTTGTGTAAGTCTCAATGCCGTTTCCATTTTTTGACATCTACCCTTATTGGCCGCTTTTTCCAACCCATTTTCCATGATTATTTCACCCAAATATTTGAATTGAGAGACTCGTCTGATGTTACCATATTTTGTTTTTAGAAATGGTGTTCCTTTTGAAAAATCTTTTCTGCTGTTTCTTTTAGGATTTCAATCTGTTTTTGAGCCGTTAATACATCTTGAGCTAAAATTGCTAGATCATCAGCAAATGCCAGACAATTAATTTTGATGTTGGTTCTCCACAGTTTAATGGGCTGGTCAATATTCAGTGCCGACTTTTTTTCACGCCACTCCTGTATTACTTTTTCTAGAACACAGTTAAATAAGAGTGGCGAGAGTCCATCCCCTTGTCTCACACCAGTTTTAATTTCGAAGGGTTCTGAGATGTCACCCATGAATTTAACTTTTGACCTCGTGTTAGTTAACTTTGCTTTAGTAATTGCCAGCGTTTTCAGATCTAGTCCTTGCTCTTTCAAGATTCGGAATAAAGATTCGCGGTTAATAGAATCATATGCTTTTTTGAAATCCACAAATGTACAGACGAGATTTTTATTGTACAGTTTTTGATGTCTTAGAATCAACTTTAGATTCAGGATCTGTTCAGGGCAGGATCTGCCCGGTCGAAAACCTGCCTGATATTCACCAATGTTCGGTTCTAACTGTCCCTGTGCTCTGTCTAGTAGACATTGAGATAGAATCTTGTAACAAACTGGGAGAAGAGATATTCCTCTATAGTTGTTTACATCCATTCTATCTCCTTTCTTATGTAGTGGATGGATTAGAGCATCTTTCCAGTCTTCCGGAATCCGTTCGGTTCGCCAAACTTCTTGTAGAATTTTGGTTATTTCCTTGATTGTACCTGGACCAGCGGATTTTAAAAGTTCAGCAGTGATTCCATCTTCACTAGAAGCTTTGTTATTTTTAAGCCGCTTGATTTGTCTTAGTATTTCCTGTTCATTCGGTGGTAATGAATCTGGGTTTGTTTGTTTAGGGTTTAGTGTTGGTAATTTGTTTAAGGGCTCAGGACAGTTTAGTATTTGCTCAAAATATTTCGCAAGTTCTTTGCAATTGTCTTGGTTATTTAGAGCTAGTTGTCCGTTTTCCTTTTGAAAGCATAGGCTCTGCGGTTGATAGCCTGTTAATTTAGTTTTAAATGTTTTGTAAAAGTTTCGGGTGTTATTTTTTTGGAAATCTTTTTCTATTTCATTAAGTTGATTGTTTTCATATTTTCTTTTAGTTTGTCTAATTAGCTTCGATGTTTCTTTTCTTACTTCCAAAAAGATGTTATAGTTTATTGCTGTTTTTTGACTGTTCCAATCTTTGAATGTTTTACTTACTTTACTACTATATATATATATATATATATATATATATATATATATATATATATATATATATATATATATATATATATATACATATATATATATATATATATATATATATATATATATATATATATATATATATATATATATATATATATATATATAAATTTATATTTTCGTTTTTTGTTAATGTAAGTATAATTAACATACACAACAATATATTTACTTCCTATCTTTGCATTATATATGCTGCTGTTACAACAGCTGGCAGTAGAAGGCAGCATTAACCGTACGTCGATCATGTAGAAAATCAAACAGCAAGACTCCCTTCCAGGCGAAAAAAAACGGGCGCGAGAACCCTACCGGCTGAGAGACGGGTTTTGGCCCTTACAGGCCTGGTTTCTGTCTGTCCTTACTCGTCATTTTTGATTCTGTAGTGTAATAATGTACCCACGTTTCATCGCATGTCACGATACGCTTCGAAAAAGTCTCTCCTTCCCGCCCAAATCGATTCAGAAATCTCTTACTGATTTGCAATCGAATGATCAACAACTTCGAAACCCATCGGGCACAGATTTCATCACAGGTTTCATGAATAGTGAGCCTCATTCACAGGTTTCATGAATAGTGAGCCTCCGGTCACCTTACCGGTACTTCTTGGCCCAACCAAACACTTGAGTTTTAGACAGTTTAACACATTCATTGGTTATAAACTTTATTATTGCCCATTGCCCAACGGACGATGGATCTTGTTACTCAGTCATGACTGTACTGACAAAAGAACTGAGTGAAACAACTCACCGAGCGTTTTCCCCACTCCCTATTAATTATACTGCAACAACCTATACCGGCATCCCGCTCATGATTGGCTGAAGGAAGTAATTGTAAAATTCCGATTTATATTTGATTCGCCCTCGTATTTCTGTCTAATCATCCAAGTAAATAAGCGAAGGAGAAAGAAATAAACTAAAAATTTCGAGACGCCCTAAACGATATAACTTTGGACACTAAACTAATTTAACAACGAGGAGATTGGCCCAGAAAATCAATTTCCCCTAACCGGAAGATCCAGTCTGGAATTACCCTGGCGTTCCGCGATACCGAATAAGAGATTGTAGAGCGCAGTGCGGACGAAACGTCCGTATCTGGCAACATTCGAAACGTTATTCCGTGAATTTTAATTAACCCGAGAATAACATTAATTTGTTCAAATCATTTTGTTATTGTAGTATGTGTTTACATCGTTCTCGAAAGCTTTAAGCAGAATAACTAAAAGATTATGTGGAGAGTTTTGATGGTGTTTGTTTTCTGTTTTAGAAGGTTTAACTTCTGAATAATTTATTATTATTATTATTATGTATGACTAAAAAAATGTTTATTGGTTTGTGTGTTTCGAATTTATTAGTACAATAAAAATAAATAAATAAATAAATTTTTTTATTAGTACAATAAAAATTATGACTTAAATTTAATGATACATTTAATTCGGTTTCGCTCTCACTATCACTTTGATATACATTAATAATAAGTGGTTCTATATATTAGTAAGTTATATATAGGAATGTTCTGTTGTAATAACATGGTTAATCGAATGTATCCAACTTTCTTTGGGAATACTATCTTCAATCTTCTAGCCAGTCTCTGAATAAAAATTCTGACTGATGACTACCGGACTAGATTTACGATCTCGGTTTAGTGTTTTACTAGCGCGCGTCCTCTAGCGGATAGTTAAAGAAACCCCGAATGGCAATAAAGTGAAATCAAAATTAAATCACCTTATTAAAATGCCTCTTTCCTAGACGTTATGGTTGGTCGGTGGGCAACCGGCACCCGGCCCGTGGGCCCTCTCGGTTCGCCTATTTCGTTTTCTCGCTATTACGGACACGGCGTATTAAAATTCCGCTCTATAAATTTGTCGGTGGGGTTTTATATGGCCGACGATTAAACAATGACCGGGCGAAAGGGCAATCATGCTTGCGTATGCAATAATGTTCTTGGATCTCACGCTGGTTTGTTAAAGTAAAGGGTTTATTCAATAAGAGCGTTGGAACTTTCAAACTTTTTTAACTAGCATTGTCCATTACAATTACGCTTTTCTTAGGCACATTGGGAAATTTTTATATACCAATTTTCAAGAAGTTTTGCTGTGGTGTCGTCATGGTAGTCCAAAAATGAATGCTTAGTAGTTTTGGAGGACAACCGTAAACAATTTGGGACCCATCCATCCTCGGAACCAGCATGTAAAATAGTAATTATTTTTCTCTTGTTTGCTGGGGTTTTGGTTTGGTATTTTATTGATGTATCTACCCATCCTTTTGCTAACGTCTCATGTGTATCGAACCATGTTTCATCAAGTTAGATATGGGACGATTTTCTAATTTGCATTTTTTATCGAGTTTATCTAGTCGAATCGCCATCGTTGCAATTGTTGTGATTCCATTAATATTTGTCTTTAATTAAAGGTCCAATATGCAAAACCCATTTGAGGTAATATTCTTCGGAGGCTAGTTGAAGAATGTTGGTTTTATTTTTCGTTAGTTTTTGTTGCAATGAATACAATGTAGGTACACTCTTCATACATAGTATAAATTTTGTTTCGAATTAAGTCTTTCTCACTTTCGTCAATACATTTGCTTTTACCAGAATCACAACGGACTTTTGTGGCTTTAATTGGCTTAGTCACAATATCTTTAACTGTAGACAATGGAGTTTTCGTTAATGAAGACGTTTCTGCTGTGGCTGAATTTACATTACGCCCTGTAATCAATAAGGAAACACACATTTTTAACAATTAATTTAGCATCGGGTAATAAATGTTTTTTTTTTAATTAGCACTACCGGATGATCATTATCTTGCCGAGAATGCTACATTTTTAGAACGTTTGGAATAACAAAAAATACGATCGAAATTATAGAACTGCACTGTTTAAGAAAAGAATACGGACTAAAGTAAAATATTTCAACATTACTAAACCAGGTATAAAATTAGTTTTATCTTTTTACGAGTTATTTTATTAGACCCGGCCCTATTTATGTCTCTTGCAACTTTGCCGGGTTTCGTTACTGCAGGGGTTGTTAAGAGTTTATTATACTATAACTATGACATTTTCTATGTTATATAGTTTACTATAACTATGACATATTCCCATTTTTCGGACAAAGCATTCATCCATTCAACTTTCATCCATTTAATCCGAATCATGGATTAAATGAATGTCTTGGTCTAATTCTAGACAGAGTAATTTTATTTTTTCATCTCACCGGTACTCATCGACGAAAATATATCCAACTAAGACGAAGATAATTAACTTGTCTGTCTGGGAAAAAGGTGGAACTGATGCGAAATCAACCTCCGAGAAACGCATAACTTTATTTCAACATTCCGTCGCAAAAATCTCAAATAACCCAGGAATTATAATCAGTCAGTTTGCGTTTGATGCTCCACGCCGGACAGAAGAATTCAAGCACCTGTTTTTACCGCGATAACGCTTCGCATTATTCAAGAATATTTATCAAGATATCTTGCTTAATCAATTTGATGCACTTCAAATATTTTATTTAAACTCGTTTTTACGTCGTTTCTAAGACAATGTTAATTTTCCAGAATGAATTTACCGATCATTTAAAAGGCGATTAAGGGTGGTTTATATATATATATATATATATATATATATATATATATATATATATATATATATATATATATATATATATATATATATCATGGGCGTAGCCGAAATAAGCCTAATATTATACCGAAAAAATACGAGGAGTGAAGAGAGTTAAATTATTACATTTGAATTGAATATATATCCGAACTAGTGGACGTTGCGCACAGTAACGCCATCTCTTGTTGAGTAGTCGAACTATTTTGTATCGTATGGAAACTTTGCGCTGTTTCTCGATTATTCGCCACGCCTCTCGGTCGGAATGAGCGAAGCTTTGTGGAAGTTTGTGGTAGCTTCTGGACGGCTACCACTGGGCTGCTACAAACGTGGCGCGTGACCGCGCTTACGGCACTATTGTTCCATGCGAACTCGAAGCGAATATAAGTGAAAAGTGCAGCTTGCCTGTTACCTCATCTTTTACAACTGTAGCTAAGTTGGATGTTGGTGTTTACGCGAATCAAGAAAAAATCTTGGATGAATATTTTAAAATCCAAATTTTAAAAACGCCATGGAACCCACCCAGAGATTATAAGTTTCCTATTTCCACAAAATGAAACTTGCGCTTTCAATTGAAATGGTTGGAGAGATTCCCCTGGTTGTCATATTCGGAATATAAAAGTGGAGCATACTGCAAAGTTTGTGCAAACCGAACCTTTTTGTAAGTGGAAAAATGCCCTAGAAATATTTGAAGCTCATGCGAAATCGGGATACCACAAGCGAAATTCAGAACTGGCAAATAACTTTCTAAAAGTAATGTCTTCGCAGGCTTTTTCGGTCACTGAACAGCTGTCTTCTGAAAGAAAGAGACAACAAGAGGAGAATCGAAAGAAACTAATCCCTACCGAAAAAGCAATAATTTTTTACGGCAAACAAGGCATCTCCTTGAGGGGTAAAATCGATTCGGGGTGCATACAAATTACACCAGAATCACCAGAACCTGCACAACCACTACAGAATGATGGTAATTTTAGAGCCTTGTTGCGGTTTGCGGCTGAGTCTGGAGATAAAGATCTGGCTGAGCATTTGAATATTTCACAGAAGAATGCCCTGTACACAAGCCCTCAGATCCAAAACGAAATAATTGACATTTGTGGTGAATTAATTCATCATAAAATAATTGAAGAAGTAAAGAAAGCCAAACTATTTGCGATTCTGGCTGAGGAAACCACCGACATCGGACGTGTAGAACAAGTCTCGTTATGTCTTCGATATGTTGATTTTCCAGATAATAAACACCATATTCTTAAAGAGATGTTCCTTGAGTACATTCCAACGGTCGATGTTTCAGGATCCGGTCTCGCAAATCTTATTATTACAGCTCTGAAAAAGCATGGACTTGAATGTTCTCATGTGGTTGGTCAAAGTTACGATGGGGCTGCAGCTATGACTGGGTATTTGCACGGTGCCCAAGCTTATGTTCGCCAAGAATGTCCTCTTGCTCTTTATGTACACTGAAGTGCACACTCTCTCAACCTTGCTATTGCTGATTCATGTTCATTAGCAAATTTCCGAAATTGCATTGGGATTGTGCAGTCTGTTGGTTCCTACTTTCGACATTCTGCTCAACGCACTGCTTTGTTGAAAGAAACAATTCAAGAGTTACTACCCGTCGGTAACCGAAAAAGCTTGCTCTCAATGTGTGAAATACGGTGGGTCCACAAACATGAAGCTATTATAAGATTTAGGGAAATTTATTCAGCGATTGCGAATGCTCTCGAAGAACTCCAATTTAATCCTAATAAGGAAACATCGCAACAAGCCGCCCAATTGCTAAGTACGCTTCGATCTTCGGATTTTGTGATGTATTTAGTGATTCTTCAAAAAGTTATGAGCTATACATTGCTATACAATGTCTTACAACTCCTGAGAAACAACACTGACGTCGAATATCTTCATCTCTATGAAGACGCAAAGGTTTTACTGGAAGAAAATGGTGGTATACTGCGAATGCCATGCGCCGTCGGAAGACAATTAAATAGACCGAACATTCCTGCATTGGATGTATGCACGTATTACAAAATGAATTTGTTCATTCCATTTTTTGATCACACAATTCAACAATTGGTTGAAAGGTTTACCAAACATCGTAAAGTATTATCAGCATTATCTGGTGTGGTGCCTTCAAATTTTACTGCCAGTTCTGAAATTGAAGAAGCAATTTCCGTGTACTCGTCACTGCTTCCCGAAAGCAACATATCATTGGTTAAAGCAGAACTTGAAGTATGGAAAACAGTGATGACAAGTATCTGGCCTACCCCGAAATCTAGTTTGGAATGCCTAGATATGTGCGATAAAAACCTTTATCCTAATATTTACACATTACTACAAATCTTGGCTACCATTCCTGTATCCACTGCTACCCCAGAAAGGTCTTTCTCGAGCCTAAAGAGACTGAAAAACCATTTACGAAACACTGCAAGTGAAAACAGACTTAATGGTTTGGCTCTCATGAACATTCACTATGGAATAGAAATTCATGCAGATGAAGTAGTGGATATATTTAAAAGAAAAAGCCGAAGATTTCTTCTTTAATGGTTTTAGATTTAGCGCAGAGGAACGAAATTAATTTAACCATTTCATTTAAAGTTAAGAACTTTATAAATATGTCGTAATTTTTCCGATGAATATATAGATATTAAATTTCATGTAAGTATATTTTTGTTGTTTTATTTACTTCAAACTAAACCCCCCCAAAACTAAATCCTAGCTACGCCATATATATATATATATATATATATATATATATATATATATATATATATATATATATATATATATATATATACATATATAACACTTTTGTTGGTTTCTTGACCGGGAAGGAGCCCCACCTATCCCTTCAACTGGATGTCATATGTTTCGTCTCTCGAGGTTCAGACTCTTCAGGGCGCCGACATATAACATACCATCAAGAATAGGGAGACCCTATCCACAGCCAACAACCCATGTTTTCGCCGACCTCCCGTCGGATGGCGTATATATGTATTGTTAGATTTTCTTGGACTGCGTCCAATGAACCAACAAAGAAGAAACATAGAAGAAACATAGAAGAAACGAAAAAAAAATGATCCAAAAAGCCGAAAGTGGTCCTCCCACGTTTGTCTCGCCATCGCCTAAATCGTAAAATAATCCGAGTGTGGCGACCTCGTTTCGTTCTAAACGGCGGGCATTTTAGGTGGCGTAACCTCAGAACGATAAAACAATGCTACCAGAACAATCATCATGTAAATTTTATGATAATTAGGAGTTGTACAACAATTAAAGATGGATTGGAATAGAATATTAAGTGGGACTCCATTCAATCACTGACAATAATGAGATCTAAACTTGTACAAAGCGAGACCACTCATGTATTGTTTAAAAATAGTTTACAGTGAGATTATTTTATTTAAAAGATTTAAATTAGTTGAAAAAGAAAGCAATAAGTACGCAAATAATTGTTGATATTAAAGATTTTGATGATAGATGGCTTGGGGTTTGTTTAGGGATATTTTAGTTCAACCATTGTACTCTTCCGATCTTGCCTCCAAAAAAAGAACTACTCTAAGAATTAAGTAAAGCGAGTTGAGTTTTGCGAAGTTATGATGGAAAAAATAAATACTAATCCCAGTTTTAACTGTTAGTATTTCAATTCATTCGGTTTTAGTTAAATATATATTAATTCCATGGACGAAATTTGAAAACAGTAGTCAAGTGTAATCGATCATTCATTGTTTTATAGCCTACTAAATGAAAATTTTAAAAAAACCCACAGTAATCATATAATTCAAAAGATGCTGTTTCCAACGATGCCAAAATCAAGTACTGTTATCATTAAATAAAAAAAACCAACTTTGCCTTGGATTTCAAATAAACAACGAAAAAAAATGAAAATATACCCTAAAAGTGGCAAACAACTCTTGATTTTTGTAAACAAAATTTCATTAAGAAATCTCAAAGTGTTGTCGAGATATTTGATCGTTTCCATACATAATAGCGACATAATAGCAATTTTTTTTCTCGGGGATGTTTTGCTTTAAAATGACGCGTAGAATCGTTGGTTAAATTTATGAAAATATTTTCCATCACACCCTTATATTGAGTAAATGTGATTTTTGGTAAGTAAAATGTTACTTCACAATTTTTCTCAAAAAAATAGGGATGAACTTTTGCATCACCCTGGTATAAGTAATATTATAATTATTCATCGACATTTTTTTCATTGTTTAACATTTAATCCATTATTAAATTAAAGTATAAAGAGATTCTGTTTATTTTATGCTTTAATATATTTTTATATTTAGTATGCGATTAAATTTGGACCAAAAAACATGGGCATCCGCAATATCAAACGGATATATCCAATAAAAAACAATAAAAACAATTAAAAACTTCGTACGTTTTATCCGTCAGGTCTACATGTAAATGTTACTTAATTATATCAGAGCAATGTCAGGAAAAAAAACAATTATATAACAGAAATAATACAACGTGTACGTCTAATGTTAAAAATATGCAGGTCAATTTTGATTTCAATTAGTCAATTTTTTTTAATCTTTGGCATATTAATAAAGCGATGTGTAAATTATTTTCGTGATAATTAAAATTATTTTTCAATTTCTAGCCTAGTTCTTGACATTTTGATTATATAAGAGACCGATACACGAATTTTTATTATCTAACGTAGAAGGATATATTTGAAATATTTAAGAGAATGTTAATCTTTAGTATATTTAACTTTTTCTTCTTGTCTCCTTCTTCGACTAACCGTCATTCATCATTGGACATTGGCTTGTCGTCTTTTTTTCCACCTGTCAACCCTGTTAGGCTACTGATGTCACCCCACCCGTCTTAGTAGTACTCTTCCTAATCTTCTTTCTTCTCTAGATCTCTAGAATATAGTTTCCCTTTTTTCTTCCACCTGTCACTCTAATAGGCCTCAAGGTGCCCCTTTTCTGATGTCACCCAACCCACCTTAGTGGTACTCTTCCTAATCTTCCTTCTCTAGATCTCTCATGTCATTCATCATTTACATAATATACTTCCTCTCTTTTCTTCCACTTGTCACTCTTATAGGCTTCAAGATGCCACTTTTCTAATGTCGCCCCACCCACCTTAGTGGTACTCTTCCTAATCTTCCTTCTCTAAATCTCTCATGTCATTCATCATTGAACATAATATACTTCCTCTCTTTTCTTCCAACTGTCACTCTTATAGGGTTCAAGGTGCCCCTTTTCTGATGTCACCCCACCCACCTTAGCGGTACTCTTCGTAATCTTCCTTCTCTAAATCTCTCATGTCATTCATCATTGAACATAATATACTTCCTCTCTTTTCTTCCAACTATCACTCTTATAGGCTTCAAAGTGCCCCTTTTCTGATGTCGCCCCACCCACCTTAGTGGTACTCTTCCTAATATTCTTCCTTCTTTAGATCTCACATGCCATTCATCATTGGACATCATATGCTTCCCTTCTTTTTTTCCACCTGTCACTCTATTAGGCTTCAAGGTGCCCCTTTTCTAATGCCACCCCACTCACCTTAGTGGTACTCTTCCTAATCTTCTTGCTTCTCTAGATCTCGCCCACCATACGTCATTAAACATATATTTCCCCCCTTTTCGTCTACCTGTCTTAGGCTTCAAGGTGCTCATTTCCTTATATCACCCCACTCACCTTAATGGTGATTTTCATAAGCTTCTTCTAATATGCTTCCCCTCTTTTCTTCCACCTGTCACTCTATTAGGCTTCAAGGTGCCCCTTTTCTGATGTCACCCCGCTCGCCTTAGTGGTATTCTTCCTAATATTCTTCCTTCTTTAGATCTCTCCTACCATTCGACATTAAACATATATTTCCCCCCTTTTCGTCCACCCTCTTAGGCTTTAAGGTGCTTATTTCTTTATGTCACCCCACTCAACTTAATGGTGATCTTCCTAAGCTTCTTCTTTCCTAGATCTCTCCCGTCGTTCATCGTTCGACATAATACGCTTCCCACCTTTTCTTCCACCTGTCAGTCTCTTAGGCTTCAAGCTGCCCCTTTTCTTACATGTTTTGTGCTTTATAAAAATCTCATGTTCAATATATTCCTTATGTATGCCGCCCATTCTGGTATAATTATTCTATTGATTTCTAGCGCTCGTTTAAGTAAGGTTATTGGTACTACATGTACATAAGACTCTATTCTTTGATACAAGGCATCAGTATTACCGAAGCGAAGTCTTTAGGCATCATGTTAGCCAGCTACGAAGATATAAAAAAATACGTCAAATACAGAAAGCTAACAAAGTGGTAAGATGTTATACTGAGTAAAATACAAATCCAGCAATTGTGTAAGCTTTTTCAAATGCTTACCACTGGATTTGGTTTTTGATTTTCTCTGACTGTGATTTATTTTTAGATAATTTGAGATTGCATGTTCTGAATCAGGGTTATATACTCGATTACAACCAGAAACAATTAGCCAACAGACATTTCGTGATTTATTTACTCAAAAATATTAAAGTTCCTTTATATTACGAAATAATTATATCCCTAACGAGGAAATATGTATTGAAGTGTCATGTACGTATAATAATCAGTTACTTTCTATCTGTTACATAATCTAAGCCTGTACATTTCGAACTTTATTTATTCTTATTAGGTGAATTATCGAACTGTTAATAATATTCTAAACGTAAGGTGAATTTTGTTTGAAAAAATCCCGCGCTATACGCATTGACGCAACCGTTTGTTTTTTAAGTTGGTATGACTGTCCTTGGCATCTGACAGAAGTTTTATGTCATTTCGCTTGTTAACTTAGAAATTACAGCACCTGTTTGGATTAAATTTTGTATTAAAAAAAAACGAAATTTTTTGCCTGGCTACATTAAAATTGTTTAGAAATTATTACGGCGATGAAGCTACGACAAAAAAAAATGTTTATAGGGACTTTAATGATCTCTTACTCTTTATACATCTTGTTATTATTCGTCAAAGTCAGACAAATACCATTTTACAAGCACCTTATTAACCAGATATGGCATCGTTTACCTTTTTCGTGTTTCCTCAATTGAATAAATCCCTTTATGGATGCTGGTTTGAGTCCACAGAAGTAATTGAGGAGAGTTCGGTGGTTGGTGTAAAGGAAATACCAGAAGTTCAAGATAGAAACTGTTTCAAAGTCAGTCCAACCATCTTCAATTCTTAGAGCTAGGGAATGCATAAGAGTAGAATGAGCTCATGTTGAACCGACATATAAAATTATTCAATAAAAACCATATTGAACAAATTCTTTTTTCATAAACAGGTCATTTCATCGATGTCAATAAAGAGAAGTTCTTTATTTTAAGGGTTCAGCTGTCCGAAAATATTATTGTCCGGAAAATTGCAAAAATATTATGGGACACCCTGTATATAATATATAAAAATGACCAAATCAAAACTTCTCTTATTCAATCTATTGTAAACCTACCCACACAAACCGTTATCAAATACGGTGGTCAAAACTTTAGTCACAAGATCTTTGAGATTATCGGACAAGGAACTTAATTCCCTAGAAACTGCCCTAATTCAAAATGACAGGCGTCAAATAAAAAGGCATATTGATAAAGTTTAGGCCACATGTCATATCCACCAATCCAATAGAGAATTGTCCCAAAACTCCAAAGTTCTTCTGCCATATTTCAAGGGAGTTCCCGATAAAATTTGCCGTTTTCAAGTCCCGTAATAAAGATACGATATTTACTACAGACAGAAATATATCCATTTTTTTTAGGCCAGTGAAAAATAATATTTCACAGGAGTCATTATGGTGTCTATGAGATTCCTTGTTCTGGTTGCTCCCAATCATATCTCGGCCAAACTAACAGAATGCATATACGAGCATTCTCTCGCCGTTCGGAAATCGGATCTATGCTCAACTCAATGAGAACATCATATCCAAACGGGTCACAAAATAGATTTCGACAAGGCCAAAGTAATCGCATCTAAATATCCCTACAAACCCCGGATA
Source organism: Cosmopolites sordidus (assembly GCA_031761425.1). Taxonomy (NCBI): domain Eukaryota; kingdom Metazoa; phylum Arthropoda; class Insecta; order Coleoptera; family Curculionidae; genus Cosmopolites; species Cosmopolites sordidus. The sequence goes on from JARFXV010000186.1 coordinate 169,045, forward strand.
ATTCGGGAAGCAATTGAGATCAAAAAACGCCCAGACTGCCTAAACAGGAGGGATAATGGTATTAGAGTTTTCAGTACATGAGAAACCCCAATATCCCATCTGAAACCCTTCCAACCAAAGATCTTCTCTCACTTTCATTCCTCAATCGAGCGCCGCACCCACGTTCAGTGGGAATTAATGTAGAACGAGGTATACGTAGAATATCGCCTATTCTTTTCTCGGCTGGCCTTGAAGAAGTATTCCGTAAACTGGACCGGGAACAGGATGGTGTAAAGATTAATGATGCAAACTTAAACCATCTTAGATTTGCAGATGATATCGTTCTCCTTTCACATGACCCAGAGTAGCAAAGACGCATACAAGAACTCAAAGGGCTGGCGAACCATTTGGCTTGTTATGACATCTGGAAGTGAAACCTGGACACTCACATCGTAATCAATTCAAAAACTTCGGGTAGTACACAGGGGAATGGAAAGATGTATGCTTGGCATTACAAGACGAGACAGAAAGTCCTGCGCATGGATCAAGGAACAAACGAAAGTCTGTGACATCATTGGAAGAGTAAAGCAATTGAAATGGAGATGGGCAGGCCATATAGCGAGCCGATGGGATGACAGATGGATCAAGGCAATCCTGGAGTGGATACCGCTTGATCGCAAACGTCCGCAAAGAAGACCGAAAGCACGATGCATTGATGACATCGTTAAGTATATTGGACCAGAGTGGCAGAGGAAAGCCCAGGACCGTGAAAGTTGGAAACATGCTGAAGAGGCCTTCATCCTGCAGTGGATCGACATGGGCTGATGATGATGATGATGATTTTTGTGTGAAAAGGCTAAACTTGCAGAGATTTACCACTAAACACCAAAACGCTTTTTTGAACTGCTCGACGCACGTTTCGCTAACCATGTTAGCATCATCAGGAGATGATCTGGAAAGGCTATTTAAAAAGGTGGAGAAAAAGGCAAAAAAGTAGGTTTTAAAATAAACAAGGGAAAAAGACTAAATTTATTATAATGAAAAATACAGACAATTCAGTAAGATGGGGCCACCAATTCATTTCAGATATACGTGACATTAGGAAATACATGATCAATTGTTTTCATTTAATTAAGTCTTTAAACTGTCCACCAATCAATTTCTCACGAAAGCAGCTTCGTCGGTTGCTAAAATATTGAACAACAAATTTAGGTCCCTGTAATTTCGAATAATAAATATTCACAATATTTTTGCTAAAGTAAACAATCAGCGAGTAAGAGTGCTTATACCCTTTGTACATGATAAATGGAGAATACTTGCTCTTCTAGTGTTCTATGTACGGGCAACCCCAACTTGTCGTGCAATACTTCAAGGCCTTCTGGTACAATTCTCTTTAACAAGATGTAAATTTTTTTCTTCGACTTCGACGGATTTCTCGCTTCCCCCCACATTTTTGGAATTTTGGAACCACACTACCTGTATCCAAAAATATTTGAGAAATTTGGACAAATATTTGTCGAGCTAGAAGCGGTGGGAGTGAAAACCAAACAGACAATTTCGGCACGAAAGATCATGGCAACTGTCTTTTGGGACAGGAAAGAAATTTTGTTAATAGATTTTATGTCGAGAGGCAGAATAATATTCTGATGCGTATTGTGTCATCTTGAGAAAACTCCGACGTGCCATACGAAACAAGCGTGATGTTGCTGCATAACAATGCAGGGCCACTTGTTTCTGCACAAACCCAAGGTCTAATCAGGTCCTTTGGATGGGAAGAACTGGCTCATCCACCTTACAGTCCAGACCTTGCACCCAGTGATTTTCACTTGTTTCGGTACATGAAGGTGTTCCTCGGTGGTCAACGGTTCAACGACGATGCGTTAAAACTACAGCCTTCTGGTGTTGGAATTCAAAAACTTTGAGCGGTATGACAAGTGGAAATTATGTAGAAAAGTATGTAGGATATGGAAAAAAAATTAACGATATTTATAATATTTTTCTTCTTACTAAAAAACGAACCTTATTTAGAAAATATACCTGGTAGTATTCTTCTTCGTAATGATGTTGCCACGTTGCCACATCGTTCTTGATTGAAGCAGAGCGTCATTCTTAAGTTAAACAAAATGTGTTTACAATGTTCATAAGCTTATTCGCTAAATATTAACGAATTAATATTCGTCAAATATTCTTTTACACTTTGGATTGGCAATTTAATAATTCTGCAATTTTTTTCTTTAAAACCATGTATCGTTTGCTAAATTTACGAAAGTATTTTCCCTGTATAATTTAGCAATTCTTCAAAAGGTAAAAAGCAGTGTCGATGCATTCTTCATCTCAATTTAAATATTTTCGTGCGCCCCAACTCGAGCCAGTTGCGTAACATAATAATTTTTTCGCTGTTACATTAGATAGATCTCTCGTGGTCGATGTATAATTGGATGAAATTATACGTCGCCCGTCCATTTAAGTGGAACGAGTCACTGCCAAGGAAATCTTTTCATTTCACGGTACGAAATGAAATTTACCTCGATTAGTACGTGGTCTTATGCAAAATTTGTCGACTCGAATCGACCGTGACTGAAAAAAACCGTTGCTTCAAACTGTGCAGCAATCATTTAAATTTGCTACGACGAATTCGTAAATATAAATGGGAATAAAAAATCCGTTTTGAGATATCAGCCCGATTTGAACCATATAGAATTTTGATTTTATTACAGTGCCTTCATTTTAAAAGTAGCCACCCTCATTATTTCTTTTTGCAGTGAAAATTAGCTTTAGACATAAAACACGTCAATTTAAATATCTAGGGCGAAGTTCAAAATCAATGTGCGCTATATTTTGTTTCACGTCCTTACCTTTAGTCACCTCTATCTAAAAATTTTAAATGACAACCCCTATTTTGTAACATACCATTTTAATTGTCTGGAAAATCCTAATTAAACTGCGTTTACAAAAGTGAAATCGGGCGATCCGTTCTTGTATAGAGCGAAAAATACACTTTAAAAAATTTGTTTTAATTTTTTACGCACACCATTTTCCTTTTTTTTCAACGGTTTGTTCGAGTGGTGTCGGTTGTAGTGACAATGACAGAATTTAACGATATATATTTTACAAGAGAATGTTGAATTTATTTTTATTTGTGGTGTTGAAGATAGGTGTGATCGTAGAACAGGTCGCCTTTTTGATGAAAAGCACCTGGACAAAAATACAGGACACCAATTGGAAATAAAACTTGCTCAAAAATTTGAAGGATTGGGTGTGTAATAAAGTCAATAGGAGCCGAGAGTTCTTAATAAACCCACACACATTGAAATTTTAGTCCAACTACTTTACGTCGCTACTTAACGAATTGGTTCCATATAGGAATTTTTTAAAGAAAACAAGTTATTTCCTTAAACATTTAGTATTCTTCAGCAGAGCAGCGATGATAATTATAAAGGGATTCAGTTTCGTGAAATTATGACTGGGAGAATGAAAGAATATTTGGATTTTAAATGGTACACTTGTAGTTGTTAATGTTTTAAACGTTTATTACATTTTTTGCTTTACATTACGTTTCCCCTTGTTAGAGCTTTCTAAAGAGTAGCTCGGACTAAAAGTCAAACACAGTGTTTCCAAGTATAAAGGTATTTTTTTTTATTTATATTTATTATATTTATATATAATAACTATATTATTACGAACCCTAACAAAAGAGCTTGATAAACAACCAGCGCAGAACCGGCAAGAATGGAAACGAAAAATTATTAAAACAGCCCTAAAGTTGGTTCTTTTACAAACACGTAAAAAACATCCGTGGTGTTTGCAATAAAGCATTCAAAGAGTGGAACAGTCACAAAACGGAAACACACTATAACATCTTTTTGGAAGTAAGAAAAGAAACATCGAAGCTAATTAGACAAACTAAAAGAAGATATGAAAACAATCATCTTAATAAAATAAAAAAATATTTCCAAAACAATAGGACTCGAAATTTGTACAAAACATTTAAAATTAAAATAAAAATAACTCAACAACAGACAATTAGGTCTAAATAACCAAGACAATTGCAAAGAACTTGCCCAATATTTTAAATAACTACTAAGCTGTCCTGAGCCATTAGGCAGATTCCCAACACTAAACCCTAAACAAACAAACACAGATTTATTACAATCGAATAAAGATGAAATGATTAGGCAAATCAAACGACTTAAAAATAACAAAGCTTCTGGTGAAGATGGAATCACTGCTGAACTTTTGAAATCCGCTGGCCCAGGTACAATCAATGAAATAACCAAAATTCTACAAGAAGTTTGGCGAGCCTAACCGATTCCGGAAGATTGGAAAGATGCTCTAATTCAGCCACTTCATAAGAAAGGAGATAGAACGGATGTAAACAACTACAGAGGGATATCTTTTCTCCCAGTTTGTTACAAAATTCTATCTCAATGTCTACTAAACAGAACACAGGGACAGTGAGAACCTAAAATTGGTGAATGTCAAGCAGGTTTTCAACAAGGCAGATCCTGCTCCGAGCAGATCCTGAATCTAAAGTTGATTCTAAGACATCAAAAACTATACAATAAAAATATCGTCTGTATATTTGTGGATTTCAAAAAAGCATATGATTCTATTGACCGCGAAAGTTTATTTCAAATCTTGAAACAAGGACTAGATTTGAAAACGCTGGCAATTATTAAAACAACACTAACTAACACAAGGACAAAAGTTAAATTCAGGAGTGACATCTCGGAGACTTTAAACTGGAGTGAGACAAGGGGATGGGCTCTCACCACTCTTATTTAACTGTGTTCTAGAAAAAGTAATACTGGAGTGGCATGTAAAAAAATGGGCCCTGAATATTGACTAGCCCATTAAATTGGGGAGAATTAACATCAAAATAGATTGTCTGGCGTTTGCTGATGATCTAGCAATTTGCGCTCAAGATATATTAATGGCACAAAAATAGATTGAAATCCTAAAAGAAACAAAAAACAGGTAGGATTCCAAATTTCCATTGAAAAGACACAATACATGACCTGCAACAAACTAAGAACTAAAAACAAAATACGGTTACATCAGACGAGTCTCTCAATTTAAATATTTGAGTGAAATAATCATGGAAAACAGGTTGGAAAAAGCGGCCAATAAAGGTAGATGTCAAAAAATGGAAACTGCATTGACACTTACACAAAATATTTAGAACAAAAATTGCGTATCTAAAAACACAAAACTGAGACATTACAACACCGTTATTAATCCAGAATGTCTATATGGCGCAGAAACGCTCATTTTGAATAGAAAGAAAGTCATCGAAGAGATTGAAAATAAAGAAAGAAAAATCTTAGGATCTATCCAAATAAAAACACGACACACCAGCTTCGAGAAAACCAAGAAATCAAACAATACACAGATATACATAGCGATATGAGAAAAAGAAGACATAAGTTTTACGGACATATAAAACGGATGAATCTGAATAGGCTAACTAGACAAATAGTTGAATTTTATGAAGATAAGAGTAGAGCTAAAATACCGTGTGTCCCAGCCAAATGGAATAAATTCGTTAACAAATAAATGGGGGCGTGTTGCCCCCATTATTTATTACTGCCTCACATTAACTTGATAATGGGGGGTGCTCCATCTTGTTGGAACCAAATTGTGTCGGCTAGCAATTGAGGATTTCTTCTATTGGGGTACAAATTTATAAGATTTGGAATGAGCTGATTTTGGAGAAAGTCTAAGTAATTTACCCCATATAATTTTGATCGAAAAATATTGGACCAATTATTTGATCTCCTATAATACCTGCCCAGACATTAATCTTTTCAGGTCTTTGTGTGTGCATTTCCCGCATCCAGTGAGGATGTTCTGTCGACCAATAACGACAGTTCTGGCGATTGACATGCCCATGAAGAGTAAAACTAGATTCATCAGAAAATAAAACGTTTTCCACTCTCAGAAGGTTGTTGTCTATTATGTGCATCATTTGTTCGCAAAACTCCATTCTCCTGTCGAAGTCATCTTCACTAAGCTCTTGAGTAGGCTGTAGCTTATACGGATGCATTTTATTCTCTTTCAATATTCTGGCAACCGAAGAGCGACCAACATTGTTTTCCAAGGCAACTTGTCGAGTTGAGGTATGCGGATTGTCTTGGAATGCAAACATTACATCCAATTTTTTGTTATCGGTCAACGACACTGCTTCCTTCTTAATTTGTCTCACGTGTCCCAGTTCTCTAAATTGTTTTTCAACTTTACTTACTGTATCTTGGGATATGGGTGGTAAGTCAGGATATTTTTCCCTAAAGAGACGAAAAACTTCGGCTTGAGTTCGTGTCCTATCTCCATAACCTGTCATCATTAAGATAGTTATTTTATGACTCTCTGATAAATACACCATGTTTAAATCAAATGAATCACATACGTCAAAGAAATCTAATTTAAAAGGTACGTTGATTTTTTTGACGTTTCATACAACAAATACCTACCTTTGAAAACCTGATTTTTTATCTTTACCTATTTGCTGATAATGTTCGAAGAATTACTTAATATTTCCGAAACAGTTGAAGATAAGTCTATGATATTTTACATGAAATATATCTAGAATTTCCTGAAGAATCCAAAAATTAAATAATATACAGGGTGTTGTATTTAAAATAAAAAAGTTGGTATTGGCCACTGTTACATGACACCCTGTATAAAAAAAATTGGTTGAAAAAAATGCGCATCTAAAAATACCAATCGACGTGTTCGAGCGTTTTTTCGAACACGCCCCCATTTACTTATTAACGAATTTATTCCATTTGGCTGGGACACACGGTAGAAATAATTAAATGGATTGCTGCAATTAAAGAGGACCTAAGATCAGCAAATATTACACAAAGTGAAATTCAGGACAGAAACTGTTTCAGACACAAAGTTAACGTTTAGGAGGTTGGCCAGAGAGGAAAATGTTGGAAGACCGGAACAACTTGGTCTGACGAAAGGAAAAAAGCTCATACTAAAAGAGTGAAATCAGTATGGGCGCAAAGGAAGACTAACAACAAACGCCTCCAACTATACTTCGCGTGGTCCACCAGGGCCCATACGTGAATAATAATAATAATAAATATATTATATATTATATTTTATTTTATTTATATTTATATTTATTTCATATATTTTTTATTTCTTGTTTTTTTTAACGTCTAATCTAATTATCCTAAGTGTTGGCTTGTTGAATCCGCACTATTCAATTACAATATGATCTTATCTATTACCGGGGTGTTTTGGAAATTTAGCTGGTCGTGCGTTAACAACCACGCATGGCCAGCTAAATTTGATTATTTCTTAAGGATTTTTTATTTCTAATATTTCTGGTATATCTATTTTTTTACTTTTCTTTTCTGAGTGTAATAACTTAACATTGTTTGTATCTATAACTTAATTTTTGCAATACAATGTGTGAACTTCCTCCTTTTCCGTCCTTTTTATATTATTTAATATATCTTTTTGTGCTCTTTTATTCTACAATCTATACTTCTGTCACTTTAACTGATATATAACGTTTCACAACATATATGGGGCAAAATCTACAATAAACGTTTGAAATATTAAAAACGCTACATTTTAAACTCAAAGAGATTTATCACTAAATACGAAACATTTTTTTTTAAGTTCTGGACGCACGTTTCGCTTACCATGTTGGAATCATCAGATGATTTAATCTAGTTTTAAAACTAAACAATGTTCTATTTATGTGAGATCCTAATTGTTAACCTACTACTTATGGAGCGTACTACCTACCTAATAAAGCATGTAAAAAAAGGATACAACAAAGAAAAAAAAGGGAAACAAGAGAACAAAAGAAAGCAAAAATGATCCGAGAATTTAACTGGCCCTTATATCGATAATTGGAAAAGCTGACTGAACGGAATAGGTCCTTTATCCCGGTTCATTATTTTCTTGCATTTTTCTATTTGAATGTTTTCATATGCATCCAAAGCTCTATTGTTATTTGCATTTTTAACCAGTTTTAAATTATCAATGTCTATGTTGTGGTCATGTTTGATTACATGTTGGGCAACACAAGATTTTTCATTTCTCCCATATCTAATGTGGCAATGTGTTCTTTCTGTCTCGTTAATAGGGATCTTTTTGTTTGCCCAATATAACTTCGATCACAATCTTGAAAGCTAATTTCGTAAATCCCCGACCTTTCATGTTGATCTACTTAAAAAAAAAATAACTGTAGAATTATTAAAACATTATTGAGAGAATATTTGTTTCAGTGACGAAGTAACATTTTTCCTTAATGGCTTTGTAAAGAAATACTTTTTAAATTTAAATACTTTTGTAAATTAATAAATACTTTGTACTAAACTTGAAGAGATTTACCACTAAACACTTTTTTTGAAGTGCTCGACGCACGTTTCGCTAACCATGTTAGGATCATCAGGAGATGATTTAATCTAATTCTAAAACTAAACTATGTTCTATTTATATGAAAACCATACCTAATGAAGCGTGTAAAAATCATGAACCGTGAAGTTTACTAAGCCTTACATTAATAATTGAAAAAGTTGTCTGAACGGGATAGGTCCTTTATCTCGGTTTATGATTTTCTTACATTTTTCTATTTGAATGCTTTCATATGCATCCCTATTATTATTAACACTTTTAATTAGTCTTAAATTACTAATATTTATACTGTGGTCATGTTCGATTGCATATTGGGCAATACAAGATTTTTCATTTCTCCCATATCTAAGGTGGGCAATATGTTCTTTATATCTTGTCAATATGGATCTTTTTGTTTGCCCAATATACCTTCGATCATAGTCTTGACAACTAATTTCGTAAATCCCCGACTTTTCATGCTGCTTTAATTTATCCTTTGGATTACCCAAAACTTCTCTTAATTTATTATATGGTTTGTACACAACCTTAATGTACAATTTTTCAAAATTTTATCTAGTCCTTTTGTCAACTGGGCATCAAATGGTATTACCATGAATTTCTTTGTGTTCTGATCCTTTTGAAAAGTCGAAGATTCAAGATTCAAGAATAAATTAAATCATCTCCTGATAATGCTAACCTGGTTAGCGAAACGTGCGTCGAGCAGTTTAAAAAAAGTGATTTGGTGTTTAGTGGTAAATCTCCCCATTATCAATGATAAATATTTGTTTTTATTTATTATTGTGGATAGAAAAAATCTGATTCGAATAGGTTCCATAGTCAATGAAACTTAGAGACCGAGAACAAAAGTGACGATTCTGGTAAATAAATGTGTTTATCACTTCAGGCAAGGCAACAGACCTAACGCTTCTTCCTCGCACTGTTTAAAAAGATTTTTCAGGTACGTTTTCTTAATTTTTACTCAATTTTTCAAGCTATAACCCCATAAGTGATGTCAATTAATGTCTATTCTAACCACACCAACTTAAAACAGAACCAAAATGGTCCCGAATGCGTTTGTATATGTGTCGGTGTGTGTGAGAGTCAGTGTGTGTGTGTGTGTGTGTGTGTGTGTGTGTGTATACCACCAACTACCAGCCGTAGCAATAGCTGAGATCTCGTTGACCGTCAGTGGTTTCTCGGTGTTCGAAGCCGCCGCTGAAGAACGATCTCCGGTGCTCGACGCTCGCACAATTCCGATCGCCGTACAAGATTTGGGCGCGCGAATGTTCAGTGAATAAAATTGTTGGGTGTTCGTTGTGTTCTGATAAGAAAGATTTTGTGAATATTGTTGTTCTCGATCTGCAGCCGTTTTGGATATTTTTATTGGTGAAACTTTCTTGAGGCCTTTAAAAAGGCGGATTAACATTTTTATACGGATTTACAATAAGGTATGTTAACAGATTTCATTTAAATTCCTTGTTTTATGTCGTCGTGTCAAAGGCAAATATCATTACCTTTCAGGAGACTCGCCTAATTGAATAAAAACTATCTACAAGATCGGCGTTTGGAGATTTTTAAATTTTACCACTGACCTGATGTGCTATTGCTCGTACTTTCGAAGACTGCTAATAGTATTTTATCAATATTTGTAATTGTTTAACATAATAGCGTATTTGATATTTTGCTCTGTACAAGTGATCCAGTTTTTCCAAAATTTTGAGCATAAACTATCGAAAATGTTGTGAAATAGTACCGCAATAAATAAATGGTCTCAAAATATTTTTCAATATTTTATTGTCATAATATGGAATATAATTGTAAAAACAAATTAACTGGTTAATTAAACTTAACAAATAGCTAGTTATGTTGTTTTTTAAAGGTTGGTAATTGCTCTTTTATCAATAAAGGATAATTTTTTTAGTGTGTTTGAACTTCCTATAGGGATCGTTGTCAAATCATCACGGTAATCGTCACGGCACGTCAAACTTTTGGCAAATCTTCATCAAATATTTAACATCAGAGCAGCGAGTGTAAATTGTCGAAATTTATTATCAAAATTTCCGTTTTGTGCACCAAACTTACAGAGTCTTTTATGGTGCACATAATCGACATACAGAGCGACGATCAATGATTATTTAATTGCGAATTTGATCTGAGGGAGACATGGTTCCAACAGGGCGGCTACACATACAGACAAGGCAACATTCGAAAATCTGACAAACTTACCTTGCAATGTTGCCACATATATACCGAAATACCCTGACTTTAATTTTGGTATGATCGCTAAAACTGTATATGAAACAGTAACACGAAAAGTTTTTTTCTCCAAAAGTTTTAATCAAAAATCTGTTTCGAAACTTCTGCTTGTGAACATAGCGGCTTTTCATTTAGTGAACATAGCGGCTTTGTTCATACAAAGTTTAATTATTCACTATCACTAAAACAACTTTCAGCACCTGAATAGTTTAATTCTTTTGTTGGAACCTTTGGTGTGAAATACTAAACTTGAACAGATTTACCACTAAACACCAAAACGCTTTTTTGAACTGCTCGACGCACGTTTCGCTAATTATGTTAGCATCATCAGGAGATGATTTAATCTAATTCTAAAACTAAACTATGTTCTATTTATATGAAAACTATACCTAACAAAACGTGTAAAAATCATGGACCGTGAAGTGTACTAAGCCTTCCATTAATAATTGAAAAAGTTGACTGAAAGGAATCGGTCCTTTATCTCGGTTCATGATTTTCTTACATTTTTCTATTTGAATGTTTTCATATACATCCAAAGCCCTATTATTATTAACATTTTTAATTAGTCTTAAATTACTAATATCTATACTGTGGTCATGTTCGATTGCATGTTGGGCAACACAAGATTTTTCATTTCTCCCGTATCTAATGTGGGCAATATGTTCTTTATATCTTGTCAATATGGATCTTTTTGTTTGCCCAATATACCTTCGATCACAGTCTTGACAGCTAATTTCGTAAATCCCCGACTTTTCATGTTGCTCTACTTTATCCTTTGGATTACCCAGAACTTCTCTTAATTGATTATATGGTTTGTACACAAGCTTAATGTCCACTTTTTTTAAAATTTTGTCTAGTCCTTTTGTTAATTGGGCATCAAATGGTATTACCATGAATTTCTTTGTGTTCTGATCCTTTTGAAAAGTCAAAGATTCTTTCAATAATTTTCTGAACTTATGTTTTCTAATTAGTTTATCTACAATGTTCTTATTATAACCATTCACTTCAGATACCTCCCTAATTAATTTTAATTCTTTGTTATAATTATATTTATTTAAAGGGAAATTAATCTATTTACCATAAAATTTAAACTAACCATCTTCTGAATAGCTGTTCAAGTAAATTATTAGAGGATTAACTTCTAGTCTATCAAACTCTTTCTCGATTCGATCGTCTTTCAATTTTCTTCTTCTGTATGTCTGATGCTGTTCATCCAGATCTGTGTTGTAACTGTTGATAAAACTTCTTTCCACATATGCAAATAGTTATCAATCGTTCTTCCATTTAATAAACTTTGGCCACACCCCTATATCAATTTTATAGGATTGAATATGAAACGATACGGGGGAAGACGTAACACTCTGTGCTCATACTCTTGAGCCATATGATCTGCCAAATATTCTTTTTTAGGCTTGTTCCTAAAAAGAACATTCGGAAACACAAACCTGTCCCTTCGATTACTGCTTATCAAATAACGATTTGCAGCAGTTTACTTTTCGGCAATTTTTGGTTTTGTCCATGTACTAGTTGCAGGTTTATTCATCAGTGTACTGCGATATGGTGCATTATCCATGAGAATAACTGATGGCTCCTCCAAGATTTTCAACAGCTGGTTTTCAAACCAAAACAAACAGTTTTGATTCATTTCTCAATGATAATCGTCTTTTATTTTAGAAGATGAGACTAATTTGGTCTCCGGAATAAAGTCATTTTTGTTCCCAGCATGAAGAACAATATACCCGCAATAACATGTTTTTTTATTATTGACACGTCTTAAAACAACTATTCATAACAACATGACTTTAATGATTCCTAAGTATTAGGTATTTTTTAGACAATTTTTGTAGTCTTTACAAAATCTTTACATGATCCTATTTTGAAATATACATGTTTCATCCAAATAAATAAAATCAGAGATTTGTGTTTGATATATTGATACATCAAATGGCTGCATGGTCTGTAGTTTTTTATGAATACTTTCAAGTTAAACTGTTTGTTCTGAAATAGTTTAATACAATTTCATAAAAATATAATACTACCTTGTAAATCTTCTCAGTTTTTTCATACATTTCATTGATTTGATTGTGAATTGAGCCCACATCAAGATGATCTAGATTAGTTACTCGTTTTGGATGCAGGCGCTTTTTCTTCGGTGATTTTAAGATTTCGCTAGTGCAGCTGAACGCTCATCGCTAGTGCAGCTGAAACAGCTAGTGCAAACAAACTCCAATTAACCATGAGACCTACTAAGTTATTAATACATATCTTTCTCACAGCGTTTAATGGCAAAAGAGGAGCCCCATTATCTAGTTCCTGTTTAAAATAAGTGATAAGTGACGAGACAAGCTGCTTACACAGACCGCTTAAGGGTTTTGACATTTTTTGCAATTATAATCGCAGATTTTTTACTACAGAACTCACAAAAACAGAAACTAAACCAGAAAATAGCTAAAACAGCAAGTGCTACAGTAAAAATAATTCAAAACGTTTGAAGGCACAACTCAAAGACGATCAGAACACAAAAATGACCGATTCGACGAAGAAAATTGTTTTAGGCCGACAACACTGTTCAGAACCACAAAGGATTTTTTGTTCTTATGGATTTAATCCTGATCATCATCAGCCCGTGTCGATCCACTGCAGGATGAAGGCATCTTCAGCATGTTTCCAACTTTCATGGTCCTAGGCTTTCCTTTGCCACTCTGGTCCAATATACTTAACGATGTCATCAATCTATCGTGCTTTCGGTCTTCTTCACGGACGTTTGCGATCAAGCGGTATTCACTCCAGGATTGCCTTGGTCCATCAGTCATCCCATCGCCTCGCTATATGGCCTACCCATCTCCATTTCAATTGCTTTACTCTTCTAATGATGTCACAGACTATCGTTGGTTCCCTGATCAATGCGCAGGACTTTCTGTCTCGTCTTGTAATGCCAAGCATACATCTTTCCATTCCCCTCTGTGCCACCCGAAGTTTTTGAATTGATTGCGATGTGAGTGTCCAGGTTTCACTTCCGTATGTCATAACGGATAGAACGTACTGATCGAAGACTTTTCTTTTCAGGCAAAGTATGGGTATGCTCTTAAACACAATGTTAAGCCTGCCAAATGTCTGCCAGCCACATTTACACGTCGTTCCACGTTTCGGGGAGTATTCCCCTCCATTGAAATCTTCCGCCCAAGATATATAAAGCTGTCCACAATCTCCAAATCCCTTCCTAAAACTGAAATTCTTCTGTCCTGAGCGAAGTTATTGAACATAACCTGACTCTTTTTCAGGTGGTTTGCCAGCCCTTTGCAGTTCTTGTGTGCGTCTTTGCAACTCCTCTGGGTCTTGTGAAAGCAGAACAATATCATCTGTAAATCTAAGATGGTTTAAGTTTGCACAATCCTGTTCCCAATCCAGTTTACGGAATACTTCTTCAAGGTCAGCCGAGAAAAGAATAGGCGATATTTCGTTACCCTGCTGTACACCTCGTTCTACATTAATTCCCACTTCAAGATTATCAAGATGAATTGTGGCTGTAGCTACATCATATATCGATCCTAACAGGTTTACATATGCTTTATCTCCCCTTAGGCTAAGCAGTGCATCGATTATTATATGTTTTGAGATGGAGTCAAATGCTTTTTCATAGTCGATAAAAGCCAAGCACAGTGGCATGGTGTATTCGTTGTGCCTTTCTATGGTCTGCTGTACAACCTGGATGTGATCCATTGTACTGAATCCACTTCTGAATCCTGCTTGTTCTCTTGGTTGTGCGTCATTCAGTTTTTTTAATATTCTTTTAGAAATTATCTTAGTGAAAACTTTGTACATTACTGATATGAGGGTTGTTGGACGGTAGTTTTTTAAATCTTCCAGTGCTCCCTTTTTATGTAAAAGGATCACTTCGGAATTTTGTCATAAGTCAGGTACTTTTTGTTCTTTGAGGCATTTTGAGTATAATTTTGCCAGTGTTTTATGTAACGTCCGGCCGCCAGCTTTTAGCATTTCGACAAGTTACACTGTTCTTTTCTGGAGCCTTGCCGTTTTTCATCGATTCTATAGCATTTGTTACTTCCTCCAGTAGGATATCTGGCATTTGTTCTTCCGTGGGTATTGTTGTCTGGTTCTGATCTTCATATAACTGGGAATAAATTTTTCTGACAACCTCTAACATTTGCGTACGCGCTCTGCATACTGTACCATCCGAACGCCTTAAGGCATATTCTATATATATATATATATATATATATATATATATATATATATATATATATATATATATATATATATATATATATGTCCGTTGGTGGTTAGACTCATCGGGGGACCTATATATTCTGTGTCGTCAAGAATAGGGAGTCCCTCCCTACAATCAAACAACCCTTACTTACGCCGACTTCTCGTCGAATGGCTTATACAAGCAATTTTTTAATTTCTTTGGATTGCTTCCAATGAGACAACAGTAGTCAGGAATTATATACACCCCGGACGGCTGGGTTCTACAATCTCATGTGGAACGGAACATGGTCAAGCAACTAAGAGAATGCTTATTTTGGCGGAGATGGTTGTTGTGATTTCCACATGAAATTGTACATGTACTTCTTTCAATAAATTATATTATAAGCAATAACTTATATAAATTAAGTTTCAGTGCCGGTTTTTGCAAGTTTCAAATAAAATTTCACAACAATTGATTGCTCTATTATTACACTTAACATTTTTCGGACGAAACCAAAACTCAAAAAAAAAACTCTAATATATACGGATTTGGTTACAGAAACGAGTGGTACTGCATTCTGTAGCAGCGTCAGTCTCGTTATTTTATAGCCACATCTAGTATTTTTTTTTTAGATACAATATACAGGGTGTTAGGTAAACATGCGGCAAAAATTAAAGGGGTTATTCCTTGACTTATCCTAAGAATATTTTGTTGTACGATGATTTTTGAAAAACCCCTTTGTTTCGAAGATACAGGGTGAACAAAATTTACGACATTAACAACATTTTTTTTATCAAAAAATACATGTAAAGTTGCTCAATCTACGATAAATGTTCGAAATAACTTCCTCCAGCCTTGATATAAGCATTCAATCTTCTCGACATTGACTGCCGAACTCTTTCAAACACACCAGGGTCGTTTCTAATTGAGTTACACCCAGCAATTATCCGATTTCGCAAATCATCCAAATTCTTCAATGGAGTAGCGTAAACTAATGACTTCAGATATCCCCGGGGATCGAGCAGGCCAAGCGTGTGGCCCACTTCGACCAATCCAGCGATATCCGTATGTGGCTGTTAAAAAATCACGAGCAACCAAACTGAAATGTGGTGGTGCACCATCGTACATAAACCACATTTCATGCCTTGTTGCCATGGTACATCTTCCAGAAACTCAGGCAGCGTTGCTTCCAAAAAGTTGCGATACATCTCGCCGGTAAGTCTTTGTGATAGAAATACCGGTCCAGTTAGATAGTCACCTATAATTCCAACCCAAACATTCAACGAGAACTGATGTTGAAAACTATCTTTGCATACCTCATGCGGATTTTCATCTGCCCACACATGGTTATTATGAAAATTCCTTATTGCGTTTCTTGCGAAAGTGGCTTCATCGGTGAAAAGAATTTGTGTCAGGAATAGAAGGATGCGAAGTAAAGTTTGCAATATCCATTGACATAATGCAATACGTGGAGGAAAATCAACATCTAGTAGTCCCTGAACGCGTTGAATGTGGTATGGATATAATAAATTGTTCTTAAGAATTTTCCAAACTGTCCGGTGACTCACATTCATAGTATTTGCAATTTTTCGCGTAAAACTACCAGGCTCTTCCGCTATCATGTCCAGGACATTCTGTTCCAATTGTACCGTTCTTACAGTCAGTGATCTTCCTGTCCCTTCAGTTCGTTTCAATGTGCCTATTTCACGAAGACGTCGATGAATGTTTTCGAAGATTTTTCGATCAGGGACATTACGGGCTGGAAATCGTTCACTGTACAATCGCCTAGCTTGTAATGCATTGCCATCAGCAAGTCCATACATGAATTGCATGTCAGTCATCTCAACGTTTGTATACATTATGATAGAGTACTTCACTCACTATTTAAGACACGTCAAACAGCTAAACGCCACTCAATCTATGTAAACAAATGCGACCGATGAAATCCACTTACTAGATAAAACAGCCGTTCCAAGCGATCGAGATCGAAAAAAAAAATGTTTGTGCTTGATAAACTCATTGACGTACACCCTACTTTTATTTACATTAATTATTTCAACAAATATCGAATATGGTCGTCGCAAATTTTGTTCGCCCTGTATCTTCGAAACAAAGGGGTTTTTCAAAAATCATCATATGACAAAATATTCTTAGAATAGGACAATGAATAACCCCTTGCATTTTTGCCGCATGTTTAACGCCCTGTATATTATTAGTTTTGGATCCGCGAATACAAGAAGTGGTAACAATTTTTTAATCCGCGAATACTGAAAACGCGACTAACGGAACCGTGAATGAGGAGCTTTGACTGTATTTCGTTTTCGGTTTAAAGTAATTAAAAGGTGGGGGTAAAACCTAGTCCTGAGTGAAAAGTAGGAACCGAGAATCGTAATAAATTAAAATATATTTTAAAAAGCACATTCCACTTTGAGAAAATCGTTTTCGAAAGAGATCATGAGCCCGACTGCTTTCCCATTCCGACCGACATCTAATCAAGTGGTACGTCGTCTTGGCACCGGTCGGTATATTCAATAGAGTTAACGAGAAGTCAGCCGTTTTATATATCTGAGTGGTACTGTACGATAGTACTGGCATTAACTTACTTCCTATATCTAAGCCGTACTTGGTCAACACTTCATTCCTTCGTGAAATTGAAACAAACATATATTATACCACTCGATGTAAGTATTGTTTAAAGCGTATGGGTTGAACGCATTTCATAAATATTAATGAGCAGTACCCAGCACGGTACTGAAACGAATGCAGACAAGGAATTATTTTATATTCGGTGTGAGAAAGGGAGATTTAAAGCATATACGAGGGTTGCTATTTATGTATCCGGAATAATAAAGAAAAACAAACATTTATCATTGAAAATGGTTTTGTGGTTTTTCAAAATGTTCTCCGCGATGACCATGTAATTTATTCTTCACGGGCGGAAACAAAAAGAAATCGGTGGGTGCCAAATCAGGACTGTACGGCGGACGATCCATCAATTCGATGTTTTGGCGTGAGATATTAATGAGGGAGAGCTGGCGTTGCAATGGTGTAGAATGATCCTGCGTGGCTGGTTGTTTTTTCTTATTTCTTCTGGCAAACAAAGGTTGTGCACCATTTAGAATGGAACGTTTTACGATTCTCTATTGTCCTTGTAGCCACATGCCCATTTATCCCAAAAAAAAAACAGGCCACCATATGCTTCGAAGTGCTTCTTGCGTGAACAACCTTGACTGTTGTTTATCCATGATTCGTTACTTGTGCAGATGTTATACACGACTTTTGATGCACCACGATTGTATTTTTTAAGCATCTCTTTACACCAATCGACACGAGCCTTTTTTTTAGCGATTATCAAATTATGCCGAATCCAAAGCGCACAAATCTTTTTTACGGCTAAATGTTTATGTAAAATCTTGTGTATGCTTGTCATAATAATGCCCAGGAATACCTCAACCTCACGGTATGTCACATACCAATCTTGCTTTATCAGTTCGCGCACAGTATCGATGTTTTCCGGCACAACAATCGATTTTGGACGAGCTTTTTTAAATTCGTCCGTGAGCGAACGATGGCAATGACTTAATTCACGAAACCAGTGGTTTTAAATGGTGCTCCATCGCCAAAATTGAGTCGATCGATGCACTGTTGTTGAGATAAACCACAGAGAAAGTCATAGTACATCATCGCACGAAAATTCTCACGAGTTAATTCAATATTTTAACTGAGATGAAATTTGCAAGTCACTAACAATAGTCAGTCAACATACTCTCTATGGTCTATGGTCTATGGCTAATAGTCATATACTCTATATGCCCCAATTTCAGAGCTTTATACATATGTTATTAATGTTTAATAAGATAAAACATGGTGGTCGACCTTTCGTGAGTCTGTTGAAAAAATATCTTCTCTAGAATTAGGAGAAATATTCTGAAACTGGCTGAGAATAGTAAAAAGTTGTAACTATATACATAAAAAAAAATTAAAAATGGTTTACATCTCAGATTGAGTTTAAACTTTGACAAACGGCGTTCAGAAGAGTGAAAGTAATGAAAAACTCATTAGTTATTATATATGATTAAGTATTTTCGAAATGTGCTAAAAAAATCGGATTACTGTGATTTCTACAGAAATTCTCTTAGCTTGGAAAGTTCGTAAACCTAAACTTGAAGAGATTTACCACTAAACCACAAATCACTTTTTTTTGAATTGCTCGACGCACGTTTCGCTAACCATGTTAGCATCATCAGGAGATGATTTAATCTAATCCTAAAACTAAACTATGTTCTATTTATATGAAAACTTATAACTATTTATATAAAAATGTTGATCAGAACACAAAGATATTCATGGTAATACCATTTGATGCCCAATTAACAAGAGGGCTAGACAAAATTTTGAAAAAGTGTACATTAAGGTTGTGTACAAACCATATATTAAATTAAGAGAAGTTCTGGGTAATCCAAGGGATAAAGCAGAGCAACATGAAAAGTCGGGGATTTACGAAATTAGTTGTCAAGACTGTGATTGAAGGTATATTGGGCAAACAAAAAGATCCATATTGACAAGATATAAAGAACATATTGCCCATATTAGATATGGGAGAAATGAAAAATCTTGTGTTGCCCAACATGCAATCGAACACGACCACAGTATAGATATTAGTAATTTAAGACTAATTAAAAATGTTAATAATAATAGAGCTTTGGATGCATATGAAAGCATTCAAACAGAAAAATGTAAGAAAATCATAAACCGAGATAAAGGACCTATCCCGTTCAGTCAACTTTTTCAATTACACTGGGGAACAGCAATTTTGTTGACTTGGTTCTGTGACTTGTTTTTAACTAATTTTTCATCTCTGAATTCAAAAATATTCACAGTTTTTCTCTATCACGTTAAAAGTGTACATACGAAACGAAATAAGGTGAGATCTGACCAAATAGATTAGAATATTTTATTCATACAGAGGTTAACATATTATTAAAAGTTAAATTGTGTTTATACAAAAAATAAATAAAAGATATTATGGTAAAACTTTTTTCTTATAGCTTTTCCTGGAGTGTTCAGTTTGTGGACATTCTCGCTTGATGCTCCAACAATAGTCAGCCATCATACTGACATCCCATCTGCCTTGATGCCGAGCTTCCATAGCCTTTAGATCTTGGTGGAATCACTCGCCCTGTTCATCACTAACAGCACCAAGCTTTTCTGGGAAGTTAGCAAGATGACTATGTAAGAAATGCAGTTTGATGCTCATGTTGCAACAAAGCTTTTTAAAGCTCTTCTTCACAATTTCGATGTAATTCGGGGCTCGTGTATTTTCAAGAAAGTCTTTAACAATATTTTTAAAAGCCAACCAAGCAATCCTTTCAAGTTTGGTCATTGTTTCAGTGAAATTTTCATCTTTAACGAGTTGCCGAATCTGTGGACCATCAAACACACCAGCCTTTAGCTTTTCATATGACAGGCTAGGGAATGCCGAAATGATATACTTAAAGCAGTTTCCTTCAATTGACAAAGCTTTAACAAATTGCTTCATGAGACCTAGTTTTATATGCAAAGGCGGAAATACAATGTTTTTTCTGTCGACAAGTGGCTGATTTAAAATGTTTGGATCACTAGGTCTTAGGTCAGATCTTGGTGGTCAGTTCGATTGCACCCAATGCTTCTCACGAGCTCTGCTGTCCCACATGCACAGAAAACAGGGTTACTTGGTATACCCGCGTTGCTGGCCAAGAAGGTAACAGACCATTTTAAGGTCAACACAGATGATCCATTGGTGCATGTTATATTGTAACAAGTCAATGACTTTCTTTATGTCCCCATATTCTTCACGCAAAGAAACTGAATGACCTATTGGGACTGAACCGTATACATTTCTATTATGTAGGAGAATACACTTCAAGCTACGCTTTGAGCTATCTACAAACAATCGCCATTCAGTTGCGTTATAGTTAGAAATGGCCAATTCTTTCATTAAACCTTCTACGTTCTGGCAATATACAAATCCGTCATTATTTCTGAAGTACTGCCTAAATTCACTTTCTCTGGATCGATAGTAAGTGACTTTAACTCTTTTGTCAAGGAAATTTTTTTCGTTCAGTCTTGATGCTAATAATTCCGATGCTTTTTTGGATAGTCCCAAATCTCGTGCTAAATCGTTTAATTCATGTTGATTGAATCCTTTACGAACAGAATCATTGAAAACTTTGAATTCTTCATCGGTGGAGTCACTTCGATCTTCACTTGATTCACATTCTTGTATTTCTAAAGAAGGTAATTCTTGAAAAACTGGCACTGGAATTTCAGCTGAATGAGGCACAGGGCGTATAGCTGACGGTAAACTAAGGTACTTAATTTTATGTTTGTTTTTCTTGTTGAATCCTGATGTTTTCACTATGCAAAAGTAGCAATCACTTAAGTGATCTTTGGGCTCTCGCCAAACCATTGGTATACCAAACGAAAGTTTATTACGTGTTCTCTTCGTCCACATTCGTAAACTCTCTACACACTGCTTGCACACTTTATGAGAGGCCCATGATTTATCTTGGTCGCCTATTTTCACTTTAAAATAAGTAAAATAGGCTTGCCTGACAAATGTACTAATATTAGTCCGTTGAAAGGGGATGGTAAAACTGCCACATATATAACAAAATGAATCAGGGCTGTTTAAGCACTTACGACGAAAAATACCAAAGGCAGACATAACGAAAATCTGTAGTTGTGTATGTATACTTGGACTTCACTATATCAGAGTGACACAGACCCGCGTAATTTAGCATCTCATGCGTAACTGACCGAACTAGTTTTGGATGACGCAACGTCACTCACACCCCCACTCATAGGTCGAAGAAGATTCGCCGGTAGGAGAGCAGTAGTGACTTCTGTGATTCGCCAAGCTTAGTCGGATGCGCAACAACTGTAGAGAAAAAACTTGACGTGATAGAAAAAAATTTTGGAATTAGCATGTCAATTTACGTATAAAACAGCTTAAATATCGAACTCAACAGAAATTATTTTTCAAATTGTTCCCCAGTGTTATTAATATAAGGCTTAGTAAACTTCACTGTTCATGGTTTTTACACGCTTCGTTAGGGAGGGGTTTTTCATATAAATAAAACATAGTTTAGTTTTATAATTAGATTAAATTATCTCCTGATGATGTTAACATGGTTAGCGAAACGTGCGTCGAGCAGTTCAAAAAAAGTGATTTGGTGTTTAATGGTAAATCTCTTCAAGTTTAGTGTTTCACACCAAAGGTTGAATATATCAAAATGATTTGTGCACTGTTCGATTTGCCATAAAATTATAGACAAAACTGATCTGATATTTTCAATATGGTAATATCATTTTAAGTAAAAGGCACGTTGATTTTTTTGACGTTTCATACAACAAATACCTACCTTTGATAACCTGATTTTTTATCTTTGCCTATTTGCTGATAGTGTTCGAAGAATTACTTAATATTTCCGAAACAGGTGAAGATAAGTCTAGGATATTTTACATGAAATATGTCTGGAATTTCCTGAATAATCCAAAAATTAAATAATATACAGGATGTTGTATTTAAAATAAGAAAGTTGGTATTGGCCACTGTTACATGACACACCCGGTATAAAAAAATTTTGTTGAAAAAAATGCGCATCTAAAAATACCAATCGACGTGTTCGAGCGTTTTTATTTCATTTGGCTGGGACACACGGTATAAAAATATATATAAAATAGAAGTAATTCAAACATTGTACATTTTTCTCTTAAGGTAGTAGTAGGCAGTACTAGTAGTAGGTAGTACTAGTAGTAGTAGTAGTAGTAGGTTGTAGGCAGTGCTTATTGATTTTTCATTTAAATATTGTAATGTGGTTCACGGCACTCGGTAAATTTAAATAAAGTTTTTAAAAACAGTACTCTAAGACTATCGATTTAACTCGTATGGAGTTTCGTAAACCATCAACTATATCATAATAATGTTTTTACCATTCGATTTTGACTAAAATTCTATACAAAAGTTGATAGTTTTACTGTGTTGTCATAATCTTAACCAAAGCTAGGAGAACAATTTCGGAAATGGCCAAAAATCGCAAATTTTTGGCTAAACAAGCCTTATAGTTATTATGGATGAATGTGTTATGCGCCCATATCACTTTCTTCCATTCATTTACTTATAAATAATGTAACACACTTGCCAAGTGAAAACTGGATTCAAAAACCTCCATCCAAGGATTTGTTTATAATGTTACATAGAAAGGAATAAAACAATTTTATACTTTGTTGTCTATCACTTTTATTTTGAAATTTGTGTAACTATAGGTTCGTAAAACGATTTTACATTCTCAAACACTATTTTAAAAGTTTTAAAGTAGTGTTTAAAGTTTAGTTTTAAAATTGTTTTAATCCCTTTTAAACAATTAACTATCACAAAATAACGGACAAAGTAATGATCAATCAATAATGTTACATAGCACCTTCATCCACTCGTATCTTCAATTTCTTTCAAAAATATTCGCTTTTTACGAAGAAGATGTCAACGACACGTCTAAGAAATCAAAATTATGAGATTTACAGAAACGGTTACAATACAAACTGCATTTTCGGATATTTACAGGGAATAAAACAAAATTTTTAGGATTCAATCAGTCAAAACCCGACATCCAGAACCAAACAAAATTAATGGTGTTGGTAATTTAAAAATTACTTTAAACGATCTAAGCTAAAATTTGACAATTTCGATTGTTGTGTATAATGAGAAAAAAAAATTATCTGAAGAAAGAAAAAAAAGGTTTTTATCGCTGAACAAAGTTGAAGCATTATACGTTTAACCTTGAATTTTTCGATTCGTTTACTCATTGTTCCCAGTGTAATGTTTCGCTATATTTTTTTTCCTTTACGTATATGTATTTTTTTAAAAACCATTGGTAATCTTAACGATTCACGGTACCTGTTCGTGTGGTAATAATGTATTTTTAGATTACTGTGAAATACCAAATTTTACGTCGAATTATATGTTGCTATTTCTGCAGTAAATATAAAATACCATTGCTATTAAATATTCAACAAGCTGTACTTTTATTGAAAACATTATTAGGTCTATTCTTAGTACAAATATAAAAGTCCGAAAAGCACAAACAATATGAACTAACTTGCAATTTTTCCATGCCATTTTCAGTATTTTTCTCGTAACTCTGCTTAAAAACATAACACAATTAAATCATCAGCTCTTTTTTTTTCTTCTAACTTTGGTTAAAATTATGATAACATAATGAAACTATCAGGTCTTGTATAGAATTTGTCTCCAAATCAAATGGAATAAAAATCATTATGATATAATTGATGGTTTTTTCTCTTAACTCTGCTTTAAATCACAATAATAGAATGAAACAATCAGCTCCTGTATAAAATTTTACGCCAAGTCGAACGATGTATGAATCATTTTGATAAATTTAATAGTTTTAGGAATGTTTATGCCAAGAAAAATTGTCTATAAAACTCAATATCCCTATTTAATAAACATATTTTTAAAACAGTGGCGGCTGTTGAAGATTTTTTTTTGCTTTTCCTTTCTTCCTTTCTACTTTTCGTGCTACTGAAACCCTATACAGGAGGTGGTGAACCATGAAAATGAGTTAAAGGAAAGAAACTGAACGGAAATAAAATATGGCGTTTTGCTCTCAAAAATTGTTTACTGCGATAAATAGTGGAGGACAAACTAATAAGTTTTTCCTTATTTTCACCGTGATAAACGCTATTTCTTGAAGTTTGAACCCAATCTGTTATATGAACAATTTTTCGATGTATAGAGTTGTGAAAATTCGTTATTTTTGGCTATTTGCAGAATTTTTCTCGTAACTTTGTTTAGAATCACGATAACACAATGAAAGTTTCAGTTTATGTCTATCTACTATCAGTTTCAGTTCAGCTGAATCAAATGGTGTAAAAACCATTTCGATATTTTTAATGGTTTTCGAAATATCCATATGAAGAAAAAATTGCCGCTGCCAGGACAGAGTGAACGTTGCGACCTGCTTTTGTGTCCCATAAGAAACAATGCTGCCGGGCACCTCAGGTTTTCTTCTGGCGAAAATTCTTTTACTGTCGATGTGAAAATCAACCGAAGGAATGATCGCAGGCTCTCACATGTGTGAGACCTCAAAGGTGTTCCCATTACTTTGAGAGCAAAATTTCCGGGGAACGTGTTAAGTGTGGTGTCCAGTGAGGGTGATGTGATGCCAGCGCATTTCTTTAACAAAAGGAAAACTGTCACAAAAGAACATGCGTGTTTTATTTATGACCTTACAAACAATTTAATTTAAAAAAATCAAAACTTTTTCGTTTTTACAATAAAAACTGTTTAATTTGTAAGTATTTTAGCGCCGCACCCTATATATAACTACACGGAGACTATGTTGAACAATAAAACAGACAAGACAAAAAGTGTTCCTTGTTAGGCTGAAAACTTTTCAGGCCACTCTCATAAATCAAAAAATGTATTAACCACTTTATTTTTCAAGATATAGTTACATGTTAATATTGTAATATTGAGAAGAATTAACAGAAAGAGAGAGAAAGTTATCGAGTTACAAAGACAAAAAAAAATAACAAAAGTTTCGGCTAAGGATCGAGCACGCAACATGTCACTTTTCTTTTTTGTTCGCCGTTTCCCGCGAATTTCTCTACGTATCAAATTAATCCTGCTACGTTTCCCAGGGGACGGGGAACGCTGTTTCTTTGCAGATGAAAAAATATTTCCTTCCTGTGGGAAATTAACTTTTACGTCAACTTCTTTTTCCTTGTCCTTGTCTATCACAATTACAATGATAACCTTAAAACATAATTTTGTTAACAATACAAAAGTTTCTAAAATAAATTCAAACTTTTGAACGTTAACGTTTCGGGAGGTCTTCTCATCCCGTTTTCAAAACGAATCTAAAACCTTAAAAGTGTCACCTTCTTAAATGTTTAATTTCTGGAACGATTTTCATAAACTTTAATATCGTGGCCAACTGCGTCAACTCTTATGGTTCCCATTTTCGAGATTGGTGTTCAATGAATTCTTCTAATTTGACGGTTATATTTATTTGCTTAGTTGCTCTTTGCGTAAAGGACTTCTCGTTTTCGAACTGTACAGGCTTCCGGCCAAATCTGACCCATAATATCTTATACGACCAAAAAAATTAAAGAATACAAAATTTTTTAAATTAAATACAAACTTCCGGGGAATATTTTTTTTATATCAGATTTTCAGGTAGGAAGTAAAAAGATATCGCTTAAAAATGAAATACCCTAAAAGTTATATACAGTTTACCCAAAACTACTTTTTTTTGTATCAAAATATCTACAAAATCAAATCCGGCTAAATTCTAAACTTTATTACCGAAAATAGCCGTTGTATCGTTGAGGAGCGTGTCTAACGGTACCCCATAGAAGTCCAACGACAAATATTCTGTAATAAATTCGAAATCTCAGCGCTGGACAGTTACAAATGAGAAGGTCAGTTATGTTACGAAGATGCTGTTAGGCGAGAATTTCGAGAGAGCCCGAACCGACGTACCTGGAAGCTTCCGTTTCAAATTCAAACTGGTCTTTTACAACATATGGTCAAATTAATTGGATTATCCATAACCGGTGCCGTTTCGAACGTGGTTTTATGTAATTTTTCACCGGAAATTTTAAGTTGGGTGTACGAAGGAGGATAATTCGACTGACGTGAACTTGTATCGTCACTTTAAGCCCACTTTTAATGTATTTTACTTGTTCTTTTTTTGACAGTCCATCAAGGACTTTCACTTCCTCTAGGGGTTCCCAAGATAATGATTTTTTCTTTGGTTCGGATTCGGTCTTCTGTTTTTTTCCTTTTTTTATGCCTCATTTGTTATTTCTGCTCACCATTTTCTATTTCTCGTTTTCCTTTTTCAGTCTGTCGTCCCACATCTTTCTCGGTCTTCCCCAAAAAGGTTTGTGCGCGCTGGATCGCAATCGCGGTGCGTTAAAAACCGTGTATAACATCTACACAGGTGACAAATCTTGGAGCTATGGGAATGTGTCCGAAAGTATACAGCCGCCGATTGTGTGGGTTTTTCAAAATGGGCCAAACCCAACAAAAGTTGCTCGCGCAAAAAGCACTTCGAAACAAATAATCGCCTGCTTTTTTGGAATAAATGGGCATGTGGCTACAATGCCACTAAATAATCGTAGGACTGTCAATTCTAAATGGTATACAACCATTTGTTTGCTGTTTTTGAAGAAATAAGAAAAAAAAACAACCAACGACGCAGAATCATAGGCCTTTTCATAGCTGGAATTTTTTTGTGCGCATGCTCCAAGATCCGCCATGTTTTTCGGGCACTTTATACGTTTATCAATAGTACAGTTTTAATTGTTATTATTTCGGATACATAAATAGAAACCCTTGTATGTTGATGTAAGTAGAGTGAAGATAGTCGCTTTACCCTGCGCGAGAAAAACGCGGAAATTTAAAATTGAAAATCCTCTTCCACACCCGACATACCAAGACTGCAAATAAATAATTTTTGCTTTAGTGTAAGGTCCAAAGACAAATATATTTATTAATATATTTTAATACAATATAATATAACAAATTATATTATCAAAAACTTTATTGTTATAAATAATTTTAATCAATTTTAATACTAATTAATTATATTAAATATACACATACAATTTTAATAAATAACACATCGCAATTTACTTCATAGAATTTAAAATATGTATGATAAATGGGTTTCAGAAGTCAATTATTTTCAACCTTGATATCTATAATAATAAGTCTGCCACATAACCTCCAATTTACTCAGTCCTTTATGATTACCATTCTGAATTTGTTGAAATATTTACCGGTTATGTAATTCACGACTTTTTTATACTGGCCAATAGTGGAAACCGTTCTAATTTTGTTTAGCGTACGTTTAAATTTACAGTAATCTTGTGAAAGAATATACAGTATGTTTGAAAACGTTGTTTCATCTTTTTTAAGCTTTTGGGTTGTCTTTTTCTAAACAAAGCTTTGAAGTGTATGAAGGAGTTCTTGATATTGATAGTATTCACGGCGCGACTAAGAGAGTTGAAAGTGCCATTAACAAGAACAACCTTCGATGGAAAAACTTGAAATCTGGAGTGGTTGCACTTTTGGTGGTTAAAAACCATTAGTTTTACGTTGTGTCATTCATCAACAGTCCTTGTGCGGAAAATGTTTGGATTCTAAAACCAGTTATAACAGTTGTTAATTCCATCAGATCCACTGGGCTGAATCACCGACAGTCCCACGAGTTTATTGAGGAGATTGGAGAAAATTACTTACATATCATACTGCCATGGAACATCAAATGGAAATTATTGATTTACAGTGCAATGATATAAATAAGAACAAATATCAAAACTCATCTTTGTTGGAATTTTATAAGAATGTTCCACTGGTACAATTTGATACTTTTCTGTTTTTTGTACTAGTTACATGTTTGGGAAAATATTTTCCAAAATGAAGTACACAAAGAACGTTTACAGATCTAAGTTAACCGATGAACATCTTAAATCTTTTTTAATAATTGGTACAGATAAAAATGGTCAACAACAATAAACTATTGTCAGTGGAAAATCACAATTACACAGATCTCATAAGTATTTTTTAGTGGACACCCCGCGGTTTCATTAGCATTAATTTAGCTTTTCCGTTCCTGAGGGATTTTCAGGATATAGACATTCCAAACATCCATATATACATATATATATATATATATATATATATATATATATATATATATATATATATATATATATATCTTTATATATATATATATATATATATATATATATATATATATATATATATATATATATATATATATATATATATATATATATATATATATATATTATAATGTAATTTTTTTGTTTGCCAGATATTCTGGGTGTGGGTTTAAAACTGGGCGTGGGTTTAAACTCTCTATAGTCCCTTGGTGGCTTTAATAGATAATATCGTTGCTAGACATGAGAAAGTGACCAAATCCAACTTTTTGAGATTTTCAATCCCAATCATCTACACGTTCGTGGACCTCAAGAAAGCATACGATTGCATCGACCGAAAATCTTTGTTCAACATCCTAGAAGAACAAGGACTCGACTTCAAAACACTACGACTGATCGAGCAGGCACTGACTGACACAACCTCTAAAGTGAGTACGCCAAGGAGATGGGTTATCCCCACTCCTCTTCAACCTGGTCCTGGACAAAGTCATAAGGGAATAGGAAAAAGAACTGAAAAATCAAGGACACTGGAAACCAATACGACTCGGACGAACCAAGAACAACAGAAATATCATGACTAGCCTTCGCAGACCACCTAGACAATGAAAAAAGGGCAACCAAACAGATCGAAGTCCTCAAGGAATGTGCAGAGAGAGTTGGCTTACAAATCTCCTTTTAAAAAACCGAATTATTCTGCTCAAAATTAGATGCCCAAAATTTGAACACCAAATACGGCAAAATAAATAGGGTCACTCACTTCAAATACCTGGGCGAGATCCTCGAACCCAAAGCAGGAGAGCAGATAGCACAGAAGACTCGATTAGAGATACGGCAAGACACACAATATCTACAATAAGAAATGCCTATCCACACATGCAAAAATAAGACACTACAACACAGTAATCAAACCGGAAGTACTATACGCAAGCGAGACACTTACACTTCATACAAAAAGCGGCATTGAAGACATACTAAACGAAGAACGTAAAATTGTGAGGAAAATTCTTGGCCCAAAACTGACAGAGGAAGGATACAAACTACATTCTCGAAAGACCACAGAGAGAATGTTCAACGTAGCGGCGGACATAAGAAAAAAAAAGTTGAAATTCTATGGACATATCAGTAGACTTCCACCGACAAGACTCAACAGAACTCTTACATACATACAAGGAGTCGAGTCAACAGTACCATAGATCACACAAGTCAGAGCTGATCTGGGAAAGGCACAAATGGGTCCGCCAGAGATTGAGGATAGAAGAAAGTACAGAAACAAAATACATATTTGGAATGCTGAATTAGAGAGCGAAGTTTCGAGGAGATCGAGAACAAAGTGGACGGAGGAGAGAAAGAGAATCCACGGAGAAAGGATGAGAGAGGTGTGGAGGATCAGAAAGAACACCCGAAAATGAGTCAGAATGCTTTGCGTGATCCAACCGGGTCTATACGCACCTAATATATATATATATATATATATATATATATATATATATATATATATATATATATATATATATATATATATATATATATATATATATATACGATACTCTTTACCCCAACATAACTACCGAGGGTGAACGGCGGGATGTTCACTAGTTTTTAATTTAGTAGGATTCATTTCAATTATTTATCAGTTATTATGTTTGAGTTAAATTTTCTGCGTATTATAGTTGCCATGAAGCTTTACCCAGCAAGTAAATAAAACTTTATTTATTACCATTCTGTGGTTATTTATTCAACTTATCACAGCAACAATAGCAACAATAAGCCATTAGTTGTCGCGGGCCGTAGTTTTGAGATCTTTGCTCTAATACACCATCTAGAGAAAGGATATAGGTAAAAGTATATTTTTTTCTAAAAAAAAACACATTTAATTTGAGAGAAAGGCAAAAAAATGGTTTATTCAAAATATGTGTCATTGCTGGCTGCATAATTGCCTATCTCTCTGGCAATTTTTGGATGCCCTCTCAGAAAACCGATACATCTTTTGAGGTGGTCCATTCATCAAACTATTTTTCGACCTCTCCGTAATTGTTGAGGTGTTTCGTGCAAAGGGACCAAGTATGGTGAGTACGGCGGGTGGGGTAAGAGTTCTCAGTCAAATGGTGTCTCTGACTGCTTTCGCTGGGTGTGATGGGACGTTGTCTTGCTGCAAAATCACTTTGTTCACAAAATGCTTTGTTCAAATTGATCATTGACGTTGGTCGAACGGTATTAACTGTTTCATCTGGTTTTAGAAGTTTATGATACACGATATTCTTCTGGTCCCATCAAATGCACATCATTGGTTCTTTCCATCTTCAATTCGGCATCTTCAATTTTTTTCGATTGACCTGACAAGTATACGACGGCTTTCACTAGCGTTTTTCTTTTCATTGAATTAAAAAATGTAGTATGCGCCCCAAATGATCTGTATTAGACTCGAAACTCGACATGTTTACTACCCGAAAAAACATTGACGATAACTCGAAGTCGTTTAAATATCGGTGGCATATTAATCATACAAAATAATTGACTGCATCTAAATTTTTGTCGGAGAGTGTATATTGACCAGCTGATGCGGGTTTCTTTCTATGTTCTAGCAGGCTATATCCGTTAGAACATGATTCTACAAAGAAATATCTTACTAGATATTAAGTCCTAATTTAAGGTCATTTAACTGATAAACGAACATCATCAACAAACACCAACTGGATGGCCAGCGATAATAATTTTCCTCGAGACTAATCCAAAACGCGCGCCAAACTAATGACGGCAGCAGTAATATACAGCACGGTTGCAGAACAGGCTCTGCTCCTATGTCCTAACTGTTCTACCACTAATTAATTATTTATAGCGAGATATTTACTAATGCATCAGAATGGCGTACCGTTAGTACCACGCGAAATTGGCGAAAATATATCTTCAAACATCACGAAGCGGATGATGAAACAGATGGTTGACAATAACTTTTTTCCCTGATAATGTTAAAAGAGAAATGCTGTTCTTGTAACTGTTTCTACTTATGTAAGCAATCAGAGAATTTGGCGGCTTTAATATTTTTGTTCATTAAAAGTAAATTGCGGTATCTCTCGGTAATCTCTTCACGCAAAATTTCTATCTGGAAGTCGTGGTTTTTAGTGAAAAATGTGGTTTCGCACGTCTCGACAATTATTTTGGTCATGTAAAGAGTTTTCACTTAAACATAAACCTGTCAATTAAGATGAAATTTATATAGACCAGTCAAAAAAGTATAAGGGGATGACCTAGAAAGACTTTAAGACGAGAGCATCAATATGGAAACAGAGATGTTATAAGAGTAGATACAAAAAAGTTTTAAAAAATTATTCGTTTAATATCAGAGCAACCCTTGAAAATGATCGAAATTTAACTTATACAGTACTTACCTGAATTTTATGGTATAGTCCTTTTCAAGATATTTCGCTATACTACGACAAAATGTTAATTGCCCCAATAAATCTCAATAAAAATATTTCTAGTTTCTTAAAAGGCGCCAGAGTCGGAGTCGAATAAAATATTGTTAAAATATGATTAAATTATATTATTATTATTCACGTATGGGCCCTGGTGGACTACGCGAAGTATAATTAGAGGTGTTTGTTGTTGTTAGCCTTCCTTTGTGCCCATACTAATTTCATTCTTTCACTATGAGCTCTTTTCCTTTCGTTTTCCTTTTAGAAGCAAAGACTTTGGTGTTGATAGCCTGTTAATTTAGTTTTAAATGTTTTGTAAAAGTTTTGGGGTGTTGTTTTTTTGGAAATCTTTTTCGATTTCATTATGTTGATTATTTTCTAAAGTCTTATCTTCTCTTGCTTGGTGTTTCAGCAGCTCTGCGTTATTATGAATTCTCTGAATATCCTTATTTCTTCATTGGTCCTCCTTCTCCACTGATTCTCCTTTTTTTCGGCGCCCTCCATCCACCCGAGATTATTTTCTAAAATAATCCCGAAACTTCACTGCAGATAGATGGGATGAGGTTTCCGTAGTCGGAAGCTCCTTACAAAAGTCTTATCTTCTCTTGCTTGGTGTTTCAGCAGCTCTGTGTTATTGTAGATTCTCTGAATATCCTTATTTCTTCATTGGTCCTCCTTCTCCACTGATTCTAATTTTTTTCCGCGCCCTCCATTCACCCGAGATTATTTTCTAAAATAATCCCGAAACTTCACTGCAGATAGATGGGATGAGGTTTCCGTAGTCGGAAGCTCCTTACAAAAGTCTTATCTTCTCTTGCTTGGTGTTTCAGCAGCTTGACCGCCGGATGGGGCGAGCTAAGCGTAAGTACCAGAGGGAGTGTATCGTAAGATATTATTTTACTATCTCATTTGCCGATGTCAGTGAAGGTGTTTCAGATATATGTAATTGTACTTATCGCTTTATCTGAAGGAGAAGGAACTGACTGATATAGAAAGCATTTTAACTTCACTAACTTTTTCCTTTTTTTTTCAGACGTGGGACATGGTGGTCCCATTCTCGAGTTTTTTCCTTGTTGGGCAACAGTCAACATAGTCCTACAAAAAGTTGGATTTTTGGTCTTCTATGCCTTCTGGTACTCAATGCTGCGATGTCTTTCGGACGATAGTCCTTTAACCTTCGCCGTTCTTAATTTGGGTGTTCACTAATATTCAGAACGGTTTTCTCTCCCTTTTTTTTGCATGCACCGCCTGAACGGAGTCCACATCATCTCTCCTTCTGATTCTTCACCTTGATATCACCGTAAATTCTGCGCTCCCACACCTTCTTCAACATTCTTTCACTGTTATTGGCTAAGGACCAGGTGTCTGTGGCATATATTACAACTGGTTTCATTATTGTTTTATAAACTCTTACTTTGGCTTCCAACACTAGATTAAACAAGCAGGCAGACAAGGGGACTCATTATCTGAGACCCGATCTTACTTTGAAGCGTTTTGAATGTTGGCCATTTAACCGAGCTGACTGTATTTTCTAGTCATTTTTGTAAGAGCTATTAGTTTTCCATTAACCTCCAACTCTCCCATTGCTTTTAATAGTCCCTTTCTATTAATGGCATCGTAGACCGTAGAGTCGTAGATGTTGTAAACCTATAAAGAACATAAAACAATTACTTTTACATTTAACTTTATAAAACAATTAATCATGTGTTTAAACTAAACTTGAAGAGATTTACCACTAAACACCAAAACGCATTTTTTGAACTGCGCGACGCACGTTTGGAGATGATTTAATCAGATTAAATCATCTCCTGATGATGCTAACATGGTTAGCCAAACGTACGTCGAGCAGTTCAAAAAAGCGTTTTCGTGTTTAGTGGTAAATCTCTTCAAGTTTAGTGTTTCACACCAAAGGTTCCAACAGAAGAATTAATCATGTGTTTCTTAATAAAAATTAGTGCTTGTATTTCCAACTTTGATATTAAATTGCAATAATGTGTGCGTTTTGCTGATGTTAAATCCGCTGAAGAACCGCTGGTTAAATTTTCGAAAGTTCTTTCCCTTACATCATGTATAATTGACATTGAAATATAAAGCCGAAATTGTCGTTCGCATTGATGTTGATAGAAACGATATGTCATTGAAGATAGATATGTTGTAAATCATTTTTAATAGCCCAATACCGAGATATGTTTGATTAGCAGGAATAGACACGCTCTGCTGAATATTTCTTTTAGATGTAAGAATTACGTCCGTTGATAACGCGAC
Source organism: Cosmopolites sordidus (assembly GCA_031761425.1). NCBI lineage: Eukaryota > Metazoa > Arthropoda > Insecta > Coleoptera > Curculionidae > Cosmopolites > Cosmopolites sordidus. The sequence continues at coordinate 203,284 of JARFXV010000186.1, forward strand.
TGTATGACCGGAGAAAGAGAGAACTGTTTCTGCTCTACTTAAACTAACATTTGATCTGCGTAATTGATATCGTGATTAGGCAAATTTATTATAGAATTCTACATTTAATATAAATTAATCGGTTTAAATCCATTTCAAATATTTTCGATAATTACTATTCGTCGTTAGCATTATTAAACATACCAGGACTGCTCAACAATTTTCTATGCGAAAAATGCAACACCAAATTCAATTTTTCCTGCAAGTTGTCAAATGCAATTCATTCATGGCTGCGTCATTCTAATTGAACAGGGTACCGTAGAGGTATTTTTTTTTTAAGTTTACGAACAAGTAAAAATCATAAGGGTCCGAATCCGGTCAATAAGGCGGATGTTCTAAAATACTTTTGTAAATTGACTCATAGTAAAATTGATTTTTTCTTTTTAAAATAGATTTTTTTCACGAATTTCTCATGCAGCTTGTTAAAAAGGCTTGGTGTATTAATAAAATAGAGGGACTGGTGATGTAGCGTTCGATCTGGCAACATTCCTTTGGAGGGGAACCGGACCACTATCTTATGCGTCTTCAGTGGGAGTTTGGACTCCGAAAAGTCACTTGGGAGCTCATAGCAATTACTTTCGTAAACAGGGTATTTCTGGTGCTACTTCTGAACAGTAATTTAAATAAAGAAAAATTTAAAGATATTTTAGTCCATCCTGGAGTCTAATTTGGTTTCTCGACAACGTAACGATCCAAAATACTTCAAAACTATACCGCAATTATCTTGAAAGACAATAAAACGAAGGCATTTTTGGATTATGAAACGGCCGGCGCAATCACCGGACCCCAACCGCATTGAGCTTCTCTGGAATGAGTTAGATCGCAACATACTCCAATACTTATTTTCAAATATTGTAATAATCACAGCTTTTTGAATTAAAAAAAAAACAGGTCAACTTTCTTTTTTCAAGCGGTAATTTACATTTTCTTTTGCAGATTCATGAAGTTCAATCGATTTCCTGAAAAATGGCAAAAATTAATTGAAAATCGGTTCATAAAAACTTGCAATGTCAAAAGTCCAATGGCAGCCTGATCAGCCCGGTGATTCTTAGCACCCTCTGCCTTGGGGCAGGTCTTCCCGCTGCCGTAGGTAGTTGCCCCTTGGCCTCCGGCGAATGAGGGCCGTGTTTGAGGTTGTACTGTCATATTTAAACATATTGACATACCATGTTGAAGGTATGGACGATAATCTTCCATGCTGGTCCAATGCGGGTTGGCAGATTTTGGATCATGTTAGTCTGAGCCCTCTGCTTTGACCCGTCCGCCAGGGGTGACCCTCCCAGGAGCATAGACTCCAGACGGCATAGCTCAAAACTCCATTGCCCTACTCAAACCCCTTTACCACGTCAAGGTCTGATTCACAAAGGGGATATACATGATGGGATATGCAATATATATATATATATATATATATATATATATATATATATATATATATATATATATATATATATATATATATATGTATGTATACTACATACCTCATCAACCACAAGCCTAGATATAAGCGGGAAAAACTTACGCAACTCGATTCACTTCGATTTTATGCAACAACAAAATCGTGAGCGTTGTTTGCTTGATTTTTTTTCTCCTTCTGAATCCGCGGTAAATTCGGCACGAACCTGAATACGTACAACGCCAGTCGTACGACCAGTTGTTGTAGTTCGCTTAGACGTGTTGCGATAAAAAAAATTGCTCTTTCGTACGTTCTTTGGAAACGGCTGGCCTCAATTCCTGCGAAATGATTTTTAATAATCCGATTCCGATATGGGTGCGGTGAGGGAGAGAGAGAGAGAGACGACTATCGAAAGAAATATCTCCAGTCTAGGAAATACGTGAGATTACGGTTGGGTAAACGCTCGCAGTGGCCGACAAATCGAATAAAACGCAAAATTTATTTCCCTACCTGTAAACTATGTAACAACCGCGTTTGTAAAAATACATTAATATTTGATTTGCTTTTTTAAAATCACTATAAATCAATAAGCATTCAGAGAATGGAACAGTCAATATACAGCAATAAACTATAACATCAAAACTATAACAACATTTGGAAATAGGAAAAAGAAACATCGAAGCTAATTAGACAAACTAAAAGAAAATATGAAAATAATCAACATAATGAAATCGAAAAAGATTTCCAAAAAAACAACACCCCAAAACTTTTACAAAACATTTAAAACTAAATTAACAGGCTATCAACCGCAAAGTATTTGCTTCTAAAAGGAAAACGAACAATTAGCTCTAAATAACCAAGACTATTGTAAAGAACTTGCGAAATATTTTGAACAAATACTAAAATGTCCTGAGCCCATAAACAAATTACCAACACTAAACCCTAAACAAACAAACCCAGATTCATTACCACCGAATGAAGATGAAATAATACGGCAAATCAAGTGACTTAAAAATAACAAAGCTTCTGGTGAAGATGGAATCACTGCTGAACTTTTGAAATCCGCTGGTCCAGGCACAATCAAGGAAATAACCAAAATTCTACAAGAAGTCTGCCATCGCGTTTCCAACTATAACGCAGTGGCTAGGGATCCAGAGAAACTGAACGGTGGATCCGATGGCAAGGATATCCTCAATGAGGTCCAGACAGCGGGATATGAGAGGATGATTGTCTAATCCCTTTTCCAGGGCTCTAAGGGTATTGTTGGAGTCCGAACATATTGTCCATTTGGATGGGGTTGGGAGAGTATGAATTGGAGAGATTTTTCAAGGGCTAGGGTCTCAGCCGTGTAAGAGCTGGATTGAGGGCTTAGGTGATAGCGAAAGGTTTGGGGAAGGAGAGGATTCTCTAAGGGAAAGAGTACGAATGCAGATTCTACACCAATGGCAGATTTGGATCCATCAGTGAAAATTATATTGGTTTGGGGAATCCAGTTGAGGATGATATGGAAGTGGTGCTGAAAGGAAAGTGCAGGGGTGGATGATTTGTCAAAGCGGAGCAGGGAGAAGTTAAAAGGCACAGAATGTGGGGCCCATGGGGGATGATTAGAAGGGGTAATTGGATAGCAGTCCTGATAAGGAAGATTTTTATTTATTCCTGGATTGATGAAAAATGTGGCCCACGCACTCAAGAGGACTAGTTCTGATAAGATGTGGCAGGATAGGTCGAGGATTGAAGAATGAGGAAGCGTGAGAGGCTGTAAGAATAGTTTATAAGTAATTGAAGACGTCGATGTGTTAGTGGTTCTATCTCAGCCTCACAAAGCAGGCTGGGGATAGGAGTGGTTCGAAAGAGACCCAAGGACAGTCTGATGGCTGTGTTCTGGATGGGATCGATCAAGTTAAGGTAGGAGGTTGGAGCAGAGCGGTCCACTATGCTGCCATAGTCTATCTTTGGCCGGATGGCAGTTAGGTAAATTGAGCGAAATGAGCGATAGTCAGCTCCCCAAGTGGAGTGAGCGAGGAACTTTATTAGGCTTAAAGATCTAATGCATCTAGATTTTTAGATCAATGAGGTGAGCCTTCCAGGTTAGGCGGTAGTCAAATGTTAGGCCCAAGAATCTTCCGGTGGATTGAGTTAGGATATCTCGATCTAGGAATGTGAAGGATTGGAGTCTAGAGCAGGAATGTCTTTTCTGCAGAAATGTACGATGTTGGATTTTTCAGGGGAGAAGTTAAAACCGGAGCGGGTGGACCAAGTAGAGAGCTCACCGAGGACACTCTGGATTCTTCTCTCGCAGATGCGCGGGCTGGGGGAGGAATAATAAAACAGAACGTCGTCGGCATAGAGGCGAAACTGCACTTTATTTTCGAAGATTTCAGAGATGCTATTAACTGCTATATTGAATAGGGTGGGGCTAAGGACAGATTTCTGCGGTACCCCATTCACTTTCCATAAAGAATTCTAAAAGTTTTCTTTCATTTATCGTGATAACTCTCTCTCCATACTTCCTTATTATTGGCTTATATCTATTTACCTCCATACCCACGCTTGAATTTAGATCTCCCAATGATATAATTATATTTCCCGTCTTTTCTACTGTACTTTCTAATGCTCTATAGAATTCATCCAATCCTTCCACTAGTCAAACTTTATTTAGAGCATAAGCTATAATGAAGTTTATTTTCTCCGATCGATATTCTTGTATTTCTTCCTTTAGTGAATATTATTATATTATATTATATATTATTATATTATATTATATATATTATATACTATTATATTAAGCGTATTATTAGAGCTCTAGAATTAGAGCTTATATAGTCCCAGTTTCGTATTTTTTGCCTTTATTCTTTATTTATTATCACTGCTACACCTTTTTTAGCTCTTTCGGTCATCTTTACATCACAATAAGTTAACATGTTTCCGTTCAACATCTTTAAGCCTTCTCTCATTTTTCTTTATCCTCCCCCTATCCTCCCTTTTCTATCTACTCACAACTTGGCCCACGACCCCAGAATCCTTTTTCAACAATTATTAATAGAGTCAAATATACAACTGCATGTCCCTATTCCAATCCGTCCTATTTCTTCTTCTCCTTGGTTGCTTCATCCAATTCAGGTAGACTTCTTTCTATTAAAATATGATAAAGAATCCACGAGTTCCTCCATATATAAATCCATTATAAACACCTTACTCGATACTCATTCCCCATGGCAATCAATTTTTACAGACGGATCTAAGGTGGACCAAGGAGTTGGCTGCGGTTTTGTACACAATAGAACATTTTCAGGATTCAAACTGCCGACTTCAACCAGTATACTTACTGCTGAATTAGTGGCAATAGAAAAATGTCTCTCATATATCAGATTAAACCCTGAAAATTCCTGGATTGTATTTTCTGATTCCAAAAATGCTCTGCTCATGATTCAAAATCGCTTCATTTCTTCATCCAGTTATTGCACAAATTACAGATCTTGTAGAAAACATTATCTCTCAGGATTCTTCTATTCTTTTCGTTTGGTGCCCTGGTCATAAGGGCATCAAAGGTAATGAGGAAGCTGACCAGCTCGCAAAGCGCTCAATAGAGCACGGACTACCATACATGCGCAGCTTCCACCCAAAAGACCATCTCTCTTTTGCAAAAACTTTAGCACAAATCTCAATGCAGTCATATTGGGATGATCCTGAGAGACCAAACAAACTGAGAGTCCTTAAACCTTCGTTCTCTCAATCCCCTCCAGAGCTACTGCGGGATAGAAAAGCCACAGTTAAATGGATAAGACCCATTATAGGCCACTGCAGATTTTCTCATGAATTCCTGCTAAAATGAGAAGGCCCTCCCCTCTGCGAATATTGCAATGATTCTTTAACCATCAAACACATTCTGACTGACTGCACGGTCTTATCTCCTTTTAGATCCTTCTTCGGCTTAAGTCAATATCTTACCAAAAATCTTAGCTCTGCCAACATGGGTAACACATTTGCTTACCTAAAAGAAATAAATTATTTTACCAAGATATAGCCATTTCAAGCGCTTCGCTTTCACTCAAATGATTGTAGCAAAGTGTGAGCAAACTAGTCAATTTCCTGTGATAACAACAATTGTGACATAATCATCTGTAATTCTCCTACTCCTGATACAACACATCTATGATATAGTAACCTACGACTCATTTTACATTTACACTTTATACATTTTATACTTATATATTTATGTTTTTACACTTTGTACATGGTTAGCTTATATATATATATACATATACACACACACATATATATATATATATATATATATATATATATATATATATGTGTGTATATGTATATATACATATACATATATATATATATATATATATATATATATATATATATATATATATATATATATATATATATATATATATATATATATATATATATATATATATATATATGTGTGTATATGTATATATACATATACATATATATATATATATATATATATATATATATATATATATATATATATATCTAATCCTTATCTTTTCCATGAGTAATAGACTCATAATTTGATTTTATGGTCGCTAAATGTTCTGGATATCGATGCGACCTAAACTACAAAATTTTTTTCTCTCTCTCATTTTCTTTCTCTCTCTCTCTCTCTCTCTCTCTCTCTCTCTCTCTCTCTCTCTCTCTCTATATATATATATATATATATATATATATATATATATATATATATATATATATATCGAGAACCTCGCGGTTTCATTTATAAACTAAATAATTTATCTCGCAGATTATCTGATTGTCCCAGCAATTGCCTTTTAAATGAATTCAAATTGAGGAAAATCGGTTTAGGCAAACGGACATTAGACTACTTTTTATCTAAATAGGTAAAACTCCCCCCCACTTCTTTATTCGCGAAGTTACGACAAAATGTCATAAAACAAAGTTGTAGGAGACAGTTTGCTAATTATAACTGAGAATTTTTCTTACTCGGTTAACACTTCAAAATACACAAAAAAATGATTTTTAAAAATGTTTAGCTCGTCACGCCCTCTTGCGATCGTTTTAGAAGCTTAAAAATATTTTTGGTGAATTTCTCATGATCATTTTTAGTACAATTTTTTTTCCCCCAAAGCTGTGGGATAAATAGTTTTCAAGATACGGCCGCGATCCATCCTTAATGGGACACCTGGTATATATATATATATATATATATATATATATATATATATATATATATATATATATATATATATATATATATAATTTCAAAATACAAAAATTAAAACAATAATAAAACAGAAACAGACAAAAAAGGCTTGACAAAAAACCAATGGGGAAAATATCTGGGTAATTTGGAGCGACGCGGGAATGTCGTCTAATTAATGTTTACACTTTTTTCTTTGCCGATTATTTCATTCGGATCGTGCTCACTGCTAACATTAAATACGAATTAATAGAGTGGAATATAATTAATTCAGGTTCTTGATACGGTTGAAGGCGTTCCACCCATAAATAACTCGCTTTTCTATGGCTCCAACTAGCTAATTTATACATTTTGACTTTACTTCAAAGTGTAAAATTATAATTGTTAGTAAGGAACGGAAGAAAGAGGAAAAACTTATAAACTTAAGATAAATCAGGACTTGTTACGAGCAATATCAATACTAAAAATATCTATCAGGGTGCAAGGGAAAGTAATAGATTCTTCGTATAATTTTAAAGAAAAAGGCATCCTTACAACAATGGCCCAAATGTATTAATGGGTTACGAATAAACTAAAAATAAATTAATAAACATTGTTAAAACAATATTTAAGCAATTAAGAATCAAAATTATCCCATTGTCCAACTGAGATGATCAAAAACTGATAAGAGTGTGCTGTAAGACGATTCGAGGATTGGACGGGCTACAGCCCTACATAGCAGGCCCAAAACTTTGCTTGCGATTTCTCTCCATTCTCCGCCTCGTCCTCCCCCAGTTTCTAACATTGTGAATCTTCAGATCTTTCTTCAGTGCATTGATCCACTTCATGCTTGATTGTTGTCTTCTCTAATTAGTACGCAGGCCCACTTTGAATATTTTTTTCGTTGCTTAATCATCAGGTAGCCTTTCAACATTGACCCAGCTCTCTTATTATTTGTGCTTCCCCCACTAACGTTATGAGAGAATTGGGATCTTTACAATCTAATATTATCTTGCTGAAAGATGAGATTTGGGCTGCATTTAAACTACTTCCGCTGATTATAATTAGGGGGTGATTGGTCGATATACTTTGGAAGAAGTAAAAGAGAGGTGTTCTGTTTTTTTTTCCTTTCTTTTGTATATTTATTTGAGATTTATATGTGTTAGAACATCTTTTCCAAAATTGTTTTCGATGTCATGGTAGGTTGGAATATGCCTGTATATATTGCAATTTTCATTTGCTTTATTTCCTTTATATATATATATATATATATATATATATATATATATATATATATATATATATATATATATATATATATATATATATATATATATATATATATATATACAGGTTGTTAAGTAAACATGCGGCAAAAATGCAAGGGGTTATTTCTTGTCCTATTCTAAGAATATTTTGTTCTATGATGATTTTTGAAAAACCTCTTTGTTTCGAAGATACAGGGCGAACACAATTTGCGACAACCATATTCGATATTTGTTGAAATCATTAATGTAAATAAAAGTAGGGTGTACGTCAATGAGTTTATCAAGTACAAACATTTTTTTTTCGATCTCGATCACTTGGAACGGCTGTTTTATCTAGTATATATCAACATAATGTGTTGGACATGATAGCGGAAGAGCCTGGTAGTTCTACGCGAAAAATTGCTAATACTTTGAATGTGAGTCACTGGACAGTTTGGAAAATTTTTAAGGACAATTTCTTGTATCCATACCACATTCATTCCACACGCACATTCATACCACACGCATTCAGGCACTACTACCTGTTGATTTTCCTTCGCGTATTGCATTACGTCAATGGATATTGCAAACTTTACTTCGCATCCCTCTATTCCTGACCCAAATTCTTTTCACCGATGAAGCCACTTTCACAAGAAACGCAATAAGGAATTTTCATAATAACAAAGACTTACTGACGAGGTGTATCGCAACAAGGCATGAAATGTGGTTTATGCATGATGGTGCACCGCCACATTTCAATTTGGTTGCTCGTGATATTTTAACAGCAACATGCGGATATCGCTGGATTGGTCGAAGTGGGCCACATGCATGGCCTGCTCGATCCCCGGACTTAAACCCCCTGGACCCCTGGATTATTCCTTCTGGGGATATCTGAAGTCATTAGTATACGCTACTCCATTGAAGAATTTGGATGATTTGCGAAATCGGATAATTGCTGGGTGTAACTCAATTATAAAGGACCCTGGTGTGTTTGAAAAAGTTCAGCAGTCAATGACGAGAAGACTGAATGCCTGTATCAAGGCTGGAGGAAGTCATTTCGAACATTTATTGAAGATTGAGCAACTTTACATGTACTTAGAATAAGTCAAGGAATATCCCCTTTAATTTTTGCCGCATGTTTACCTAACACCCTCTATATATACATATATCTACAGTCCATCGTGGACGTTTGCGGTCAAGCTGTATCAAGTCCAGAATCGCTCTGGTCCATCTTTCGTCCTATCGCCTCGCTATATGGCCTACCCACCTCCATTTCAATTCCTTCAAAAATTAACTTTTTTTCTTTAAAGGTATCGAAAATATTGTTAGAAGTAACCAAAAAGAAATACTGTGAAAGTTAGAGCTCTTAATATTTATATTTCATCATATCGCAAATTTCAATTTCCCGTTTAAATAACATAGGAATTTTTATTAATGGAATTGGATATTTAATGGATTTAATGGATTATTAATGGATTTTATAGCTCTTCAGCGGAACATTACTGTGGAAAAAATATTACAGATCTTTGTAGGAAATTGAACGTTCTTCAAAAAAGGTCTCTAGTAAATTTTCGATAAATTTATTATTTCAAAAGTTATTACAGGCTAAAATTGAATGCATAATTAATTTTTACATTTTTTCAATTTTTCGACGAAAATATCAATTTTATCGAAAAATCCGTAAGGATCGTGAGTTATTTAAATTGAAATGTGATTTTTTCTGAATAATCGGATTTTTATTGTTTATAAATAATTATAAAATTTAAAATATTCAATTTTTTAACTGAAAATTACTTATTATTTGACTAACTTTTAAAAAAGCTTGCGCTCATTCAAAAAGTTCAATGGAGTTATTTCTATCGTGCGTTATGATCGAGTGTGCATGCAAAAATTATGATTTTTGCAGTTTGTCCGAATATTCCGGCTTTTCTTTATCATTGCCTCGATTTTTTTCCTGAGAACTTTTCCAAGATCATAACGAACAAAACAAAAAAATAATTACCATACATATCCATCGTTCGAATCGTGAGTTATGGCCTTGAGTTCATACAAAAATCCCATCGAAAAAGACACTTAGGTTTTCCAGAATGTTGTAATTTTTCGGGCAACTTTTTCAATTTTTCTTTCGTAAAAACCTTATTCCGAGTATTGAGAATAGTTTTTAAAAATATTAACCAAACCGGTAGAGTCGTTTTCAAGTGGTGCGCTTACCAACGAACAGCATTTAACTTTATTTATACAGATTAATTTGCCCATTACTGTGCGATTGTTTTTTAACGAATTAACGCACATTTTTTACCGAATAAAACAATGTTACATTATGAAAGTTTTAAAGTAGTGCTTGAGAATGTAATATTGTTTTACGAAACTATAGTCACACAAAATAAAAAATAAAACTGATAGACAACAAAGTAAAAAATTGTTTTATTCGGTATCTTATTTATCATGCAACTTGTTCATTTGTCGGCAAATTACATCTCGCTGAAAACGAGAAACCATACGAAAACATTCGTTTTTGTCCTGTTACGTAGTTCCTGATAGATATCTCAAAATAATTCTTATCTTTATTTCGAACCGAAACCGGAAACTAACAATTTGGCTTAGCTCGTGTTTTCGTTGCTTTAATCCGGCCTGATCTCGACAAGAATTGCCTTTTTTAAGTACAACTACAGTGGGCGAAGAACCAACTGTGGTCCCCGTTTGTCCAGGTGGGTGTGGTCTTATCTAATACACTAATCTGTTTTTTTTTTATCCAATTAGATAAATGCGACGGGTCGATCGATTCAAATGCGACGGATACAATGCCGAAACAGGTTTCTGGACCTAATTGAACTGAATCAGCAATTCGAAATGGATACCTATTGTCGATCTGATATACAATATCTGATCGTTATGAAACAATGATGTATGCATCAATCAGCTAAGCAATTATATGTGCAAATAAGATTTTAAACTTAAACTTGAGCATATTTTATGAACATGCCAATTATATCGAATGTATCTGGAATGGCAGTTAATAATTCTGATTTTTTTAAAGAGATGGCGGTGGAAACAAAGATGAGTTCACAGTCTAATCTCTCAAAATCCATATACTTTAAGATATACTTACAAAGAACTATGATTTTATCAAAAAATTTCACTTTAATCAATTTTCATTTTATTCAAAAATTCAAATATCTCCATCGGCCTTGGTGGGGCCCTTACCCGCCTCCAAAATGTCAACGGTATCCCCGAGACCTGTTTCTAGCCTTATAGCCTTAATCAGTCGGACTAGTGTCGACATCTGTCGAACGAATCAAGCATGAGACCGTTTATTCCGACTTTTTTAGGAAGGCCGGGCGAGTTGTACACTTGGGACTATAGGGTTTCGGTTTGTAAGCTTACATAGTGCTAACTCTTGCCGTTAGATGGCGTTGGGCGGTGCCACTCGCCCCGCTTTTCCGAAAAGGTCCTACTTTGTCAATATATCTGACATAATTTTTTTATTTTATTTCAGGTAAAACAACTTTTATAGCCGGGCTTTTCCTCATATACGTCAAGGGTAAGTTTTACTCAAGATTAAAAAAAACGTGAGTACCTCGGTGGCTCTGATTTTGAACTGAGAAAGACGCCTCCGGGGGAGAAAGAACTATAAGTACGCCTGCGTCAGATCGGCTGACATTGATTTGAAAAAAATCCTCGCCAACTGGACGAGAAAGATCCGAAGGAGTTTTTTGTACTCTGATAACTGTATTTTAATCGATAAGACTGTAAAATCCTATAAGGAATTTAAACTATATAAAAATACTACTACAATTAAAAAGCAAGGTGACCTTTGGTATAAAAATTCGTGCGCTTTACGTATCGATATAACCATGTGTGTTTTAAGTTGGTATGACTGTCCCTGGCATCTGACAAAAGTTTCATGAGATTTATCTTGTTAAGTATGAAATTATAACGTCCTTTGTAATTGTTAAACAAATGGACATCAAAAATTTCCTGGACATCTATTTGAATCCATAGAAGCTATTTAAGAGAATAGACCAAGGAAAATTAGACTAAACACTTTGTGTTTTATATTAAAACACAATCTTACTTTTAGATCATCGTGAAATTCTTTAAGACGTTCGTTTTACTTTCTATTGCTTTTCTTTTTGCCTCCACAGAAACTTTACCAAACTTTATTATGTAACTGAATAATACTCTGTTGTTTATCGTTTAAACTGAACGCAAAACTTCAAAAACCATATACCAAAAGGCAAAGAGAAAATTCTTTTTCAAGACTCGCTGACGATATTACATTCCTTGTTCTGTATGCTGGTTGGGATCACTCCTCGCTTCCCTCGAGGGAACAATCTTATGAAAACTTTGGATTTTACTGACAGAACGCGCGAATATCCGACACAAAAGACGAAAAGAAAAAGATTTCTTGCAGGAATGTTTGGGTGACTTTACTTTTCGGTAGCGTATTATTGACCTAAACAATTTCGATGATTTTTCTTTTTCGATAGAAGGAAATACTATAATAAGGATTATCAGAATAAATTTACTTATATGGGAAGCAAACCAGATGAAAATATCACTGGAGATATCAGAAATCGTATCAGTATGAAAGATTACGAAAGTTAAAAAATTACGTGAAATTTACGGTTTGCACAATCGTTCATCTAAAAGCACCATCCATCGAATTATTCAAATATTTCAAGAAATTGGTTAGGTGGAAGATAAAAGAAGAGCAATGTACAGGGTGTCCCAGAATATGTGGACAATCTCCCGGATTCAGATAGAACACATAAAAATAATATGACCAGGTCCTATACCCCCCCCCCCCCCCCCACACACACGGTGATACGGGTTGATACTGTACGATAAAGACACAACAATAATATTTTGAGACAGCTTAAACCTTAAACTAAAAAAAAATTCTCTTCATTGACCTCGATAAAAAGAACTGATTACAAAAAAAATCTTCAATAAATATGGGGTTTTGTATTGGTGTTATCTTTATAAAATTCCTTGTTTGTTGCTATGATTTTTTGATATGTACGGATTTAAATAATGATATTTTGATATTTTCACACATAATTTACTGGATTTAATTATTTTTTTTTGGTTTCCTTAAAATTGTTTATCTACGTCAAAAGCAATTGTTCAGAGTCGTTCCAACTTCTCTGCATTTTTTACCTAGTCATAAATATTAAATTTTTGTAACGGCACTTTAACTAATATTTAAGAACGTTGCAATTTCACACCTTTTTCTTTCGCTAATAAATTGATCTACAGCTTTTTTGTATAAAAGCGCTAGAAAAGTAACGGTGTTTGGGAAATTTAAATAGTAAGTACCACATTATATTTTCGATAAATCGCAACGAGAGAATAATTCTCGGTATTCTCGTAATATTCTGGAGGGTATCATATAGTCAATATATATGCCGGATATCCGGAAATAACATGGAAATAATTTGGGAGGTGACATTATGGATTAAAACACACAAAAAATTCCTATAAACGTACCCCAAAAATTATTTCTTAAAGGGGTTAGATCCTCTTAAAGGGGGGACTTTGAAGATGGTTTTTTTTGCAATATTTTCGGTTTACGCTAAAGTCGTTAAACTCGGTATACTTCGATTAGTTTTTTTCTGTTAATAATTGAATATTTTATCCCATATATCCGCATGGAAGAATGGGGAATTTTTTCCAACGCGCCATAAACACCTTTCTTTTGATGAAAACATACAGGCGAAATTTTTCTTTTTAACAAAAATAACACGTGCCTCAAGACGATCTAAGTTCATTTTTTGATATATATCATCATCATCATCAGCCCGTGTCGATCTCACTGCAGGATAAAGGCGTCCTCAGCATGCTTCCAACTTTTACGGTCCTAGACTTAATGATAGACTTATTAACATAAACTTAATGATGTCATCAGTCTATCGAGCTATCGGTCTTCTTCGCGGACGTTTGCGATCAAGTATCATCAGGTATCCACTCCAGGATTGCCCTTTGGTTAAACGACACTGTCGCGACATCCGGAAACAAACCAGATAATACAAGTCAGGGCGTTCGAGTCAACTTGCCATCCAGGAAGAAGTAGTAGCTATCTCTCTCAGAAAGTCACTAATCTCGCGACAGTAAGCACCAAAGATACCAAATGAGATCATCATCATCATCATCAGCCCGTATCGATCCACTGCAGAATGAAGGCCTCTTCAGCATGCTTCCAACCTTCACGGTCCTGGGCTTTCCTCTGCCACTCGGGTCTAATATACTTAACGATGTCATCAATCCATCGTGCTTTCGGTCTTCTTCGCGGACGTTTGCGATCAAGCGGTATCCACTCCAGGATTGCCTTGGTCCATCTGTCGTCCCATCGCCTCGCTATATGGCCTACCCATCTCCATTTCAATTGTTTTACTCTTCCAATGATGTCACAGGCTTTTGTTTGTTCCCTGATCCATGCCCAGGACTTTCTGTCTCGTCTTGTAATGCCAAGCATACATCTTTCCATTCCATCTTTCCATATATATATATATATATATATATATATATATATATATATATATATATATATATATATATATATATATATATATATATATATATATATATATATTATTATTCACGTATGGGCCCTGGTGGACCACGCGAAGTACAATTAGAGGCGTTTGTTGTTGTTAGCCTTCCTTTGCGCCCATACTAATTTCATTCTTTCGCTATGAGCTTTTTTCCTTTCGTCAGACCAAGTTGTTCTAGTCTTCCTACATTTTTCTCTCTGGCCAACCTTCCAAACGTTAACCTTGTGTCTGAAACAGCCTCTATCCTGAATTTCACTTTGTGTAATATTTGCTGATCTTAGGTCCTCTTTAATTGCCGCAATCCATTTAATTATTTCTACTTTAGCTCTACTCCTATTTTCATAAAATTCGACTATTTGTCTAATTAGCCTACTCGGATTCATCCATTTGATGTGTCCGTAAAACTTAAGTCTTCTTTTTCTCATATCGCTATGTATATATGTGTATTGTTTGATTTCTTGGTTTTCTGGAAGTCGGTATGTGCTATTTATTTGTTTGGGGCCTAGGATTTTTCTTATGATTTTTCTTTCCTTCTTTTCAATGTCCTCGATGTCCCTCTTTCTATTCAAAATGAGCGTTTCTGTAGCATATAGATATTCTGGCTTAATAACCGTGTTGTAATGTCTCAGTTTTGTGTTTTTAGATAGGCATTTTTTGTTGTAAATATTTTGTGTAAGTCTCAATGCCGTTTCCATTTTTTGACATCTACCCTTATTGGCCGCTTTTTCCAACCCATTTTCTATGATTATTTCACCCAAATATTTCAATTGAGAGACTCGTCTGATGTTACCATACTTTGTTTTTAGAAATGGTGTTCTTAGTCTGTTGCAGGTCATGTATTGTGTCTTTTCAAAGGAAATTTGGACTCCTACCTTTTCTGCTGTTTCTTTTAGGATTTCAATTTGTTTCTGTGCCGTTAATACATATATATATATATATATATATATATATATATATATATATATATATATATATATATATATATATATATATAAATTTGGTCGTCTTTTTTAGACATCTTTTTCTCGCTATGGGATACATCATCGCCAGTTCATTACATACATTCGCTTGAGGGTTAATGCCAACTTTATACAAGATATATAAGTAGCAGTAATCGGAACCTATTGGCGGTACCTTAAGAGCATTTTATAGACAAGCTCGGAAAGATCTAATGGTTCTTAAGGCTATTATCGTCAGAAGTTGACGTTATGAAGGCATTCTTACAGAGGAAAAAGGTATTTTTACCAACGTCGGGATACTAGTCGTATGCCTAGGTAAAAAAACAACATGAATGGTAATAACATATATTTATGAAGCATCGTTCCCTCACTGGGTATATTTTTTTAAGAAAAAAGCACCATCCAAGTGATATAAAAATCAAGGCTTCCATTTATTTGCCTGTATATACTATCTGTCACAAAAATAACACGGATTACTTAAGAAATCTCGACAAAAATTAGCTTGATGGTAATTATTCAGCTTATGATTATACAATATGACCATCAAACTAACAGAAAATACCGAGACAACAACAAAGGAAGAGACGAACTGACGATTTTAAGAAACCAGCTAGGTCCAGATGAATACAAATTCCTCGAGCCAGAGAAAGTAGGAAAAAAG
Source organism: Cosmopolites sordidus (assembly GCA_031761425.1). Lineage (NCBI taxonomy): Eukaryota > Metazoa > Arthropoda > Insecta > Coleoptera > Curculionidae > Cosmopolites > Cosmopolites sordidus. The sequence goes on from JARFXV010000186.1 coordinate 219,322, forward strand.
AAGGGGAGAACTATATCCAGGGATGGATGTACACAGATAGAGATTCTCCTTCAGCAGAAATTCAATGATTGGCATGCTCAACAAAAATATCAAAAAACTTTTCTAGTCTCGGTATGGTGCTGAGTTTGTCTATCGTATACCATTTAATGTATTCAGTTCATGGAGATGATGCAGGAAGTAATCACTAGATGCCAAATCCGACAATCACGGATATTTGTGGCTGCACTTCAAAGCATACGTTAAAAAGTTTTGGAACAATAATTATACGAGTAGTGTATTCAGGTGCATTATCGTTGTGACAAAGAACTTTTTTGGTCATAAATGGACGTATATCCTGAACAGAATCCTTCAATTGATTTAGAAGTAAATCGTAATACCACCCAATGATGCTACTGCCTTTTGCAAGACTGTCTTGGAGCATCACACCACGAAAATCCCAGACAATCTCTTTGAGGCACTTTCACCTGTTTCCATCCCACTATTTGGATTGTTACCACATCTCTGACATGTAATGATTAATCTGCGTTTTATCTACCATAATAAAACGTCGAGAAAACCCAGCAGGATCGCCTTTAAATAAGTCTAAAATAAGTCTAAATACAAGAAAAACTATTAGAGGTTGTTTGCGTTACTCGATCGTCACTAACGGGCATTTGTAACTTTGTTGTATGACGGTAGTCTCAGAAGTACCCGACCTGACGTATAGATGGCGGTTGATGCTTGAAAAGGATGACTACGGTTGAAAGTACCAACTTTATTTTTGTTTGAAGTTTGACGATGCTAACGTTATTTAGTATTTGTTTGGCAGCCATTAATAGTCATACAACATTTTTATTTAAATGGTCTTAGTCCAACTGATATCAAAGCGCAGCTAAATTCTATTCTGGGGAAGTCCGCTTCTTCGTTTACAACAGTAAAATATTGGGCGGCAGAGTTTAAACGAGGTGGAACGAGCTGCCAAGACGAACATTGCAGTGGTCGACCAAATGAAGTGACCACACCAGAAATGGGGAAGAATATCCACAAAATGGTATTGGATGGCCGTCGATTGAAAGTGCGTCAGCTAGCGGACATGGTATGCATTTCAAAAGTGCTGTAAATTGCATATTCACTAAGAATTTCGACATGAAAAAACTACTCGCAAGATGGTTGCCGCGATTACTCACAACGAATTAAAACCAGCCCTGAGAATAGTTTTTGCGTGGATTTATAACCATGGACGAAACATGGGTCCATTACTTTACACCTGAGACGAAGGAACAGTGAAAACAATGCACTGAAAGGGGAGAATCAGCTCCAAAGGTGATGAAGACGATTCTTTCTGCAGGCAAGGTCATGGCGTCAGGTTTTTTGGGCTGTGTGTGGGACAATTTTCATGGATTATCTTCAGTTAAAGTTCGAATTGTTTCCTCGCGCACCCTATTCGCCAGATTTAGCCCTCTCGAATTACTTTCTGTTTCCAAACTTGAAAAAAATGGCTTGGTGGTAAAAGATTTGTCAACAATGTGGTGGAGTCTGCGGTTGATGGGTATTTTGGGGATCTTGACGATTCTCAATATAAACAAACCATCAAATCTATTGAACATCGCTGGTAAAGCGATCGAGCTAAAAGGAAACTATGTAGAGAAATACAGAATATTTTTCCCAAATTTATTGTGTTTTTTTTTTGTTATGTTGGGTATTTCTGGGAGTATCTTCGTTTCACCATACTTGGCAAATATCAAGGTCATTCAATCATCCCAGGTCCACCTCTATTTCAGGCCCAGAATCTTCGTATTATTTTCATTAAACGTAAAGGGTTTTTCAAATTGAACGGTTTTTTTTTAATTCTTCAAATTGTTGAATTATTTTATGAAATTGGGCGTTCAGTGAAAAATCTTTTTAGAAAATTATGTGATATTTACTCTATCAATCGAATTATTCAAAAATTTCAAGAAACTGGCTCGGTGGAAGATAAAAGAAGAGCAATATATATAGTCTTAGCGCTCGTTCTTGAGAGCATATTGATTTGATACATGAAAGTGTTGCTGAAGACCCAGAAAATTGCATTATCCGACGTTCACAGTAATTTCAACTCGGTGAATCTATAACATGGCGTATTTTAAGAAAGGATTTAGCTCTGAAAGCATTTAAGAATATCGTGATTCTGTGTTTTACTCAACAATAAAAAAAACTGTTCAATTTGAAAGGCCCTTTTATATTATTTTTCCGCGCTGTACTTTTCACACAATCCTATACATAATACTTCACAAACAAGAGAGAGAGATAAATTCACGGATACTAAATAACGCTCATCATTGGAAGAACGACTTTAGATCTCGTCTCATTGCATTATTTATAAGCTTTCATTAACCGTATTTTAAGTCTCATTTACTAAACCTCCGGTTTAAACAGATTAAATTTGAACCATTAAAGTTGATTGTTAATTATCCTCTTCAAATGTTAATGCAACGGATCTGGAACAGATTCTCACAGCGTTGAAACTGATAAGTATCTATCGGATGTGTTTCTTCGGCCGTCTTCACAAGTTCACTGGGAAAGTGGGTGAAATAAAACGGCAATAATTACGTTCTGTTTAAGACTGTTAAATTGTTATTTTGTTTGTGGTTGAATCTGTTAAATATTACGTGCAAAGTTGTTGGTAGTCTACAGAGGGTAAAGGAAATAACTTTCATAAATTTAACAAACGACAATTCACATCATTTGAAAGAAAAAAGGTGGTAACAAAAAGGGCCAAGAAGCTTAAAAGTTATTAAATAATCAAAACAAAGAAGAAAACCTCTTAATAACATCGTTAAAATATTTTTCTTAGATCAAACATCATCCAAAATGTAAATGATACCGATTCTTCCCCTATGAGCTCACATTGGCCCTAGTAAAACGTCGACCAACTGCGCTTGGTCTTGACGAGATCCATATTCCACAAAACTTAAATTTACCAGATGATGATCTGCCATATCTTCGCATCTATACAATGCGCAGATGGACTAACAAACTCATTCCTGACTCTTGGAAACACGTCATTCTTATTCTTTTGCATAAAAGAGATCAACCCGCTTCTTCACCGTTCAGTTATAAACCTGTATCACTGACAAACCATATGTGTAGGATAATGGAGAGGATGGTACATCGGTGTCTTTTAGAGCATACTATGCAAAAGTCAATTCGGTTTCAAACCTGGTAGATCCACTACAGATCATCTGATTGGTCTGGAGATGAACATTTGGGATGCATTCTCCAGGGTTCATCACCTCCTGACTGTACCCTTGGACCTCAAATGCGCATTTGATACTGTCTAGAAATACAATATAATCAAAACTTTTTTCAAGGGCTGAACATAAGGGGAAATGTCATCTTCTTTAACAAGAATTCTCTATCTAATAGGACCTTTTCCATTAAGCTGGATAATATTGTCTCCAGCAAATATACTATAGAAAATGATGTACCACAGTTGTCAGACCGATCCTTTACTATGTACTATGTTGTTTTATATTGTGTGGATCTCTATGTGTTCTCTTAAGAACATAGAGAGTCACAGTAGCTCTGATATCAAATATAAGCTAAACGCTGATGTTCTTGCAGACTCACCCCACTGCACCCGCAGAGTTCCCGTCGGATGGCGTATATATGCAGTGTTAGAATTCTTTGGACTGCGTCCAATGAGTATATATATATATATATATATATATATATATATATATATATATATATATATATATATATATATATATATATAGGCCTCTTCAGCATGTTTCCAACTTTCACGGTCCTGGGCTTTCCTCTGCCACTCTGGTCCAATATACTTAATGATGTCATCAATCGATCGTGCGTTCGATCTTCTTCGCGGACGTTTGGGATCAAGCGATATCCACTCCAGGATTGCCTTGGTCTATCTGTCATCCCAACGCTTCGCTATATGGCCTATATCTCTCTCTCTCTCTCTCTCTCTATATATATATATATATATATATATATATATATATATATATATATATATATATATATATATATATGTATGTATGTGTATGCATTCATTAAACGTCAAACTTTTTGGGTTTTTTACCCAACCCTTAACTTTATTTACACTTTATTTACAGCTTGTTTTGTTTAGTTATATACAAAAAAATGGTCTATATTTAGGCCCTCGACAAGTCGCCCACCAGAATTATAGAACTATTCTCGCCAACTCTTCAAACGCATTTTGATTTATGCCGCAAAATGGTCTCAATGGTCGGCGTCAGTGCGGCTCTTTCCCTAAATTCTTTCTCAAAAAATTAGCCATGTATCAGCCAAAAAAATGGGAGTGGTAAAGCTACTTTCATTGACTAACTGAGATGATCCCCTCGTGCTGGCTCATTTAAAACCAGAATTGAATTTTGTACACGAATATCACGATATACTTCTTATATACGGAGAAATTGACACCAACTGGCTTAGAAACATATCAGGATTTTTTCAATGCATGCGGGAAAATGATGAGAATGGCGCGAGACTAGCATAAATTCAAGTGAGGGACATTTTGAACAATTAATTTAATAAAACAATTTATCATGTATTTTTTGATATGATATTAATAGTTTAAGACATGTTAGGGAGTGAAAAAATAGTACTAGGAATTTCAACTTTGAGATTAAACGACATAAATGGGTAAGTTTCATTTTTTTAAGGAATAAGTCCCCAGAATTATTGACCGATCGTTTAAAACATATGGAATAAATGACTATAAAAATATTACATTTTATTTACTAATAATAATTTAAGAGGACAATGAAACAAAACATTTAATTACCCACGAAAAGGGTTACTTTTTGAATAAACTGAAGGTTATTTCTCTTAGACCCTGTATTTAATTCAGACAGTATTTACAAAGAATAAATGATGATGTAAAAATAAGAAAATAAAAAAGCAATATGGATCAGGAAGATACTGAAGGGAATGTATGGAGGTAGAAACGAAAACGAAGGATGAAAAGGACGTACAGATCAAGAACTATACCATCTTTATCATAAAACAATAATAGAAGTAGTGATAAGATCTGGACGATTACAATGGTTGCGATATAACAAAAGTATGAATTACCGAAAAACACTATCAAAAATCGTTTGAAAAATACTAGAAATAAGAAGAAAAGGCAAACGACCGAGAAAGAGAATCGGGCAAACAGCGATGGAAAACATAATGTAAAAAAAATCGAAACTGGAAAATTATGGCAAATGTTCGAGAGGGAAGTCTTGGTCGTATTCATAAGGCAATATTGACGTTTTCTGCTTGGTCGAAAATAAAGAAAATGTCCTTCCAACGCTCCCTTTATTCTCCACGAGAGAAAAAAAAATGTTTCCTCTAAATTATGTAAGTAGAGACGTCTCCAGGAAGTGATACAAAAAAAACTTCTCGTGAATATTCAATTCATATAAAAAGTTCACGCCTACACAAAAAAATATACACGGCTCGCGCCGCATAATAAAAGAAAAAACTGTATTCATTGTCCATTGTTGGTTAGTTACAATTCGAGTTTATTGAATGACATATTTGTATGCATTATGTTAAAGAGATGAAGATACGGATAAAATAATATTTACACGGATGAGTAGAACGCATTGTTTATTAACGCATGAAAAATTGTTCTTGGTAAAGATCTAGTCGATTGTGTAGAATATTTTGAAAATTGTTTTATTACTTCAAAAATACTTAGATTTTAACAATATTTAGTGGAATGATTAATATTAAATGTTTGATTAATATTAAAAACGCGCAATTTCATACTAATTTATTTAAAAATAGAACATTTAAAATTAAAATAACTAAAACTACAATAACTTTCTTAACAACTTAATAATAATAATAACAATTCAATATATTCAATTGTTTATGTGCCTGTGTAAATGGAAGCCCTCTTCATTGCCAAAGACAAAGAATAACGTTCGTAAAACCATTATTTTCGTAGTAAACTTCTCAAGATTGAAAATAAAGAATGCAGCTGCCAAACAGTCGTTATAGACCTAGTACAAATAAAGGTATTACCGGTGTAAACTTGTTATTCAACCAATTTATTTCTCAATAATACTTTCAACTTTATATCGCTTTATTTCCCTACGTCTCTCCGCTACAAAGTTGCTTTAAAATTCCGCGATAAAGACATTAATTGTGGCGCGTTAGTAAATTCCGATGAAAAAGGCGAAACCGCCAAGTACCAGGACACATCCTTTATTACTTATTTACCATAATTCTGATATTTATAGCGTTCGAAAGTCGTACTGGTGGAGAATTTATCGACTGCAGAAAGAAATGGGAAAGCGGACACATAATTAGTTTGTTTATGTGAATATACATTCATTTATTTTGTTTATTGGTGATTGTGGGTTTTCTGCAATATATTTTTAGAATAATTGGTGTAGCGCACGAGATAAGAATTAACTTGAAATGTCTATTCTTGCATTCTTACTTTCAATATTTCAATATATATATATATATATATATATATATATATATATATATATATATATATATATATATATATATATATATATATATATATATATATACCGTGTGTCCCAGCCAAATCGAATAAATTCGTTAATAAATAAATGGGGGCGGGTTCGAAAAAACGCTCGAACACGTCGATTGGTATATTTAGATGCGCATTTTTTTCAATAAAAATTTTGTATACAGGGTGTGTCATGTAACAGTGGCCAATACCAACTTTTTTATTTTTAATATATATGTATATATGTATATATATATATATATATATATATATATATATATATATATATATATATATATATATATATATATATATATATATATATATATATAAAGGGTAACCCATGGCGGACAGGTCGAAGCAGAGACTTCAGACTAACTTGATCCTAAATTTGCCAACCCGCATTGGACCAGCGTGGCAGATTAAGATCCAGCCCCCCCCCCCCCCATAGCTTTACAATTTCAAAAATACTGCTCTCATTCCCCGGAGGCCAAGGGGCAACTACCTACGGCAGCGGGAAGACGTGCCCCAAGGCAGAGAGGCAGAGGGTAAGAATCACCGGGTTAGATCAGGCTGCCATTGGACTTTGGACATTGCAACTGTAATGTTCTCTAAATGTTCGGACAATGAAAACGGATGAACGAGTGCAAGAACTGTTGATCGAGCTTGACAACATACGTTGAGTTGTAGGGCTTTGTGAAACACGAAGAAAAATCGAAGAGCTAATCAAACTGAAAACAACTGGTCACGTACTATGCGGTCGGGGTACGGAGAACGGGCAAAGTGAGCAAAGAAGGGCAAAGTGAATTCTGAGAAACTGCTGCAGAGGGGCAACGATTTTGAGATTGTTTTGTCGAACCGCTTTACTGTGTTGCAAGACCCAGAAGAGATGGAAATAACAGATCAGTATGAAAAAATTATCAAAAATGTGGTTAAAATGGCTGCTGCAATAGCACCAGTTGAAAAAAGTTTCAAACAGTCAAATATATATATATATATATATATATATATATATATATATATATATATATATATATATATATATATATATATATATATATATATATATATATATATACTCATTGTGAGCATTAGTTAGTTGCTTGACCGGGAGGAAGCCCCATCCCTTGAATTGGAGGGCACATGTTTCATCTGTTGGTGGTTAGACTCATCAGGATACTGACCAATGCTTTCTCGCCAAGAATAGGGAGTCCCTCTCCGCAATCAAACAACCCATATTTTCTTCAGACTGTCCACGAACGATTCCGCACAGTTTGTCTGTCGCGGTCGTTTACCACAGGATGGCAGAGTTGCATATGATTCAGCTTAAGGCCAGAAACCGGTCCTGGGAGACGCTTGCTGGCACTGAGGATGGCGGATGAGGGAAAGACAAAACAACACTTCATATATACACACATTCTGTCAAAAAAGTACCTGGAATTGGTCAATAAAACACAAAAAGTTTATTATTTACTCTGGCTGCTTTTGAAATAAAACCACTGTATATATATATATATATATATATATATATATATATATATATATATATATATATATATATATATATATATATATATATATATATATATATATATATATTCTTCTTTTTACTAATGCAATGAACAGTTAATTGTCGATATGAATTATAAGACCAGGTCATTGTGAAGGTATCAGCGCGTCTACGTACAGATGCAAACACATGTTTTCATTAGGTAATCGATTTCATAATTAACCTAAATACGTCCGCGGCACTCGCTTAAGTAATATATGAAAAGATATTTCTATAAAAGCAGAGACCAGTCGAGAAATTTTAATTTATATTTCACGTCGAAAGCCTCTCGGTCGGTTAAGAGTCAATTCTTTAACTTCATTTCTTTAACAGGATATGAATACCTTAATATATTAATAGCGTCTTGAAATTATAAGAAAAAAGTATTAATTTAATCTTTTAATTTGAAGAGGAAAATAGAACGAACACTTTCATAAAGAACAGAACATATAATCGCCCACTATATTTCGTAATATATATTTTCCTGTAAAAGATTTATTTTAGAAAAAATAAATAAAGGAAATTAAGAAATGTCAAGCAAAGAAATGTGGGTAAAAAGTAAAAATGCGAATCAGTATACATTGGTTTTACCTGCAACACAGTTTAAAAACAATTGCAAGAAAAAAAAATAAGCAAACAAAAAAACGGAAAAAAGGAAAACAAGAAAAAGCACAAAGAAAGGAAATTAAAAATGATCAAGCAAAGAAAAGTGGTTAAAAGCTAAAAATACGAATCAGTATACATTGGTTTTACCTGCAACACAGTTTAAAAACAATTGCAAGAAAAATAAAGAAAGGAAACAAAAAGCAAAAAAGGAAAACAAGAAAAAAAAGAAAGGTAATTAAGAAAGATTAAGCAAATAAAAGTGGGTTAAAGATAAAAATACAAAACAGTGTTCATTGGTTTCAACTGCAACACAATTTAAAAATAGTGGCATGAAAAGAAAAGGAAGAAAACAAGGAAAGCAAAGAAAGGAAGCAAGAAAAAAAAAGAAATAAAAAAAAATTAGAATGATCAAGCAAAGAAACGTGGGTAAGAGGTAAAAATACGAATTATTGTTTATTGGTTTCACCTGCGACACAGTTTAAAAACAATTGCAAGAAAAAAAAAAGAAAGCAAACAAAAAAACGGAAAAAAGGAAAACAAGAAAAAGCACAAAGAAATGAAATTAAAAATGATCAAGCAAAGAAAAGTGGTTAAAAGGTAAAAATACGAATCAGTGTTCATTGGTTTTACCTGCAACACAGTTTAAAAGCAATTGCAAGAAAAATAAAGAAAGGAAACAAAAAGCAAAGAAGGAAAACAAGAAAAAAAAGAAAGGTAATTAAGAAAGATTAAGCAAATAAAAGTGGGTTAAAGGTAAAAATACAAAATAGTGTTCATTGGTTTCAACTGCAACACAATTTAAAAGTAGTGGCATGAAAAGGAAAGGAAGAAAACAAGGAAAGCAAAGAAAGGAAGCAAGAAAAAAAAAGAAATAAAAAAAATTTAGAATGATCAAGCAAAGAAACGTGGGTAAGAGGTAAAAATACGAATTATTGTTTATTGGTTTCACCTGCGACACAGTTTAAAAACAATTGCAAGAAAAAAAAATAAGCAAACAAAAAAACGGAAAAAAGGAAAACAAGAAAAAGCACAAAGAAAGGAAATTAAAAATGATCAAGCAAAGAAAAGTGGTTAAAAGCTAAAAATACGAATCAGTATACATTGGTTTTACCTGCAACACAGTTTAAAAACAATTGCAAGAAAAATAAAGAAAGGAAACAAAAAGCAAAAAAGGAAAACAAGAAAAAAAAGAAAGGTAATTAAGAAAGATTAAGCAAATAAAAGTGGGTTAAATGTAAAAAAACCAAAACAGTGTTCATTGGTTTCAATTGCAACACAATTTAAAAATAGTGGCATGAAAAGAAAAGGAAGAAAACAAGGAAAGCAAAGAAAGGAAGCAAGAAAAAAAAAGAAATAAAAAAAATTTAGAATGATCAAGCAAAGAAACGTGGGTAAGAGGTAAAAATACGAATTATTGTTTATTGGTTTCACCTGCGACACAGTTTAAAAACAATTGCAAGAAAAAAAAAGAAAGCAAACAAAAAAACGGAAAAAAGGAAAACAAGAAAAAGCACAAAGAAATGAAATTAAAAATGATCAAGCAAAGAAAAGTGGTTAAAAGGTAAAAATACGAATCAGTGTTCATTGGTTTTACCTGCAACACAGTTTAAAAGCAATTGCAAGAAAAATAAAGAAAGGAAACAAAAAGCAAAGAAGGAAAACAAGAAAAAAAAGAAAGGTAATTAAGAAAGATTAAGCAAATAAAAGTGGGTTAAAGGTAAAAATACAAAATAGTGTTCATTAGTTTCAACTGCAACACAATTTAAAAGTAGTGGCATGAAAAGGAAAGGAAGAAAACAAGGAAAGCAAAGAAAAGAAGCAAGAAAAAAAAAGAAATAAAAAAAATTTAGAATGATCAAGCAAAGAAACGTGGGTAAAAGGCAAAAATACGAAATGTTTTCATTGATTTCAACTTCAAAGTAATTTGGTGTTGGTAAATTTCCCACGTAATAGGGGATGCCAACGTTTTAAATGTGTTGAACTATTTTAGTAATATTCAAACAGATATATTTGTTTTAAACTTGATGAAAAATAAAAAAAACACATTTTCGTCGTACAAGATACCTAAATTGGTATACCAAACTGCCGAAATTTATTTACGATTAAATGTAAATCAAAGAGAACCTTAACGCAAACATTGTAAATATCACAGGAATTAGTAATATGTAAATTTACATTATTAATCCAACATAGATTTTTGTTTAGGAAAATCAGACATTGACAGAACGTGATGATTTTTTTTTGCGGAATTTCATCTGAATTTTACACAGACAAATAAATATCCATATTTGTTTTCTGTTCCTTACCTTGTTTTTGTCTAACGTTAAAAAGCAATCAACTTATGTATGAACTTTAAAGCTTGAAATATTACCCTGCCGGAGAAATCTCGAACGCTCTTTGCGGGGAACTGAAGAAAATTTCAAACATAACGTTTGCAGGAAAGTAAATCAGAGAACCAGAAGGCGACCAGCTCATTTCGTAACGTTATCTTTGACGTAGGTTTTATTCGTGAATGGGTAATGTTGTCAGACAAGAGTCTTACAAAAAAACTAGTTTATTTTTCGTCTTTTTACGAGCACTGCATTAATTCAGGTATTCAAAGAAATAATGATGACGATACCATATGGTTCGGAAAGTGAAATAGTAATTTATTTAGACTAAAATAAAAAAATTAACTGAGGTAGTCGATACTTGATGGAAATTAATTTTAAATAACTAAGCAAAGGTCAATATCTAAAGATTTCCACTATATTTAAATAAACTATGAAAAATTTAAAGTTCCACTATGGTGTTATTGTAACAATTGTTTGAATTGTTTTTGATAATTACAGTTTTGATCCACTTAATAATACTATAAAAAATGATAGTGAGGAAATCAATTTTTTTGTGAACGTCTAGAAAAACAATATACATTTAATAACGGTGAACGTATTAAGTTATGGTAATAACTTCTTTTATGTTCGTTGAGCCTAGTAGAGAAAGATCTTCCTGTTTGTCCAGCATGGATTTTTGGCCACGACCCGCACTCAATTAAGTAAACTCCTAATTTATACAGTTTATTTATTTGATTTTTATTATTTTTACTGATGCGTTCTAGACGTATCGAGATCATTCTTGAGCCTGTGGTACTATTTGTACAATGAGTTGGTCTTCAATTTCATTGCAGTTTGCATTCTTCAGTTTGCATTGCATGAGATGGACAGTAGTCTGCTTATGCACAGCACCGATTCATCTGAAACCCCCCTTCTGTTCATATTACTACTGGCCTTGCATCTCAATATCGCCCATTCCTCTTTGTGTACTGGGAGGAGTTCTTCCCTTGGTATAAACTAATCTGGAAGATGGGCGTTTCCATCTTGCAATGTTTCTAATCTAGTTTGTTGCGGTGTGTTGATAAGGTTCTCAGTTGTATGCAGGAAACTCTTTCTCGATTTGAGTGGGTGATGGGCAGATTGATGTTCCAGATAAGGGATGAATAATAGACGTAGACGATTTAGTTTTGTTTCGAACGTTTGAAACGACAGGATTTGGTAAATGGTATATCCACTTGTTTCTCATGGCTAGGCCAAAGCTGTAGTTCTTTCTACCATGGGTTGTGCACCCCACGTAGTGCCCGCTAGTTCGCATACGATGTTGTTTCTACCAGCCATTTTGTGCTTGATATTCATCCATTGCTTCCTGTAGGTAAGAGCTAAGATGACATCAAGCTCTTTTGGAGCTGTTTTCTCGTTAAACGTCATTAATTTCTATAAAGTTCAACGTTTTGGATATATGACGGAACATTACGATACATTTATGTTTATCTTGGTTTTCGTTTGTTTGATCCATAGCTGAATGATATATATCTATGCTAGCTTTAAAATCTAGTTGAATTGCAGCAATTTATTAGAAAACCATATATTACAATTTGCCGCCGTTAGCTATTGCAAGTTCTTGCATTGTAGTTTCAAGTCAATGCGACTCTTCTTTACGTGATCCTTCCAATAAAGCTTAGTATTCATAGTTATTCACAGGTATTTAGCTACAAAATTACTTGCACTATCTATTGAAACAATCTGAAAGCTGTATATCCCCTCTATAAAATGAGACTGTCATCATTAGAATCAATCAATGGATTATCAAGTTATAGCGCATAAAGTGACAATAACTTTTGTCACCTCGTCACAAAAATAAATAACTAATAATATATTTTGTTTCCAGCTCGGTAAAATTTTTATAGGAACATTTGAATTGATGAAAAACGTTTATGGTGATTACTAATCCCGTACATGTGTGTTCGAGTGATATAAGTAATTCCAGGATGATTGTGATGCTTTGGAAGATGACAGAAAGCTAAACCGGCTAAAAAACAAAAATCGCGATGAGTTGGTGGAAAAAGTGCGTGAAATGACCGCCTACGATGCAAATTCGACTGCGAGATCGATGCGGAGGATCGATAATGGTGTACGATAATGCACCATCTCACCGGACCATCGCTGTTTGCAATTTTTTTTTAACAAGTCTATGTGCTCCTCCGTATTCGCCGGATTCATCTCCGTGTGACTATTTTCTGTTCCCGAAACTCGAAATGGCCATGAAAAGAACGTTTTGTGTCAGTTCTATACCAAGTCCAAGAAGCATAAACAATCTATGCTAGCATAGGCTGAATTTGTCCGACCGTGTATTGATACAGAAAAGGTGTATGTTAAATAAAAATAAATAATTTTATTAAAATAACTATTTTTTTTTAATTAAAAAGTTCCGTATTTTTCCTACATACTGTGTATATAACGTGAAACTTCAGGTACGATGTACGAAGAATACAATAAGTGAATATTCAAAAAAACTAAACAATTTGCTGTACGAGTAGAAGTACTATTGACATTCAACTAGAAATGGGCTAGAAATGGGGTAAATTCCTGCTACGAATACAAGTACTGACGAATACACGTACACGAATTGAGTTTGGTATAACAGGAAAACTTGACAGGGATATTACAAAAAGAATAACACAGGCTATGAAAATTATAGGGTACATAAATAGAATATTTTGGAATCGAGTTGTTGAGAAACAACGTAAATATAACATATACGAAACCTTTGTCAAGAGTAGCTTAAACTATGGTTCAACAACGAAAAGAATTGACGAAAATTTAAGGAGAAAATTTGGGATGACCAAAATGGATACGGGTAGGCGACCATTAGGAATATCCAAAACAGATAAAATCCATAATGATGAGATTAGGCAATTGGTGTTCCAATCGTTTCACCAGATTTTAGCAGTTCGTAATATACAGCTCCCCTTATCCAACCAAATAGAGCAAAGTCTTCGTTCCATGCATGTTGCGCACTGGTTGTGATGTTGAAGACTGGCCTGGGTCTATCCATGATTATTTGCGCTTTGATTCGATTGACGATATTGTTTGTTTTAAAAAGCAATATTTATATTGTTTGTTTTGGATAAATATCTCGACACTAATTTGGTAACTTTTCCCGTATATGTAATTATTTTGAACGCTGCATTTTTGATATTATTGGCCGGATATGTTAAATTCCATCAAAAACTTCTTCATTCGGCAATTCGGAAAAAGTTTGTGGACGATATCTGCATTTTCCTCAGTCATTTCCAAGAACTTTTAACAAAAAAGCTGTCGGGCAACAACATCGTTTTTATTTGATTGATTTGTCCGTTACTTTGTGATAGTTATTTTCAGATACTGGAATTGTGAAAGCTCGGCGGATCATAGACTTATATGCAGCATATGTATGTGTAATGGGGTGGATTGAATGTTTTGTAATTGTTATATCTGAGTATGTGGGTTTTCTATAGATATTAAATTCTAGTTTTTTATTTTGTTTGGATATTGAAAGGTCCAGAAAATGTATGGTTTGGTTTTGTTCTTTTTCTAGTGTAAATTTTATTTTTGGATGGATACTATTTAAATTCTTTAATGTTTCTTCTATTTGTCTGTCATTTCCAGTATAATAAATCAAAATCTCGTCTACATATCTAAACCAAAACAATATATTTTTTGCTTTATTCGTTTTTAAAAAATTATGTTCCAAGTTTGACATAAACAGTTCTGATAATAAAGGGCTTAGTGGGGAACCCATTGCTAGACCATCCTTTTGTTTGTAAAAAACGTTATTAAATTGAAAATAATTTTCATTAATGCATAAGATAAAGAGTTCTTAAAATATCTTGCTTAATAATTGGACTGATATTATTTTTTATGAGTAAATTATCTATTAATAGTAGACAATCTTTGTTCGGAATATTTGGAAACATGTTGCTAACGTCAAAGGATGCTAGAAACCCGTTTTTTGGTACAGAGAGTTTGCTAAGCTTTTTTGTAAGGTCCACCGAGTTTTTTATTGACTGTTTTGGCGAGAAATTCGTTATGTTTTTGAAGATTTTATTTAAGTAAAAAGCTAGGTTTCTTAAAGGGCTATTTGTGTATGAGACTACCGGTCTTATTGGAAATTTTTCTTTATTTTACTTATTTTACTATCACTTTTTTTTTTAAGCATCTTTTTTATTGATGGCCTGAACCACATGGACTTTATAGAGGTGGTGTTGAACATCGAACCTTAAAATCAGTCTAGTGTTTTGTCTGAAATTCTGAGCGCAAGACTTTGCCGATCTTCGAGGGCTGCTTCCCTCAGCTGCTCTTACACGTTTAAGCTGCTTATATACGTACTGTTCTTGCACTATCACCTCTCTGTGTGTGTACGAACCATTTTGATGAAATGCCTTCACGGCGAACGCTCGTTGTTTTTTCGACCACTTGTTCCATGGCAAACTGAAATGCTTTGAGCTAGGAAAGTGACCTTGGCGACTGGTCCTGCCACACTTCAAATATGTGAGATTGATGGCCGCACCCTGTATTTGTTGAGATTAAATATAATCAACAATAACGAAATTAAACACCCTCAAACAGTATATAAATCAGTATATAGTCATATATATCAGTATATAATCATATAAAATTAACGATCCCATTTGGAAGATTTCAAATTTAAAACGGTTCTCTCTGTTTCAGTCTCATTTTGAATCACGTCGACGACCGCACTATATGGGAGGATTTATGAATACGATTTCTGTGTTCTTAATGCGACTCCTCGTCGTTCCTCTTACCGCAGGGACGGAAAATTATAAAAACTAGATCGCAGGAGGTGTATGAGAGAAAAGGTTCTTGATGTATCCTTCGCCAGTCTGGTTAAATGGAAACGAAAATCGTCTGTTTCGAAAAAACGACTAGTGAAAAGGAATTAGCAGGAGTGAATGTCAATAAACTACAGTTTTTTTAACATTTAAGCATCACAAATTACTATGTTAGTAGTTTTATATATAATACCTAATAGGAAAAGTTACTAATCTACCCTGGTATCAACCATATAACTCGGTCATTCCATGAAATACCGTTTGAATAGTTTATCAGTTTAGATAAAGACCCGCCAGACGACACGGTTCGCCTGATATTTCCCCATTAAAATATTTCACCGACAATAAGTAGTGCAAATACTCACAAATGCTTTACTTTTTCCGACCGCCGTGAATGAACAGTTAACCCAAACAAGTTCTTCGATTGTTTTTCTCTTCGGTTGACGCTCTTCGTGTGGTTCTCTTTGCCTCTTGTCGAGAAAACCATGCACTTTGAGGTCAGATCCGTCGTGAACTTGACGGTTTCCTACTTGCTTTCGGATCACTCGAGCTATTGGCGGTTTTAGATGCACCAATCCGTAATAAAAATCAAAAGTTTTACAATAAATAAACTCTCATCGGCACTTTCTTCCATTTGTTTATTTTATTTATTCCTGTATCTATCCATATTTTGATGTAAGGCTTTCTATTTAAACTGAATGTTTTGCCATATATCTTTCCACAATTTTATTCTCTTTTTTCCTCTCTTTCCCCTCGATATCATATTTCCCCTCTCTATCTCCCTCTTTTTTTCTTCTTTTTTAGACATTTTTATATATATATATATATATATATATATATATATATATATATATATATATATATATATATCATCATCATCATCATCATCATCATCATCAGCCTGTATCGATCCACTGCAGGATGAAGGCCTCTTCAGCAGGCTTCCAACTTTCACGGTCCTGGGCTTTCCTCTGCCACTCGGGCCCAATATACTTAACGATGCCATCAATCCATCGTGCTTTCGGCTTCTTCGCGGACGTTTGCGATTAAGCGGTATCCACTCCAGGATTGCCTTGGTCCATCTGTCGTCCCATCGCCTCGCTATATGGCCTGCCCATCTCCATTTCAATTGCTCTACTCTTCCAATGATGTTACAGACTTGTGTTTGTTCCCTGATCCATGCGCAGGACTTTCTGTCTCGTCTTGTAATGCCAAGCATACATCTTTCCATTCCCCTCTGTGCCACCCGAAGTTTTTGAATTGATTGCGATGTGAGTGTCCAGGTTTCACTTCCGTATGTCATAACGGGTAGAACGCACTGATCGAACACTTTTCTTTTCAGGCAAAGTGGGAGTCTGCTTTTAAACACTATGTTGAGCCTACCAAATGTCTGCCAGCCACATTTAACACGCCGTTCCACCTCCCGGGCGGTATTCCCCTCCATTGAAATCCTCTGCCCAAGATATATAAAGCTGTCCATAATCTCCAAATCCCTTCCTAAAACTGAAATTTTTCTGTCCTGAGCGAAGTTATTGAACATAACCTGACTCTTTTTCAGGTTTATTTTCAAGCCAAATGGTTCGCCAGCCCTTTGCAGTTCTTGTATGCATCTTTGCAGCTCCTCTGGGTCTTGTGAAATGAGAATAATATCATCTGCAAATCTAAGATGGTTTAAGTTTGCACCATTGATCTATACACCATCCTGTTACCAATCCAGTTTACGGAATACTTCTTCAAGGCCAGCCGAGAAAAGAATAGGCGATATTACGTCACCCTGCCGTACACCTCGTTCTACATTAATTCCCACTTCAAGATCATCAAGGTGAATTGTGGCTGTAGCTCCATCATATATCGATTCTAATAGGTTTACATAGGCTCTCTCTACACCTTGGCTAAGCAGTGCATCCAATATCGCATTCTTTGAGATGGAATCAAATGCTTTTTCATAGTCGATAAAAGCCAAGCACAGTGGCATGGTCTATTCGTTGTGCCTTTCTATGGCCTGCTGTACAACTTGGATGTGATCCATTGTACTGAATCCACTTCTGAATCCTGCTTATTCTCTTGGTTGTGCGTCATTCAGTTTTTTTAATATTCTTTTAGAAATTATCTTAGTGAAAACTTTGTACATTACTGATAGGAGGCTTATTGGACGGTAGTTCTTTAAATCTTCCTGTGCTCCTTATATATATATATATATATATATATATATATATATATATATATATATATATATATATATATATATATACATATATACATATATATATATATATATATATATATATATATATATATATATATATATATATATATATATATATAAATATATATATATATATATATATATATATATATATATATATATATATATATATATATATATATATATATATATATATATATATATATATATATATATATATATATATATATATATATATATATATATATATATATATATATATATATACATCTTTCATTTCAAAAGTAGCCACCCTAGTTTCTGGTAGAACTTATACGAGGGACATTAAGAGCAACATGGGAAGTAGGAGATGTAGTAAGATGGTTTAAAAAGAGACTAAAATATTTGCAAGACCATGTGGATCAGAATATGGATCAGCGTAGATTGGCTCACAGAGCTAAAGACGTAAAACTATCTGGATATAAAACTGTGACGAAAGTTATTAAGACCATCAGGTAATAAACTTGATCTATATCCATAATATATCTCCCTTTCTCCCCTCTCCATCTTCTATATCCTCCTTTATCTCACCATCTTATTATTACTATATCTTATAGTTTTCGTCTCTCTCTTTTTCTCTTTCTCCTGCCCCTCCCTCACTGTTCTGCTTTCTTTAAGTCTGTCTGGTCTCTCTCCCCTTTCCCTCATCTCTCTCCACCTCTCCATATCCCCTCCAATCACCTCTCCACTGCTCTCCCTTCTCAAATCTTCTCACCCACTCCTCAAATCTGCTGTAAGGGAAGGGGAGAGCCTTCCCTCACAGCAGGAATTTACCACAAAGCTTGAAACGTCACGGTACACAATTTGACGGTGTTTAAAATAACCGAACAATGTACAAAGAGAAAGAATAAAGGGATCATATCAACTATCAGATGAAAATAAAATGAAACGTGTAATCTTCTGCAGTACACTTTTTTTTCAAGTTAGGCAGGGATTCTTCTTTTCGACAAATTCACATAATACAGAAATCCACACAGGAAAAAATAATAATCCACTAGAACAACCACCTGTATCTACTCCAAAACCCGATATTGACCTTAAAAAGAGTCTAATGTCGTGTTGGGTGTTACTTACAGACTCGGTATACATTTTTAATGGAATTTTGAAGGAAAATACTTGAAAACGTTGAAGGAAAAAAAATCAAGGCAAACATCCTTGCTGCTTTAACACCAGCAATGTTAATAAAAGTTAAGAAAAATTTACTAAAATAGACCCAAAGTTGAATTGATGCAAATGGCCTACTTCACTTGATGTAATTATCAAAAATTACGTCAGTTAGATGTCAATGGAAAAAGTATTATGAAAATTGATTCAAACGTTTGCAAAAGTGTCTCGATCATCGCTGTGAATATTTTGAAAACACACGATCCCATACGACGATTTGTATGTACGACACGATCATATTTTTTTGTCTGTTTTTGTCGATAATTCAACAAAGTCCAAAACAATTATTCCATAACATCCACCGCAAATAACGGTGATTAAAATCGCTCTAGAAATTATTATTTTAAAAACCTTTTTTAAACCTCCTCTAATGTCGTATAATCCTCATCCGTGTAATAACATTTTAAGTCAAAATGAAATTTCTGAGAACATCTCATTACTATACGGTATTTACATTCTAGCGTGTCGAAGATCTTTCACAAAAATATTTGGTTTAATATTTATGCAAGCCTTTTTCGTGTGCCGGCTCATCTAAACACACGCTTCGAAAACGATCCGACCTGGCTAAGTTTAAACAGACCGAAGAAAAAATATCCTGTTAAGATTACGAGGAAATATTAATAAGTAAGGTCCGAGATTGGAAGCGGAAAGAATGGAGGAGGTCCTCATAGAAATTCTAGAATATAAAATGGAAGTATTGGCTTTGCAGGAAGTAAGATGGAGAGGAGAAGGAAGAATTGACAGGGACGAATATATAACCTTGAATGTCTTAGTATATAAGCTCGAAGAGATTTACCACAGATTAAGCCTGATGTTGTTAACATGGTTAGCGAAACGTGCGTCGAAATGTGCATCAAAAGTGATTTGGTGTTTAGTGGTAAATTTTTTCGAGTTTGGTGTTTCAAACTGAAGGTTCCAATAGAAGAATTGGTCTTGGTATTTATTAAGGAGAAAAAAGTTGCTTTTGGGTGCACCCGTATTTAAAAAAAAAAATAAACCGAGAATGTTTGTAGCTGCAAAGGAAAAAAAAGTGGATACAAGATTTAAGAGGTGCATTGGTGTAGAAGAAGCACTTCTAATAACGTTAAAGTAAATTTATAATATATTTTCTATGAAATATTTTACATAAACATTTAAATAATTAAGCTACATTTAATATTTAGGGCTAAAAAAGGAATAAAACCATTTTTTACATTGTTATCTATCACTTTTATTTTTAAACAAAATTTGTGTGACAATAGTTTCGTAAACGATTTTACATTCTCAAACACTACTTTAAAACTGAGGTTTTACAACAGTTTATATATTCTATGTATCTAATTTTATACTTTTATTGGGGTTAATTTTTTACAGTATTTTAAATAGTGGGGAATTTCGGAGATCCGTCTGATCGTTTAATAGCTCTCTAGGCGGATCTTTTTTATATTTATAAATTTCAATAGCTTCTAAAATGTTTAATTTTTTGCTTTTGGGCGCTGTGTAGGGTTCTATAAAAATCAAAATTAGATTAGACAAACGAATTAAGCTCGATTTGTTCCGTTCCTGCAGGTTCCAAATGTCCAAACCCAACAAATTATAAACGGTCCCTGGTAGAGGTGTTTTAGCCATTGTTTAACGGTACTTTCATTACTCTTCATAATGGAAGTGAACGAATAGCATTTCGATATGCCTCTAAATAACCGGTTCGGTACTTATGCAACCCGTGAACTTTTTTTCTACCGGTCATACGTGAATAAAACCTCTCGCAAGTTAAATAACTCTGAGGAAATTCCGGAGAAAAAATCTGTCTATACAAAAAGTTAAAGTTGATTGTATTTTAGATACCAGGGCGACTCGAGAATTCGATCACTTTGCTTATAAAATGTTTGAAAAAATTTGGGTGTTTATTTCCATAACAAAATAAATTATCTTGATAATCAAAGTATTGGCAATATACTGACAAAAAAAAACGTTTGGTTTTTTGAGTCCTACCATTCATCAAGTCAAATTTTCACTTCTTTGTAAGAATGTATGTGGTGAAACTCCGTGCTGTATCGATCAAAGTAAATGGTAGTCCGTAATTTGCTCAGTGAACTCGAATTCTGGTTTATTACCATTTGATTACGATTTAGCAATGATAAACGAGAGGTAGACTCAGAAATAAACAGAGATACAAAACAAATTCGATATAACCTCGAAAACCTGAAACAAGAAATTATTAAAGCACTGTTCAGACAAGGCTTCGATGAGAAACTATAGATTATATCAAGATATGTAGCAGAGTACTTCTTCCTCCGCTAAGAAAGTGTAGCGGAAACCAAAGCTGTACCGCAAATAACTATAACCATAAATTTATTATAACAGATAGAGACTCAACAAGTCCAAGTCAAACAAGTCCAAGTCCTAGTCCTAGTCCAAATTACAATCAAGTCCAAGTAAGAGTAAGAAAACGAACTACGCAAAATAAAAACGAATCGTGGGAGAACTGAAAGAAATACGGTCCAATAGCACCTCCTGTTACATCCTGTTTAGGATGTAAAACTTTCTCGTGAATCAATAGTGGATTTTCCTCACCCCAAATGAAAGGTCTCTGCCCTGCGCAGAGAATTTTTTTCATTTACAATTTCCAAGACATTTTTTCAACATTTTTTATTTACCCTTATTTTTGCTTTCGACTGTCCTTCATAAACATCAAGCTTGTTCTCTTAAGCTCAACGATATTTTGATTAGTTTAGATATTTACGATCCACGTTTTATGGGTATCAGATCACTTGATAAGTTGTAGAAACAATGATGGATTTTATGGGCAATAAGCCACAATATGCAAATGAACTAATTCCTGGTTACAAATAAAAGTTGTTATTATTATTATTATTATTATTATTCACGTATGGGCCCTGGTGGACCACGCGAAGTACAATTAGAGGCGTTTCTTGTTGTTAGCCTTCCTTAGCGCCCACACTAATTTCATTCTTTCGCTATGAGCTTTTTTCCTTTCCTTAAACCAAGTTGTTCCAGTCTTCCTACATTTTTCTCTCTGGCCAACCTTCCAAACGTCAACCTTGGGTCTGAAACATCCTCTATCCTGAATTTCACTTTGTGTAATATTTGCTGATCTTAGGTCCTCTTTAATTGCAGCAATCCATTTAATTATTTCTATTTTAGCTCTACTCCTATTTTCGTAAAATTCGACTATTTGTCTAGTTAGTCTACTCGGATTCATCCGTTTTATGTATCCGTAAAACTTAGGTCTTCTTTTTCTCATATCGCTATGTATATTTGGCTGTTTTTTCCAACCCATTTTCCATGATTATTTCACCCAAATATTTGAATTGAGAGACTCGTCTGATGTTACCATATTTTGTTTTTAGAAATGGCGTTCTTAGTCTGTTGCAGGTCATGTATTGTGTCTTTTCAAAGGAAATTTGGAGTCCTACCTTTTCTGCTGTTTCTTTTAGGATTTCAGTCTGTTTCTGTGCCATTAATACATCTTGAGTCAAAACTGCTAGATCATCAGCAAACGTCAGACAATCAGTTTTGATGTTGATTCTCCCCAGTTTAATGGGCTGGTCAATATTCAGGGCTGACTTTTTTTCACGCCACTCCTGTATTACTTTTTCTAGAACACAGTTAAATAAGAGTGGCGAGAGTCCATCCCCTTGTCTCACTCCAGTTTTAATTTCGAAGGCCTCTGAGATGTCACCCATGAATTTAACTTTTGACCTTGTGTTAGTTAATGTTGCTTTAATAATTGCCAGCGTTTTCAGATCTAGTCCTTCTTCTTTCAAGATTCGGAATAAAGATTCGCGGTCAGTAGAATCATATGCTTTTTTGAAATCCACAAATGTACAGACGAGATTTTTATTGTACAGTTTTTGATGTCTTAGGACCAACTTTAGATTCAGGATCTGTTCAGGGCAGGATCTGCCCGGTCGAAAATCTGCTTGATATTCACCAATTTTAGATTCTAACTGTCCCTGTGCTCTGTCTAGTAGACAGATCTTGTAACAAACTGGGAGAAGAGACATCTGTTCTATCTCCTTTCTTGTGTAGTGGATGGATTAGAGCATCTTTCCAATCTGCCAGAATCCGTTCGGTTCGCCAAACTTCTTGTAGAATTTTAGTTATTGCCTTGATTGTACCTGGACCAGCGGATCAAAAGTTCAGCTGTGATTCCATCTTCACCAGAAGCTGTGTTATTTTTAAGCAGCTTGATTTGCCTAATTATTTCATCTTCATTCAGTGGTAATGAATCTGAGTTTGTTTGTTTAGGGTTTAGTGTTAGTAATTTGTTTAAGGGCTCAGGACAGTTTAGTATTTGTTTTTAGCAATTGTCTTGGTTATTTAGAGCTAATTGTACGTTTTCCTTTTGGAAGCAAATACTTTGGGGTTGATAGCCTGTTAATTTAGTTTTAAATGTTTTGTAAAAGTTTCGGGTGTTTTTCTTTGGAATTTTTTTTTCTATTTCATTAAATTGATTGTTTTCATATTTTCTTTTAGTTTGTCTAATTAGCTTCGCTGTTTCTTTTCTTACCTCCAAAAGGATGTTATAGTTTATTGCTGTTTTTGACTGTCCCAATATTTAAATATGAATGTTTTACTTCGGCTTAATACTGCTTGCTCGCAAACTTCATCCCACCACGGATGATTTCTACGTTTTTGTAAAGGGGTCAACTTTAAGGCTGTTTTAATAATTCTTTGTTTCAATTCTTGCCAGTTCTGTGCTGGTTGTTTATCTAGCTTTTCTGTTAGGGCTGGTTTTATTGTCTTTGGGTCGAACTTTGGTATTAGCAGTCTCTTTTGAATAAGTTTTCGAGGTTTTAAGCTAAGTTTGATTCCAGTCAAGTAGTCATCCGTATCTATATTAGCTCCTTTCTTGACTTGAACGTTCAAAATATTTTTATAACTGGGGTACGAAATGGCAACATGGTCAATTTGCAATTCACCCATGTACGTGTTTGGGCACCTCCAGGTCTTTTGTTTTGTTATTTTCTTCTTAAAATGGGTTGACATTATTTTTAGATTAAACTGCGAACATAGTTCAACCAATCTTCTACCATTATGGTTAGTCCTTTTATGAGCGAGAAAACTGCCGACTGTTTTCCTGTACTTTTTTCTTTCCCTAGTTGGGCGTTGAAATCACCCAATAGGATTTTTACATGGTTAGAGGGAATTTTAGAGATAGTCTTTTCCAGAATTTCCCAGGACTTATTTACTTTTTCAGGATTAGATTTATTTTCTTCGTTAACTGGGAGGTGTGCATTGATTAATGTATAGTTTTTGTTAGCACACTTGAGGGATAGTGTCATAAGTCGATTATTTATTGGCTGGACATTAGTTATAGAACCAAGAATGTTTCTTGAGATAGCGAAAGCAACACCGAGATGTGATGTATTTTTGAGTATTCTTTTCTCCGTTTTACTTTTAAAAAGTCTATAATTGCCGAATTCCAAGGTGTTATCCTCTGTCAATCTGGTTTCTTGCAAAGCTAAAATTTGGATTTTTTGCTGATTCAATGTTCGCTCCAATTCGTGTAGTTTTCCCGGACGCAGGAGAGAATTAATATTTACCGTTCCAAAGAAAGTTTTTGTTTTCGGTTTCACACGTTGGCCAGAGGTCTCCGACTCCCTCTGAAAGATTTTGCGTTTAAGCCCGGACGTCCCAGAATCCGAAAGTCCGGTTGTACCAGCAAAGCTGACAGAGGATTGTTTACCTCCTGGGGTAATTTTGTAATTACTAGAACGTTTCATCTTGTACATTGAATTAAAGTTTTGAACCATGACGGTTCAGAGGTTAAGACTGGAGGGGTTATTTCCAGAGTTTAAATATCAGACGCACCACTGGTGAACAGACGCTGACCACTCAACCGCTTGATACAAGTTACACGCTAAGTGGATTTATTTTTTTTGCCTTGGTTCGGGACTGCTTATTTTGAGATATTCGCAGCTGTCCATTAATATATAATGGAACTTTAACTATCCACCATTCCATCATTAAAAGTTACTAGGTTATGTAAAACGCATAATTTGCAGCTACTATTAAAGCAATGCAATTTATTTCGCCATCCAGTTTGTATCGAGAGAAAGAAAAAACATTATCTTTGCGTAACGAGTTTCACAAGAAAAAATCTACGTAAAAGATCACAGAAGTAATATATCTAATTGTTTCCTACGTGAGATTGTTATAATTGTTACCTTCTCACATTTTTTAGATTAGCAAATAAACATTAGTGGATCTTTCAACAAGAAGATTTTTTAACAGATAATTTAATATTTTTTCTTCTATTGCAATTTTCGCATAGTCAATCGCCTAGCACAAGCTAGGTGGACAAAAACATTTCATTCTACGATTTGGTTGTTCTGGTTATTTATGATGAATATTTTTTTTGGTATTTTATTGAATAATTACGCATTTCTTGATAATTTAGAAGCTTGGAGAATATTTATATTTAAAAAACTAAAGTGTGGAAAAAAAATGTAACAAAAAATTAACACACAGTTAAATTAGTTAATTGTACAGCAGATTAATAATAATCATTACATGACTCATCATCAGTCTCACAATTAGACCAATCAGGTACTAAGTAATCTTCATCGTCACACGGATGAACATCACCTGCCACGTAACGTGTTGGTACTGAAAATGGGACAATTAAATTCAGAACTTCCACCGGTAATATCTCAATTCCCTTTCGAGGCAATTTTCTGAAGTGACTGTTTCTTCGTATGGGGCTTTTATTGATGATCCAATATGCAAAACCCATTCGATATCCTCCGGAGGCTAGTTCTGCTGCAAATAATGTTGGTTTCATCTTTTCTTAGTCGCTGTTGTACTGAATGTAATGCAGGCACAGTTTGCTCTTCATGCATAGCATAAATATTGCTTCGCATTAAATCTTTGCCGTTTTCTTCAACAGATTTGCTTTTACCAGAATCACTACGAACTTTTTTGGCGGTAACAGGCTTCGTCACAATATCTTTAATTGTAAACAATCGCGTTTCCGTTAACGAAGACGTTTCTGCTGCGGTTGCATTTACATTAAGCTCCCTATTTAATAAAGAAACATACACATTTTAAATAATTTGCTTAGCATCGGACGATAAATGTTTTCTTTTAAAATTAGCACTGCCGAAGACACAATGATCATTATCTTGCCAAGAACGCCACATTACACTGGGGAACAATTTGAAAAATAATTTCTGTTGTACAAGTACCTTTTCGATCGCATCGTCGTCTAATAGGAAAGTATCTGACTTCACTCTATTCTCCTGATCGTTATAACAAAAGCAATTCTGAATCGTGAACAAAAATCAGCAGCACCACAAACAAGATTGATATAATTCGATAAAAACAAATCAAATTGCAATATATCAAATCAACACCCTTCCCGATGTCTCCTTCCTCGACGATCCCCTCATCATTTTAAAATTCATCTTTTCCCACTCCTATCTCATCAATATACGCTGATTCGATAAATCCTCATCATTTTGACGTGCGGGATTGTGCCCCGAAGCCACTCAGCTCGCGCTCGAATCTTTAGAAACGGGAAAAGGACGAATGAGGCAAAAAATTTAGGTAAATCGTTCGATTTTTACGAGGCTGATAAGCGAGTTAAAGTTGAGCAATGGATTGGATCTTTTTGGTGGTGAAAGAAATAATAAATAAGATTGCAGGAGGGTAGTTTTTGTGAAAGAACGTGTCAGTTGTTGAAAAATGTGGAATTTTTAACTTCAATGATGCAGAACTTCCGAAACAGTTGAAAAAAGGTGAGAATGAAGAGTTAGAAGCACTGCTGGAAAAAAATAATTAACATATCACGTTCGGACAAGACTTGGGGCACCGCCCCTCCAGCATTCATCACAGTAAACAATTTTTTCGACCAAAAGAGTTAGAATATTTTATTTCCGTTTAGTTTCTTTTCTTTTACTCATTTTAAAACATCTATATATATATATATATATATATATATATATATATATATATATATATATATATATATATATATCATCATCATCATCATCAGCCCGTATCGATCCACTGCAGGATGAAGGCCTCGTCAGCACGCTTCCAACCTTCACGGTCCTGGGCTTTCCTCTGCCACTCGGGTCCAATATACTTAACGATGTCATCAGTCCATCGTGCTTTCGGTCTTCTTCGCGGACGTTTGCGATCAAGCGGTATCCACTCCAGGATTGCCTTGGTCCATCTGTCGTCCCATCGCCTCGCTATATGGCCTGCCCATCTCCATTTCAATTGTTTTACTCTTCCAATGATGTCACAGACTTTTGTTTGTTCCCTGATCCATGCGCAGGACTTTCTGTCTCGTCTTGTAATGCCAAGCATACATCTTTCCATTCCCCTCTGTGCCACCCGAAGTTTTTGTATATATATAATTTGATATGTTTCTCGACCGTGCAATTTATAGTTTTTTTCTTGGGGAAATTGGTTGTTTTCGGGCTTGCGGTCAGCAGTAAAACAAGTGTTTAATCGTCTCAATATTTCGTCATTGTTTTGATGACTTCATCAGGAGACTAATTAATGACTATGGTTTAAAACGTGTGTATCTAAATAACGTTCTTGAACGATACGGGCCCAACCAGGAATTCAATCACGTTTAAAACCATAGTCATTAATTAGTCTCCTGATGAAGTCATCAAAACAATGACGAAATATTGAGACGATTAAACACTTGTTTTACTGCTGACCGCAAGCCCGAAAACAACCAATTTCCCCAAGAAAAAAACTATATATATATATATATATATATATATATATATATATATATATATATATATATATATATATATATATATATATATATATATATATATATATGTATATATACATATATATATATATATATATATATATATATATATATATATATATATATATATATATATATATATATATATATATATATATATATTATACATACGTAAATCAATAAGACGAAATATTTCTAAATTTCATTGATATGCTCACAAGCAAAAAAAACAATGGTCTATTAGAAATTCAATTACTCCGTTGATAAAGTGAAAGTTATGAGAGGGGCCGGTCCAAAAAACAGGATACAAGTCCGCGCCAGTTGCCTAGCAACCGTTCAGACGCCATCTGATCAATAACGGGGCTCTCTTGGCATTTCCACAGCGCGATGAATTATTACACTTACATTATTGGTTCATCAGACCGTGCTATTTCCAGTTTGGATCTCCATGGCCTCCCTCAGGATTCGTTTTCGTCGGTGGCGGTGACATTTACAATTGCGGAAACAAAATTACGAGTTGTTTTTTGCTTAAAATTGTTTATATTTGATACAGTGATGATGTAGGTTTGTTAGTATAGTAATTGATCGCAGTACCACGAGTACTGAGAGAAGATTTGTATAATATTAGTATGAAATAAGTCATAAATAAAGTCGTTTATTTCATACTATACAAAAAAACAGTTTTAATCTGCAATACGAAGTGTGGTTATTAAATAACGAGGCTGGCGTTGCTTCAGAAGAAGTACATGCGGAAAACGCCGGCGACCAACAGACGTTTAGCGTGAAGCCTTCTCTTTTTCGAATGCAGTACCTCTCACTTCTGTTAACAAATCCGTATAACTGCAGCCTTCGTTTGCATTGACGACATCGACAAAATCGGTAATCTAGTTTGATCTGACCGTCGGTTAATTATTCGTCCCATTGCTGAAACTGTAAGAATTGATAAATAATGCGTACAACAATTTTAACGTGCAAAATATGTGTGCCAAAATGGTATCTAAAATTCTCAAGTTTGAATAACAAGAAGCTCGCAAAATTGTTTGTATTGACACATTGAATGCCATTGAAAATGACCCAAACTTATTGGAAAGGATAATAACATGTAACGCATCATGTTTTTTTACTTATGATCCTGAAACGAAATGCCAACCATGCACTGGAAGAATCCAAATTCACAGAGAGCCAAAAAAGGAATGAGTAAATCAAAATTCAAAGCAATGATGAGGCCTTCACTTCAGGATGAAGGCCTCTTCAGCATGCTTCCAACCTTCACGGTCCTGGGCTTTCCTCTGCCACTCGGGTCCAATATACTTAACGATGTCATCAATCCATCGTGCTTTCGGTCTTCTTCGCGGACGTTTGCGATCAAGCGGTATCCACTCCAGGATTGCCTTGGTCCATCTGTCGTCCCATCGCCTCGCTATATGGCCTGCCCATCTCCATTTCAACTGTTTTACTCTTCCAATGATGTCACAGACTTTTGTTTGTTCCCTGATCCATGCGCAGGACTTTCTGTCTCGTCTTGTAATGCCAAGCATACATCTTTCCATTCCCCTCTGTGCCACCTGAAGTTTTTGAATTGATTGCGATGTGAGTGTCCAGGTTTCACTTCCGTATGTCATAACGGGTAGAACGCACCGATCGAATACTTTTCTTTTCAAGCAAAGTGGCATTCTGCTCTTAAACACTATGTTGAGCCTACCAAATGCCTGCCAGCCACATTTAACACGCCGTTCCACCTCCTGGGCGGTATTCCCCTCCATGGAAATCCTCTGCCCAAGATATATAAAGCTGTCCACAATCTCTAAATCCCTTCCTAAAACTGAAATTCTTCTGTCCTGAGCGAAGTTATTGAACATAACCTGACTCTTTTTCAGGTTTATTTTCAAGCCAAATGGTTCGCCAGCCCTTTGCAGTTCTTGTATGCGTCTTTGCAGCTCCTCTGGGTCTTGTGTTATTTGTATTGTATTGTATTATTTGTTATAATAGTTCATAATAATTTTAAATGTGTGACTACCGGCTTTTTAACTGCAACAACTTGAATATACGCTTTTCGAGCTGAAGTTAGCGCATCTGTAAGCACTAGATTTGTCTTCCATTAGATCCTCATTGCAAGTGTATTTATTCCGATTACGGGGCTTCGGATTAGTCGCGTATCGTAATTTTTCGTCACTATCTACCCGTTGCGAGAGAGGGTAATTTACGCGCTTACTGCTTGGGCGTTGTAACCGTGTTTCAGGCTCCCTCTCCGAAAGCAAATCCTTGATCCTGACGATCGTGTTCAGGATAATGAGACAAACTTATTAAATTGTTGTATTGTCATCGGTCCTTGATAAGTGTGCAAAGTTTCCATTTAATCTGACGTTTTGAAATAGATAGATTCAGGTGAAGCTAATAAAAGCGTGTTAAAAAAGGTTGTTTCTTTCTCTTCTTATTCTGATAAATATATTTATATAAAAAGATATATCTTTATCTGTCTTCGTTCTTTTTGTACGTGCGGTTTGAGATTTGCATGATTTTTTATTCGAAGAACAGTATATTTCTTTGGTTCTTCTGGTATTCATTCCGTTGAAAAGAATAAGGATTCACGGAATTTCCCTGAACGAATGCCGATAAAAATATATAGGACAATAACCAAAATCAAAGATACTTTTTTGAATGGAAGAGAAAAAAATCTCTTTTAACAAAAAGACAGACCAATAAATATTGTGTGATGAATCAAATTTAAATAAATTTCTTCTTTATTGCAATTTGAGATTGTTAACGATTCTGTGAACGAGACATTGTTGTCATAGTTTTCGTGGGAATTCGTCCGGTCAATAAGTCGTCGTAGCTGACCGATAGCAATGCCCGATTCGCAATTCCGTCTTCGACAATGAACAATTTGTCACAGATCATAAAAGCGAAGCGAGGCTACGACACTTTATGCCCGACAGTGCACTTTAGCTCTTTGTTTCAATTCGCAAGCAGGCCAATTTCGTGAATTTTTTTTGGATGGAACGAAATGGACGAAAATAGAAAAAAAAAGGAAAAAAACTTTAGACAATTCGTTTTGTATTACATAACTACAACAAGAGACATAAATTGGAGTAATTTGGACCGAGAGTGATTTATTAAATTTTTGGCACATTGTTTTAGATTTTAATCAGTCTCTTGGATTGTGTTTGGCTTCTGTTTGATGGAAATTCATCAGATTGTCAAAATTTCCTTTTTATTACACTGGGGAACAATTTGAAAAACTATTTCTGCTGAGTTCGATATTTAAGCTGTTTTATACGTAAATTGACATGCTAATTCCAAAACTTTGTTTAGTTTTTTTGTATCACGTCAAGTTTTTTCTTTACAGTTGTTGCGCATCCGACTAAGCTTGGCGAATCACTACTGCTCTGCTACTGGCGAACCTTCTTCGATCTAAGGGTGGGTCATTCAGTTTCTTTGCGTGAAGAATATGGCGACATAAAGAAAGTCATTGACTTGTTGCAATATAACATGCACCAATGGATCATCTGTGTTGACCTTAAAATGGTCTGTTTCCTTCTTGGCCAGCAACGCTGGTATACCAAGTATCCTTGTTTTTTGTGCATGTGGGACAGCAGTGCTCGTGAGAAGCATTGGGTGCAATCGAACTGGCCGTCAAGATCTGACCTAAGACCTGGTGATCCAAAGATTTTATATCAGCCACTTGTCGACAGAAAAAACATTGTATTCCCGCCTTTGCATATAAAACTAGGTCTCATGAAGCAATTTGTTAAGGCTTTGTCAAATGTAGGAGACTGCTTTAAGTATATCATTTCGGCATTCCTTAGCCTGTCATATGAAAAGATAAAGGCTGGTGTGTTTGATGGTCCACAGATTCGGCAACTCGTGAAACTGAAACTCGCTCAACTCACTGAAACAATGACCGAACTTGAAAGGAATGCTTGATTGGCTTTTAAAAATATTGCTAAAGACTTTCTTGGAAATACAAGAGCTCCGAATTACATCGAAATTGTTCAACAACTCTTGGAGAGCTTTAAAAAGCTTGGTTGCAACATGAGCATCAAATTGCATTTCTTACATAGTCATCTTGCTAACTTCCCAGAAAATCTTAGTGCTGTTAGTGAAGAACAGGGCGAGCGATTCCACCAAGATCTAAAGGTTATGGAAGCGCGGTATCAAGTAGATGGGATGTCAGTATGATAGCTGACTACTGTTGGAGCATCAAGCGAGAATGTCCACAAACTGAACACTCCAGGAAAAGCTATAAGAAGAAATTTTTACCATAATATCTTTTATTTATATATTGTATAAACACAATTTAACTTTTAATAATATGTTAACCTCTGTATGAATAAAACATTCTAATCTATTTGGTCAGATGTCACCTTATTTCCTTTCGTATGCACACTTTTAAGGTAAAATGAGGGGTATGTTGTAGCTTAAGAACTTGACGTGATAGAGAAAAATTGTGACTATTTTTGAATTCAGACATGAAAAATTAACCAAAAATAAGTCACAGATCCAAGTCAACAAAATTGCTGTTTCCCAGTGTTATTAATGTTTTTGCTAACACAGTATCTTCGTCGAAATAAATGTTTTTGATGTAGGTCAAGAAGGTCATCACAGGTCAATAAGTAAGTGCTTAAGTAAGTTCCTGGAATAAGTAACTACGTAACCGATGTTAACGCGACGAATGCACTGCTTCGAATGAGCTCTCGGGCGTTGGGCTACTACCCATCCAAACCTCGGAGGCCAAGCTATGTTGATTGAACTGTAAGCTGATTGATTTTTTAAGAGATATGATCCCTTTTTCGAACTCCAAAGATAAGACAACAACAAGCATTCCGTACTCGCTGTATTCTGCCCCTGTCTACAGAATCAAAACATGGAAAAGAAAATTATTGATTGATTTGTCCGTTACTTTGTGATAGTTCATTTTTTAAAAAGGAATAAATCAGTTTATTGTACTTTGTTGTCTACCACTTTTATTTTTAAACAAAATTTGTGTGACTATAGTTTCGTAAGTAGTGTTTGAGAATGTAAAATGGTTTACGAAACTATAGCCACACAAATTTTCGACTCTGATAATAGCTCTAAAATGTGCGTATTTTCATAAAGTGATTTAAGGTGCATAAATGATTTACGAATTAACTTGGATATCTGAACTTTAAATAACACCCAAGTTTTGCGCACAATCTCCATATCTTGGCTCCTCTGTCTGTAGATAATGTTTATAAATCATTCCGGGTTCGGAATGATTTAAAAACATTGATCCTGTGAAGAGTCACGACGTTTCTCCAAAATCGCATTTGGCATTTTCAAGTGTTATGCGCTTCGACTGAAGGGTTCAACTGACGTGCCCGGGTCGTTGTGTTCGCTTTTATAGCCGGCCGGCGAGCGAGTTTATTGATTTTTCTACCTCGCGGCCAGGTTGCCACGTTTTTTTTCTTTTTTTCAGAAGGGATTTCCATACTTTTGGAATGTTGGGAGCGTCGTTTCGCGTATTCAGCTCACCTCTTTCTTCTAGTTCAAGGCCTTCTCTGATTGTTCGGACCTTGTAGTTTTCAATATTCGCTATTTCTTTGGTTCCTTCAAAATTGATTTTATGTTCCTGTATGTAGATGGTGCTGGAATAGAGCGGAAGTGATTTGTTTGTTTTTTAAGTCGTTTTTATGTTCTTGTATTCTGGCCGATATTCGTCTGTTTGTTTGTCCTATGTATGCTCTGTTGCAGTCGGAACAAGATATACTATACACCCCATGATTTTCCAGTCTAACTATGTCCTTGGAGTTTTTTAGGATGTTTGCAACAGTTTTGTGTGGCTTGTAGGCTGTTCTGATCTTATGTTTCCCTCGTAGTCTGCCTATCCTATCTGTGATACCTTTTCCGATTTTGGCGAAACGTCGTGACTCTTCACAGGATCAACGGATCGACACCCGGAATGATTTAGAAACACACACACACAAATATATATATATATATATATATATATATATATATATATATATATATATATATATATATATATATATATTATATATATATATATATATATATATATATATATATATATATATATATATATATATATATATATATATATATATATATATATATATATATGGAGTTTTTTGACTTCTTTGGACTGCGTCCAACGAGACAATAGTAGTCAGTATGGCCAATATATGAGCTTAGGCAGTTTAAGCAATCAATTTTGTATATTAAAATTGTAAACTAAACAGTATTTAAAAAACAGAATTAACGGACATAAAAAAAGCATTAGAAACTTAGAACCAAACGTAACTGCCCTTTCAAGACATGCTATAGATAATGAACACAACTTTAATTTTAACGACATAAAAATCCTAGTAAACGGGCCCCACCCATCCCTTCCATTGGAGGGAGGTCACATGTTTCATCTCTTGATGTTCAGACTCTTCAGGACACCAACAGGACTGTGGATCGGTTCTTTCTATTCTTGACGAGAGAGCACATCTCTCGTCAAGAATAGAAAGCACCGATCCACAGTCAACAACCCATACTTTTCGCCGCCTTCCCGTCGGATGGCGCATCTATGCAGTGTTAGAATTCTTTGGACTGCGTCCAATGATGAAATATGAGTCCAAGATGAAATACTATCTTAAATGAACAGTAACAGATTTAACTCAATTGTACCTGAATATTTGATAATAATCAGAACAGTATCCTGTGAGAATGAGAGACAGAAGTAATCTTTAAATACTTCTCAAAACTACGAAAATCAATAGAAGACAAAGTGTTCTGTGAAAAACTCATATAGTAATTTTTTAATATTAATGAAAACATTAACTAATAGAGCTTTAAATTCATCTCAAAACTAATATAAATCGGTAGAAATTAAAGTGTTCAGTGACAAACTCAACTAATAAAAATTAATAGATAACACAGTCTTATTTAACAATCATATTTCTTATGAGTGTATGCTAAAAGACCTTCTAAACAAACGTTGGACCTGTCGTTTTATTTGAGATGAAACTGATGTCTGAAAAATATATACTAAACAAAAATATTTCTTATAAAAGTCCCGTTGAAACGTATATTGTATGGTCAAAAAGTTTGGACATACCAAATGATATATGATGTACAAGTTCTGTCGGATGCCCAAGAGACTCATATCGACTAACAATATTCCATACGACCCAAATATATTGGACAGAATCACGACAAAACCCATTAATTAACAAGGCAATGAACCAATATCAATATCAAACACAAGCCCTTTCTGATAAATTATATTCACGTTCATCAAAAGCCTTTTAGTGTTTTACCACTGTAAGTTATATAATCGAACTTCTCACTGAATCAAGCTGTCGGATAAGCGTGCTTGACGAAGGTAAGTCCTCCGGGAAAACTGGCTGGGAAATGCGAAACAAAGGTCGACGAACTGACGATCGGCATCTTTTTCCTTCGCCCTGGAAACCGACGTCGATTTTTCGTTCGTGCGTGTTTGTTTGTTCGCGTCGTGAAGTCTTAATGAAGTAATAAACATAAAATATTGCCATTGTAAGTAAAATATAAGAGTATTTCGATATCTTTTCGTGTTATCGTTAAAAAAAACTATAAAGAAAACATTATTTAATCTCATCTGGCCTCCTAAACTAATTTCCAGTTTTTTCTTCGGAATTTAATCCTCCTACATTCTAAAACTACGCCCAAGCCATCTCAGTTTTTGGGATTTAGGACAAAACTATTATATAATATATATATATATATATATATATATATATATATATATATATATATATATATATATATATAACTATTTCTTAAGAATTTTATTATTTTTAATATTTCTAGTATGTCTAATGTTTTACTTTTATTTTCTGAGTGTAATAATTTAACATTGTTTATGTCAATTCTTCTGTTGGAACCTTTGGTGTGAAACACTAAACTTGAAGAGATTTACCACTAAACACCAAAACGCTTTTTTGAACAGCTCGACGCACGTTTCGCTAACCATGTTAGCATTATCAGGAGATGATTTTAATGTAATTCTAAAACTAAACTATGTTCTATTTATATGAAAACCATACCTAACGAAGCGTGTAAAAATCATGAACTGTGAAGTATACTAAGCCTTACATTAATAATTGAAAAAGTTGACTAAAAGGAATCGGTCCTCTATCTCGGTTCATGATTTTCTTACATTTTTCTATTTGAATGCTTTCATATGTATCCCTATTATTATTAACACTTTTAATTAATCTTAAATTACTAATATCTATATTGTGGTCATGTTCGATTGCATGTTGGGCAACACAAGATTTTTCTTTTCTCCCATATCTAATGTGGGCAATATGTTCTTTATATCTTGTCGTATATCAGGAGATGTTTCAATCTGTTGATTTGACGCTGAGATTGAATCTTCTAATGATGATAACATGGTCTTAGTGGTAAATATCTTCTAGTTTAATACCTGTATCAGTTTAATCAGACTAGGAAAAGCTCCACCGCCAGACAACGATGAATTATAAACAAACGTTCGCGGATCCGATCGCATATTGACGTCTTATATCATCGGTTCACGCTGATCCGACAGACCGAACAACTTTACGAAAGCGGAAATATGAAATATGGATGGAAAATGTGAATCTGATAAGTCTCGGTACGTCCAGGCCGAGTTTGCATACAGCTCTTGACGCTATTCGTATTTTATTCGCCTATCGTGGCTGTGATATGATTCCGAACAGGGTAGATCGCATGATTGATACTGTCTGCATTATGATTCAAGACGTAGTTGATTTATTGTGTACTAGTAATATATATATATATATATATATATATATATATATATATATATATATATATATATATATATATATATATATATATACAATATAAAATATTGTGAAAGTTAGAGCCCTTAATACTTATATTAAAAAGTGTATCATCGCGAGTTTCGGGTTTTTTAATAGCAATCGCATCTCTCGTGCAAAACTCCTAAGCCTTCAATTTGAGCAGGGGGTCGTTAAGAATTGCTTGACACCCTAAACCACATCTTCTAGTCAAATTCAGATCCTACAAAAATTTTTCGGAGTTCTAAACTACCACTCCTACCATAAACGTGACCTAGAGCTCCCCCTTTCCCTCCAAGACTTAAAACGGTGTCTTCCACCCGCTTCAGGTCCCCCACATTCCATCATCAGGAATCTAAGTAAAATATTTAATTCTTGAAATAAATTTACTGGGGGAGATCCCTTCAGCTGATCCAGACGTGAAAACAACCCGACTGATGAAGGTTACAAGGCCCGAAATCAGTCTCTAGAGATACTGTTGATATTTTCGTAGTTTCCTGATTTCTGAACGTATCCTGACCCGGATTCAACGAAAAGATTCATAGCGCATTCTGAAGAAATACCCATGCTATCATTTGGTAGTCTCCCCACGCCCCCCAAATAACCAATGGAGTCTTAAATAAGATTAAATTAAGAGGTTTTTACTATCATAGACCATTGCATAAAACTCAAAATAAGAGGTAAGCAAAATCTACAGTTTTTGAAGAAGAAAGCCTTTTAATAACTTGAAAATTTTTAAAAAATGCCATGTAAAATACGTTCTTTTAAGAGTTCAAGCAAATTTCGGAATTGTTGTAAAACTGAAAGTTGTCAAACATTTAATTGGCTTACAAATATTATTCTTTCATCGAATTGATTTATTAGCCTTGGAATGGGCTTCGAATAATAATCGAATGGGGCTTCGATGGGCTTCGAATAACCTTCTATCGATAACCCTGGTCAGCAGTGGTACCTCATCCACCATATAGTCTTGATGTGGTACCATCAGACTTTTATTAATGCGGAAATAGATGGAAAGTTTTTTTACAAGTTGGATTATACAAATATGGCAGGCAATCAGTGAATAAATACGTTCCGCATAATATTATAAATAGCATTATTTTCTGAACTTTAAGTGCTTTAGATTAAGAGCGTTTCTTGTATTTATTACGTTCATCAGTGGGTTTACCTTTAATCACGAACAATATATTATTTGTCATGCACTGTACAAACACCCACAAGTACTACCTCGAAAAGGTACTTCATAAAACCATATAATAAAAACGTTCTTAATATAATAATTGTACAAAGTAAAAAGGTTAACTTTAACCTAGAAAAATATAATTTTCCTAAGTTTTTTCTACAACAAAAATATAATCGTTTAGTTGGTTCAGGAAAATTATTTTGAAACACAACTATTAAATATCTTGAACAAATAATAAAACGGTCTGATTGAAGTGAACAGATTTTGTTTTGTCATGCAAGAGAACATTTTTCTAGGCGGAAGAAACAAAATCTCTTGGTCGAAAAAAATCTTGGTTTACGAACATTTAGTCTCCAATTTCAATAAAATTACTTCTTCATTCAAAACAATAAGTATTTTTAATTCTAACTAATATATTTTTTTAATTGATCAGAAATTCACCACTTCGAGATACATTCCTAACGATTCAAATCATAGCTTCCAAAATAAGATGGCTAGTTTAAATTTTATGGTAAACAGATTAATTAATTTTCCTTTAAATAAAGATAATTATGAAAAGGAATTATAATTAATTAGGGAGGTATCTGAAGTGAATGGTTATAATAAGAACATTGTAGACAAACTAATTAGAAAACATAAGTTCAGAAAATTATTGAAAGAATCTTCGACTTTTCAAAAGGATCAGAACACAAAGAAATTCATGGTAGTACCATTTGATGCCCAGTTGACAAGAGGACTAGACAAAATTTTGAAAAAAGTGGACATCAAGGTTGTGTACAAACCATATAATAAATTAAGAGAAGGTCTGGGTAATCCAAAGGATAAATTAGAGCAGCATGAAAAGTCGGGGATTTACGAAATTAGTTGTCAAAACTGTGATCGAAGGTATATTGGGCACACAAAAAGATCCATATTGACAAGATATAAAGAACATATTGCCCATATTAGATATGGGAGAAATGAAAAATCTTGTGTTGCCCAACATGCAATCGAACATGACCACAGTATAGATATTAGTAATTTAAGACTAATTATAAGTGTTAATAATAATAGGGCTTTGGATGCATATGAGAGCATTCAAATAGAAAAATGTAAGAAAATCATGAACCGAGATAAAGGACCGATTTCTTTCAGTCAACGTTTTCAATTATTAATATAAGGCTTAGTACACTTCATGGTTCATGATTTTTACGCGCTTCGTTAGGTATGGTTTTCATATAAATAGAACATAGTTTAGTTTTAGAATTAGATTAAATTATCTCCTGATGATGCTAACATGGTTAGCGAAACGTGCGTCGAGCAGTACAAAAAAGTGCTTTGCTGTTTAGTGGTGGGTCTCTTCAAGTTTAGTATATTTTGTAGTAACAACATTTTTCGTAGTTCAAAATGTTAGACTAGTAGACAGATTGTCATGAAATTTTGACACATGACGTTTGAGGTTTGGCACAATTGACCACTGGTAAGGATTTTTCCTAAATGACGCCATCTATATGTCAGAACGGGTACCGATTGTATAATTATTTCTTTTCGTTTTATTGTTTTTCTTATTCTCGCCGCACCATTTAAAACAATAACAATTACTTGCGCTTCATAACAATGAAGTTAATGAAGTTGTCATCAAACAAACGTCGATTAAAATCAAAAAGAAAAGTTTATTTACGTTTGTTTTGATATCATCGTTAATCTGATGTTATATTGATATTACTTGTAGGTAACCGATGGTTTACTAATGAGGATCCATTTATCGTAGACGTTCTATTGTCACGCTCTTTTGTCATTTAAATTATGAAACATCACAGACCTTTATAAAGCGCTAAACGTTATTGTATTGTATCGCAAACTTCTCGTATTTCCTCTCACATTTCTTTCTGTTACTTTGAAACTGGAGTCTGAGAAGTGCTGCCCTAACGATGTTATTTGTTCAATTACAGTTAGAGCTCGTCGGTTATTTATCCGTTCTTGTTATGTAAATATACTGACTGACATAGAAACACGAACATTAAGTATATTTCAGAATGTTAAAATTATTCCTTTTGGTAAACAATTATTTTTATTGATTAAAATGTATAATTTCCCTTCTTACTAAAGCAGTGTAAATATTATAAAATAATAACACAGCAAAAATTAAGACGCGGGGGTTTCTGACAGGTTTAAGTAATGTCTGAATGATTGTGTCGTGTTCATATATTTTTTTCTCTTTTATTTGGGTTTTTCGCCACTATCTAAAACTCAAAAAATATCAAAGATACCTGTTCTTATTTAAAGAAAGAATCACTGGGTAAAAACAAAAAACCAAACGAAGACAAATTTCTCAGTGATTCTTTTTTCGTAATAAATTTGCCTAACGAATAAAATTTTAAAGATATAAAAATGTTATAAAAAATTTTACAAACTTTTAACGTTAACGTTTCGGAGGGTACTCTCTCCCCGTTTTCAAAACTAAACTAAAAAATAAATTATATTAATTTGTAATATATAAAGTAACGAGTGAAAGTAAATATATTTTTTAGTATATGTCAACGATACTTACATTGACAACAGTAGATTTTCATGACAGTGACATGCAACCAAAAAATATATATAGGTAATGTTTACTGTGTGATTGTTTATTGTACTGATTGTGTATTCAAACATTTAAATGTGTTTAATTGT
Organism: Cosmopolites sordidus; assembly: GCA_031761425.1. Taxonomy (NCBI): domain Eukaryota; kingdom Metazoa; phylum Arthropoda; class Insecta; order Coleoptera; family Curculionidae; genus Cosmopolites; species Cosmopolites sordidus. Next base: position 259,908 of record JARFXV010000186.1, read on the forward strand.
ATTCTTTAGAATCGGGAACCATATTGAATTTAAATCTACCGAGGGCATAGCAATACAGTTATTTTTATTTAAATTAATTATAGCGGTTTCTTTTAATCTTCTGTATTTTGTTACCGATTCTTTTAACACCTTTTGGAATTATTCCAATTGATTTTATGACCCGATTCCCATGCGTGTTGACAAATTCTAGATTTATTAAAATCGCCCTTTCTAAGAAGGTTTTTTCTCTTGTTTACTCTAACATCTGACGGTCTAGATGTCCCACCTGTATAGAATTTGCCACATTCGCAGAGAATTTTGTAAACCACATTTTTGGTATTTTGTCGTATATTGTTTGGTTTAGTCTTTGTTAATAGAGATCTAAGAGTATTTTTTGTTTTAAATGTCGTTCTTATGTTGTATTTATTTCCTACTCTTTTAATTGTGTCAGAAATACCGCTGTAATAAATACCGATATAAGGAATTGTGAGGTTAATTGTTTGAGAGTTATTATTATTGTTATTAATAATTGTCTGTTTTGTCTAGTATCAAAATTTTTAAGCGATTTATCTATAAATTCTTTTGGGTAATTGTTTTTTATTAAAATGTCTTTTATGTGATTTGTTTCTTTTTGTAGTGTATCACTGTCGGTACAAACAAGTTTTGCTCTGTCATATAAACTTTTAATTACTCCTATTTTGACCGATTTTGAGTGATTTGAAAAGAAATTGAGATACCTATCTGTGTTTGTCGGCTTTCCGTAAACTGTAGTTTTTAACGTGTTGTTTCGTTTTATTATTAAAGTGTCGAGGAATGGCAATTTATTCGCCTTCTCCATCTCTAAAGTAAACTAAATTGTAGGCTCTCGAGAATTTATATCTTGTAAAAAAATATTTAGATCGTCAATGCTATGTTGCCATATAGCAAAAATATCATCAACATACCTAAGCCATATTAATGGCTTTTTAAGAGATTTATTTAATATGTCATTCTCGAGTTCCTCCATAAAGATATTACTCATCAAAGGAGAAAGAGAAGAACCCATTGCCATTCCGAAATTTTGTTGATAATAATCATTTTCTAATTGAAAATATGTGGTTTTTAAGCACAGAGTTAATAATTCCAAAATTGTATTTATGTTTAGTTTAGTGCGGTCTTTTAATGTTGTGTCATGTTCTAATCTCTTTCTAACTATTAAAAGTGATTTATCAACTGGTACATTAGTAAATAAACTCACCACGTCAAAACTAACCATTAAATTTTGGTTTGTAATTTTAATGTTCGAAATTTTATCTAAAAAATCTGTATTTTAGTATTTTTAATATAGGTTTATTGTCACAAGAGGATTGAAACAGGAATGTAACCTTTCACCGACACTTTTTAAGAAGATTTTTTAGATTTAATTATTATTGTACTAACAGATAAATTTATTTATTTATTGATTTTTATAGTACTAATAAATTCAAAAAACTCAAACCAATTAACAATGTTTTAGTTATACATAATAATAATAATTTAATCATAATTTAACAATATTTTATTTTTCCCAAAATTATTCAGAAGTTAAACCACTTCTGCTCTGGCACCTTTTAAGAAACCAGGATGGCCAGGAACTATAAATGGATGGGTTTTTCAGAGGAGAAAAAATACAGAAATTTTTGTTTACGAATGTCACCTGTCAAAAATAAACTTCAAACAGTTTGACATAAGAAAAACGGCGCGCAATTCAAATCCTAAAAGCCTTGTTGAAATACCGAGATACCTTTTCCTTAACTAAAATCTGACCCAATTCCAAACGTTTTATTTTTACAGTTATACAAGCAATAATTATATCTTTCGGTAATGTCTGAGACAAACCATTTAGCGTTATGCCAGTCATTGTGGGGCAAATTTTACAGTTCGCTGGAAAAAAGAACTGAATAGTTCCACCGGTTTCTATTTAAAACGCAGATTAAAATCAGTTTAAAGTCAAACGGCGAAAAAAACCCGCCGAGATTGAAATGTGCGGGAATAATTCGTTTTATCTGGTGTAGTTAAAGAGAAATTTTTACCTTCTAATCAGCTGTTCTGATGGGGTAACAGTTTTGTTTTGAAATTGTTTTATCTAGATAATATTCGTATGAATTTCTGTCTTGTGAAACGACTTTGCAGCTATTAAAAACATTTTGTAGATTGAAAAATTAATGTTTTTCTTTTGTAATAAGTCTGTAGATTATAGGAAAACCAGCCGAAAGGAAGAATATAAAACTTATTCCAAATGTCCACCTTTTGCTTTCACACACATTTTTGTGCTTGTATTTTTTACATTTGCTTTTAGGTCAGTGCCAGGCGATGCTTCCTGGGTGGCGCGACCTAGGACGCGCCAGTTAATTTTGACGCTGTTGGATTCGCGACCTGGAAAACACCACCCACGGCTCAAGCTCCTCAGCTGAATGGAACTCGAAGAGTGAAACGGGAGAAATTAAAACGAAGACGGTTTTGGGTGCATCCCTATTAAGAGATTAAAGGGAAAGTATATTGTTCGATATATTATACTCTCATCTCCGACAAGACTTTTTTAAACAAACAATTTTTAATTTGCTCCGGATGTCCTGATATGGTTCGACGTATTACTCGCCATTCTGAAAGAAACATATAACATAGGGCATTGTTAAAGTTCAAAATAAACACTTCCACATCAAGTGATTCAATTCCTTTGGCCGTTTCATAGGACAGCGTGTAGCATCACCAGACCACGCCACCCTGCGTGAAGGCCTAAATTAAGTTATCTTGATCATTCGGTCGCGTGTCTTAGACTGCGCCACCCAGGAGGTCTCGTCTGACACTGGCCCTAGGATTTCGATATTGCGGCGAGGTCTGGATTTCTTGAGGGCTAAACTTTAGCAACGCTGTATAGAGCTCGCCCTGTGTGTTGGCGGCACTTAATGCTTCTAAAGAAGGGATCTATGAATTTTTGGCATCCTGATTCATCCTCATGGTATCTCTAAGAATTAGTAAGGCGTACTACCACGTGGAGTAGGGGTGAACGATTTCTGATATATATATAAAGGGTATTCCATTAAGAGGTTTCGAATGTTGGTAACGAATAAAAGAAACGTTTCATAACATACCTGAAAGTTATTTATGGCAGTGCAAAGCTGGATAGTGTACAATTATACGTGGAATACAACATCTGTCAAATGACCGCCACGATTTCTCTGGCAGCTCATAATTCTTTTGTTGAAATTCTCGATTACTGCTGAACACATTTTCGGAGTTATGTCACGAATTATTCGCCTAATTTCTTCTTTCAACTGTTGAACGGTTTGCGGATTATTTTCGTAAGCTTTGCTCTTCACATAGCCCCACAAAAAATAGTCTAGCGGCGTCAAGTCGCATGACCATGGTGGCCAATTTACGTCCCCATTCCGGGAGATCAGCCTCCCTCCAAACTGTGTACGCAATAAAATCAATGTTTCATGTGCTGTATGACATGTCGCACCATCTTGTTGGAACCAAATATTCTCTAAATCCATGTCCATTATTTGATCCCATAAAAAAACATCAATCATCGTTCGGTATCGTTCTCCGTTTACTGTAACAGCTCGTTCATCTTCATCTTCAAAAAAATAGCCAAAAAACCGCACCAAACTGTGACACGTTGAGCATGCATCCGGATTTCGTGGATTTCTCTAGGATTTTCATTGCCCCAGCTGCGACAATTTTGTTTATTTAGGTAACCGTTTAAGTGGAAATGAACCTCGTCACTGAAAATGATTTTATCGCAAAAATTATTGTCATTTGCCTTCATCTGTCGGATCCAATTGGCAAATGCACGGCGTTGCCCATGGTCGGCTGGCTTTAGCTCCTGTGTTAGCTGAATTTTGTAATGACAGCAGAGGCTGATCTCCCGAAATGGGGACGTAAATTGGCCACCAAGGTCATGCGACTTGACGCCGCTAGACTATTTTTTGTGGGGCTATGTGAAGAGCAAAGCTTACGAAAATAATCCGCAAACCGTTCAACAGTTGAAAGAAGAAATTAGGCGAATAATTCGTGACATAACTCTGAAAATGTGTTCAGCAGTAATCCAGAATTTCAACAAAAGAATTGTGAGCTGCCAGATAAGTCGTGGCGGTCATTTGACAGATGTTGTATTCCACGTATAATTGTACACTATCCAGCTTCGCACTGCCATAAATAACTTTCAGGTATGTTATGAAACGTTTCTGTTATTCGTTACCAACATTCGAAAACCTCTTAATGGAATACCCGAATATATATATATATATATATATATATATATATATATATATATATATATATATATATATATATATATATATATAGCTATAACTTTCACAGTATTTTTTCATTTTATTACCGTTTCGTAATTTTTTTCGAAAATATTGTTAGAAATAACGAAAAAAATACTGTGAAAATTATAGTTATATATATACAAATACATTCATTTTAAAATTAGTCACCCTTTTATTCCTTTTAGAAATGACAATTAGCTCTAGACAATAAACACCTCAATTTGAGTTCTTCGCCCCGATCTAAAACTGAAAAAGTATCAGAAATATCTGTTCTTATGTATATAAACAAAATACAGAAGATTCGGTAGATTTAAATTCAATGTGGTTCCCGATTCTAAAGAATACAATTAAAACCATTTAAGTATTTCAATACACAATCACAATCAAAACCTCATATATATATATATATATATATATATATATATATATATATATATATATATATATATATATATATATATATATATATATATATATATATATCGATCCACTGCAGGATGAAGGCATCTTCAGCATGCTTCCAACCTTCACGGTCCTGGGCTTTCCTCTGCCACTCGGGTCCAATATACTTAACGATGTCATCAGTCCATCGTGCTTTCGGTCTTCTTCGCGGACGTTTGCGATCAAGCGGTATCCACTCCAGGATTGCCTTGGTCCATCTGTCGTCCCATCGCCTCGCTATATGGCCTGCCCATCTCCATTTCAACTGTTTTACTATTCCAATGATGTCACAGACTTTTGTTTGTTCCCTGATCCATACGCAGGACTTTCTGTCTCGTCTTGTAATGCCAAGCATACATCTTTCCATTCCCCTCTGTGCCACCCGAAGTTTTTGAATTGATTGCGATGTGAGTGTCCAGGTTTCACTTCCGTATGTCATAACGGGTAGAACGCACTGATCGAATACTTTTCTTTTCAGGCAAAGTGGGAGTCTGCTCTTAAACACTATGTTGAGCCTACCAAATGCCTGCCAGCCACATTTAACACGCCGTTCCACCTCCCGGGCGGTATTCCCCTCCATAGAAATCCTCTGCCCAAGATATACAAAGCTGTCCACAATCTCTAAATCCCTTCCTAAAACTGAAATTCTTCTGTCCTGAGCGAAGTTATTGAACATAACCTGACTCTTTTTCAGGTTTATTTTCAAGCCAAATGGTTCGCCAGCCCTTTGCAGTTCTTGTATGCGTCTTTGCAGCTCCTCTGGGTCTTGTGAAATGAGAATAATATCATCTGCAAATCTAAGATGGTTTAAGTTTGCCCCATTGATCTTTACCCCATCCTGTTCCCAATCCAGTTTACGGAATACTTCTTCAAGGCCAGCCGAGAAAAGAATAGGCGATATTGTGTCACCCTGCCGTACACCTCGTTCTATATTAATTCCCACTTCAAGATCATCAAGGTGAATTGAGGCTGTAGCTCCATCATATATCGATTCTAATAGGTTTACATAGGCTCTCTCTACTCCTTGGCTAAGCAGTGCATCCATTATCGCATGCTTTGAGATGGAATCAAATGCTTTTTCGTAGTCGATAAAAGCCAAGCACAGTGGCATGGTGTATTCGTTGTGCCTTTCTATGACCTGCTGTACAACCTGGATGTGATCCATTGTACTGAATCCACTTCTGAATCCTGCTTGTTCTCTTGGTTGTGCGTCATTCAGTTTTTTTAATATTCTTTTAGAAATTATCTTAGTGAAAACTTTGTACATCACTGATAGGAGGCTTATTGGACGGTAGTTCTTTAAATCTTCCTGTGCTCCTTTTTTATGTAAAAGGATCACTTCTGCATTTTTCCATAAGTCAGGTACTTTTTGTTCTTTAAGGCATTTTGAGTATAATTTTGCCAGTGTTTTATGTAACGTCCGACCACCAGCTTTTAGCATTTCGACAGTTACACTATCCTTTCCTGGAGCCTTGCCGTTCTTCATCATATATATCATTCATATATATATATATATATATATATATATATATATATATATATATATATATATATATATATATATATATATATGTATATATATATATATATATATATATATATATATATATATATATATATATATATATATATATATATATATATATTTGGTAGTATATCACTGGTAGTATATATATATATATATATATATATATATATATATATATATATATATATATATATATATATTGGTAGTATATCACTGTCATTAAAAACTAATTGTTAATGTAAGTATCATTGACGGAAAAAAAAATATCTTCCTATTTTTTCAGAATTTATAGAAATTAATATAATTTATTTTTACATTCGTTTAGAAAACGGGAGGAGAAGACTTCCCGAAACGTTAACGTTAAAAGTTTGTATTTTTTTAGAACATTTTTATATTTTTAAAATTTTTGTTTGTTAGGCAAATTTTTTACAAAAAAAGAATCACTGAGAAATTTGTCTCCGTTTGGTTTTTTGTTGTTAGCCAATGATTTACACTGATTACAGAAATTTTTGGTATTTTTTGGGTCTTAGATCGTGGCGAAAACCCCAAATAAAGAAAAGAAAAAAATATATATGAACACGCCACAATCATACAGACATTACTGAAAAAAAATACCTCAATTTAGATATCGATATAGAAGTTCAAAACCGATGTCCGTTATATTTTGTGTTTCACCTACTTACTTACAACCCCCTGTACCTAAAAATTTTCCATGGCAACATCTATCTTGTACTGTAACATTTTAAAGGTTTTGAAAATGCTTGTTATTCAAAATTCTAAAAAATTTCTCGCTTTCTTTATCAGAATCCAAATTTTGTTTCTAAAAAATTCGAAAAATTATTAATTTCTGATGGAAAAAGAAAATATAATTCGTGCAAAAGTTTTGCCCATTTCGAACATATCTTAAAGTAAACATCACTTGAAATATACTGATTAATCTTCCTGGCATTTTTCTAACATTATAAGTTCATCAGAATCTTCCGGTGATTTTTACAGCTTATGCCCGGAAACCTTGTAAACATTATTTAATTGTCTGGTCAATCAAAAAGTAATCGACGAGGATGAACAGCACTTAAATGGTCGAATGGATGGAAAATTCGTTCGTGAGGAAAGTTTAGCGTTAGTGATATTCCCATGAGAAGATAAAACTGATAATTAATTTTCATTTTCTTCGTCCATTGGAAATTTTATTCAGAATGTAACGAGTTTTACTATATATATATATATATATATATATATATATATATATATATATATATATATATATATATATATATATATATATATATATATACAGTGTGTGTCCCAGCCAAATGGAATAAATTCGTTAATAAATAAATGGGGGCGTGTTCGAAAAAACGCTCGAACACGTCGATTGGTATTTTTAGATGCGCATTTTTTTCAACAATTTTTTTTATACAGGGTGTGTCATGTAACAGGGGCCAATGCCAACTTTCTTATTTTAAATACAACACCCTGTATATTATTTAATTTTTCGATTCTTCAGGAAATTCTAGACATATTTCATGTAAAATATCCTAGACTTATCTTCAACTGTTTCGGAAATATTAAGTGTTTTCAGATTTATTGCAAAAATTAACTGATTTTTTTGTCTTTTGAAAATTATTTGATTACAAAAATTCGCTAGAACACACAATAGAAAGATGGTATTGGCCTCTGTTACATGACACACCCTGTATAAAAGGTTTTCGTTGGAAAAAAGCGCAACTACACTTTTTTTAACACTGTAAACAAAATTGTGGAACTTTCAAGACTACTTAGTTTTTGTATAAATTTTTTATTTAAAACATTTAATGTAACAAATGTTCGAATTGTGAACCCTGGACGTCCTGGCAACACCCCAACCTCAAGTAAAACTGATTCCTGACATTATTTAATGTTTGTGGCGTAATTGACCTAATGCTGTCGGTAATGCGTCCTCTTAAATCATTCAGATCTTGTGACTTGGTTTTGTCTACGACGCTTTTGAGATATCCCCATAAAAAAAATCCAACGGAGTGAGGTCCGGGGACCTTGATGGCCATTCTAGTGGCCCTTTCCTCCCAATCCATCGATTTGGAAACACATTATCGAGGTACTGCCGCACATTAACTTGATAATGGAGGGGTGCTCCATCTTGTTGGAACCAAATTGTGTCGGCTAGCAATTGAAGATTTCTTCTATTAGGGTACAAATTTATAAAATTTGGAATGAGCTGATTTTGGAGAAAGTCTAAGTAATATACCCCATTTAAATTTTGATCGAAAAATATTGGACCAATTATTTGATCTCCTATAATACCTGCCCAGACATTAATCTTTTTAGATCTTTATGTGTGAATTTCCCGAATCCAGTGAGGATTTTCTCTCGACCAATAACGACAGTTCTGGCGATTGACATGCCCATGAAGAGTAAAAGTAGATTCATCAGAAAATAAATCGGTTTCCACTCTCAGAAGGTTTTTGTCTATTCTGTGCATCATTTTTTCGCAAAACTCCATTTTCCTGTCGAAGACGTCTTCACTAAGCTCTTGAGTAGGCTGTAGCTTATACTGATGCATTTTATTCTCTTTCAATATTCTGGCAACCGAAGAGCGATCAACATTGTTTTCCAAGGCAACTTGTCGAGTTGAGGTATGCGGATTGTCTTGGAATGCAAGCATTACATCCAATTTTTCGGTCAATATCGATCAACGACACTGCTTCCTTCTTAATTTGTCTCACGTGTCCCAGTTCTCTAAATTGTTTTTCAACTTTACTTACTGTACCTTGGGATATGGGTGGTAAGTCAGGATATTTTTCCCTAAAGAGACGAATACCTTCGGCTTGAGTTGGTGTCCTATCTCCATAACCTATCATCATTAAGATAGTTATTTTATGACTATCTGATAAATACACCATGTTTAAATCAAATGAATCACACACGTCAAAGAAAACTAATTTAAAAGGCACGTTGATTTTTTTGACGTTTCATACAACAAATACCTACCTTTGAAAACCTGATTTTTTATCTTTGCCTATTTGCTGATAATGTTCGAAGAATTACTTAATATTTCCGAAACAGTTGAAGATAAGTCTAGGATATTTTACATGAAATATGTCTAGAATTTCCTGAAGAATCCAAAAATTAAATAATATACAGGGTGTTGTATTTAAAATAAGAAAGTTGGTATTGGCCACTGTTACATGACATACCCTGTATAAAAAAATTTTGTTGAAAAAAATGCGCATCTAAAAATACCAATCGACGTGTTCGAACGTTTTTTCGAACACGCCCCCATTTACTTATTAACGAATTTATTCCATTTGGCTGGGACACACGGTGTATATATATATATATATATATATATATATATATATATATATATATATATATATATATATATATATATATATATATATATATATATATACGGACGGAGACAACCCACGTCAACTAACAACAGACAACAGCGAAAGTTGCGAGAACTGCAATAATACATGGAATTGTTAATACAAAGAATAAATAATTGCGAACGTGGACGCTTCTATTCATAACGCGTCACTCACGCATAAAACGAGTTGTTTTATTAGAGATAGTCGCTTTTAACACCATTAAAGATACGGGCCGTATAAATTTAGCTCGACTTAATCCGGGTGCTAAAATATATACTATCGTTGAAGAGACACGTCCGTTTTATATTCCGTTTCATTCGTATAATCCAATTAAATTTTATTGCCGTGACATAAAATCCCTTAATTGGAAATCGAGATGGAAAACTTTGCTGCCGAATGTTTCACAATGATTTTTTTCCAGTTCTTTTTTACCGTCCGAATTAAGAGTTGCGTTTTTTAAATACCGAACAATTTATAGTTTACTTATTGGATATAAAAACTTAAAAGCACGTGTTGCTGAAAATTGACATAATTATAAGAGGCTGGATTCTGTTTTCGAGGCTTTGGTTCATCTTTAACCCGATTCTCGCTTGACTGTTGAGCTGTTTCTCGGTCATGATCATGGTCATGACAAAATCTTTGCTCGATAAATGTATCTATTTAAAAAAATCGCCAATGAAAACTTTTTAACAATTATATACCGCTGTATTTTCTAACTAAACAAGCGAAATAATGATGATTCATATAAGATGTCAAGCCCAGTCATATCAACCTAAAAAACAAGTAATTGTATCGAAGTATAAATAAAAGTTTTCAAAAACAACGCTTCCTTCAGTTCGTCTCTGTTCGCTAGTAACATAGAGTTTCTGTTATTTTTATATAATATATAAAAATAAAATCTAAGTTATAAAATATTTTCGGCATTTTTCCATACATATGATCATGAAAATTAGTGATTTTTAGCCAGTTTCAGACTTTTTGATCTCATTGATATTGTAGTGAAGAGAATTTAATAAAAATATTTCGAAAGAAAATAGAAAATTTAATTAAGAATCCAGTACTGGAAAGACCATTTTGATACTGTGCATAGTTTTCAAGTTATCGAGGTCAATTAAGAGTTTCCAAAAATAACGCTTCCTTCATTTTGTCTCCGTACGCTCATAACATTTAATTCTAAGTAAAAATATACTGATTTTCTGGTTTGTACAGCTGAAAATACGTATTACCACAAAGATTTAGCAAAATCTAAGTTATGAAATATTTTCGACATTTTTCCATACATATAGTCGTGAAAATTGGCGATTTTTGGCCATTTTCAGACTTTTTGTTCTCACTTCTGTTGTAATGAAGATATTTTAATAAAAATATCAGGACAAGTAGAGAATATAATTGCGAATCCCGTACTGGAAGCGCCATTTTGATGCTGTACATAGTGTTTCAGTTATCGAGGTCAATTAAGAGTTTCCAAAAATAACTCTTTCTTTATTTTGTCTCTGTACACTCATTACATTTAATTCTAAGTAAGAATGGATTGATTTTCTGTTTTGTACAGCTGAAAATACGTATAACCTCAAAGATTTAGCAAAATCTAAGTTATGAAATATTTTCGACATTTTTCCATACATATAGTCGTGGAAATTGGCGATTTTTGGCCATTTTCAGACTTTTTGTTCTCACTTCTGTTGTAATGAAGATATTTTAATAAAAATATCAGGACAAGTAGAGAATTTAATTGCGAATCCCGTACTGAAAGCGCCATTTTGATGCTGTACATAGTTTTTCAGTTATCGAGGTCAATTAAGAGTTTCCAAAAATAACTCTTTCTTTATTTTGTCTCTGTACACTCATTACATTTAATTCTAAGTAAGAATGGATTGATTTTCTGCTTTGTACAGCTGAAAATACGTATAACCTCAAAGGTTTTGCAAAATCTAAGTTATGAAATATTTTCGACATTTTTCCATACATATAGTCGTGGAAATTGGCGATTTTTGGCCATTCTCAGACTTTTTGTTCTCACTTCTGTTGTAATGAAGATATTTTAATAAAAATATCAAGACAAGTAGAGAATTTAATTGCGAATCCCGTACTGGAAGCGCCATTTTGATGCTGTACATAGTTTTTCAGTTATCGAGGTCAATTAAGAGTTTCCAAAAATAACTCTTTCTTTATTTTGTCTCTGTACACTCATTACATTTAATTCTAAGTAAGAATGGATTGATTTTCTGTTTTGTACAGCTGAAAATACGTATAACCTCAAAGGTTTTGCAAAATCTAAGTTAGGAAATATTTTCGACATTTTTCCATACATATAGTCGTGGAAATTGGCGATTTTTGGCCATTTTCAGAGTTTTTGTTCTCACTTCTGTTGTAATGAAGATATTTTAATAAAAATATCAGGACAAGTAGAGAATTTAATTGCGAATCCCGTACTGAAAGCGCCATTTTGATGCTGTACATAGTTTTTCAATTATCGAGGTCAATTAAGAGTTTTCAAAAATAACTATTTCTTTATTTTGTCTCCGTACACTCATTACATTTAACTCTAAGTAAGAATGGATTGATTTTCTGTTTTGTACAGCTGAAAATACGTATAACCTCAAAGATTTAGCAAAATCTAAGTTATGAAATATTTTCGACATTTTTCCATACATATAGTCGTGGAAATTGGCGATTTTTGGCCATTTTCAGACTTTTTGTTCTCACTTCTGTTGTAATGAAGATATTTTAATAAAAATATCAGGACAAGTAGAGAATTTAATTGCGAATCCCGTACTGAAAGCGCCATTTTGATGCTGTACATAGTTTTTCAGTTATCGAGGTCAATTAAGAGTTTCCAAAAATAACTCTTTCTTTATTTTGTCTCTGTACACTCATTACATTTAATTCTAAGTAAGACTGGATTGATTTTCTGTTTTGTACAGCTGAAAATACGTATAACCTCAAAGGTTTTGCAAAATCTAAGTTATGAAATATTTTCGACATTTTTCCATACATATAGTCGTGAAAATTGGCGATTTTTGGCCATTTTCAGACTTTTTGTTCTCACTTCTGTTGCAATGAAGATATTTTAATAAAAATATCAGGACAAGTAGAGAATTTAATTGCGAATCCTGTACTGAAAGCGCCATTTTGATGCTGTACATAGTTTTTCAGTTATCGAGGTCAATTAAGAGTTTCCAAAAATAACTCTTTCTTTATTTTGTCTCTGTACACTCATTACATTTAATTCTAAGTAAGAATGGATTGATTTTCTGTTTTGTACAGCTGAAAATACGTATAACCTCAAAGATTTAGCAAAATCTAAGTTATGAAATATTTTCGACATTTTTCCATACATATAGTCGTGAAAATTGGCGATTTTTGGCCATTTTCAGACTTTTTGTTCTCACTTCTGTTGCAATGAAGATATTTTTATAAAAATATCAGGACAAGTAGATAATTTAATTACGAATCCTGTACTGGAAGCGCCATTTTGATGCTGTACATAGTTTTTCAGTTACCGAGGTCAATTAAGAGTTTCCAAAAATAACTCTTTCTTTATTTTGTCTTTGTACACTCATTACATTTAATTCTAAGTAAGAATGGATTGATTTTCTGGTTTGTACAGCTGAAAATACGTATAACCTCAAAGATTTAGCAAAATCTAAGTTATGAAATATTTTCGACATTTTTCCATACATATAGTCGTGGAAATTGGCCATTTTTGGCCATTTTCAGACTTTTTGTTCTCATTTCTGTTGCAGTGGAACATATGGAAATATCAATGCAGGTAGAAGATTTAATTGCGAATCGCCTCCTGAAAATATCAATTTGATACTGGGCATAGTTTTGAAGTTACCGAAGTCAATTAAGAGTTTCCAAAAATAACGCTTCTTTTAATTTTCTTTTTGTGTCATCTTCATTTTGTGTCTGTACGCTAGATAAATTTAATTCTAAGTAAAAATGGACTGATTTTTTGTCTTTTACAGCTGAAAATACGTATTACCTCAAATATTTTCCCAAATTTTTTGAAATAATTTTGCTATTTTTCCATTTTTCCATTCGCCTCACATCCATTAAAGTGAAGATATGTTAATAAAAATATCAGTACACGTAGAGAATTGAATTACTAATCCAGTGCTGAAATGATAATTTTGATACTGTACATAGTTTTTCAAGTTATCGAGGTCATTTAGAGTTTCCAAAAATAACGCTTTGTTCTTTTTATAATTTTGTAACTGATTTTCTGTTTTATAGGACAAATCTAATAATTAATCAGTAATCACTCAGTACGTCCTTTAATTTTAATGTTTCCTTCATCGCTTCTCGTTTTTTAAAACAAATTTAAAGCACATTCTTTGCTCGAAAAATTTATCAATCTAACGAAATCGCCAAAAAAATGTTTAGTAATTGTAAAAGACGCTGTAATTTGTAAGTTAACAAGTGAAATGATATAAAACTTCAGTTACATGTCAAACACAGTCATACCAACTTAGAAAAACAAATGACTGTTTTGCAAAGCGCCTAATTTTTTTATAATTATCTTACTTTTTCTTATCACAATAATGCTCTGCCTATTTTTTGTTCCCCGACAGATAGTTCATATATGAATAAATTTTCAAAATATTCTGCGAAATTGATATCAAAATAACTAAAATTTAACAAACCGTATATTGTACGTTGCCTGATATACATTCAAAATAAAGATATGTTGACCTTAGGGATTACACAGGCAGTCACTTAGTTTGTATAACTAAAAGAAAAAGCAAATATTTACCGTTTGATTGTATAAGGTATATAGAAATGTTTGGTTTTCTTTGCAGCATGTGTGCGGATGAAGTGTTAAACAAAATTTAATATTTTATGTCCTCCATCTCTATTCTTTTATAAATAAAATACAAATAAAAGGCAAGTCACATTTTGTTCAGGGCATGAATTAAGCACATAACACGTATGACGATTAATAATTCTTAATTTTTCTGACTTAAAATTTAAAAAAAAAACACTTTTAAATTGGGAGAAAGTCTAAAAATGATTTATTCAAATTATGCGCCATCGGTAGTTGCATATTTTCCCCATCTCTCTGGCAATTTGCGTATTCCCCCAGAAAAATGTACATCTGCAACAGCATCTTTCTATACACTGTCTATTTGAGAGTTCCAGAAAGTTATCTCTGTGATGAGGAGATCGAAAAAGAGCAGGGATCCTGTTCGACTTCCAGGGTGAACTGTATTCTGGGGTGGATTTCATTTAATTAGGTTAGGTAGTTGTTTAAAAGTTCCTTTCAGTGATGCCATAATATAAAGCTACCATCTACGTAGCGTTTCCAAAGTTTAAGTTTTAAAGGAGCCCTGGCTAATGATATTATTTCGCAGTCATGAACAGATTGGCTATAACGGGTGATAGAGATGATCCCATTGGGGTAGCGTCGGTCTGTCTGTAGATTTGCTGGTTGAAGGAAAAATATGTGTTCTTGAAGCAATGTTCAGAAACTTCCGAAACGAAACGAAACTCGCAACATCCCGAAAGTATGGAAACTGGTCCTGAAAAAAGAAGAAACGCGGTAACGTGGTGAAGAGACGGAAAAGATACAATCTGCCCCAGTTCCAGATACACTGATGCATCTGCGACGACTGCGCAGATACAATCTGCGCAGTCGCCGGCCGCCCATAAGAAAGACCGCAACGACCCGTGCACGTCAATAGGACTCTTCAGTCTAAGCGGAGAACAATTGATAATGGCAAATGAGATTTTGGCGAAACGTCGTGACGCGTCACAGACTGAACTCGTCACAGAATGATTTAGAAACATTATCTACCATCCGTGAAAATACTAGATTGATATTCGGGCTCTTAAATTTCTTTAGACAGTGTCCAATGCGACAATAGTACCTGAGTGTTATGTAAACCCAACTGCTGGGTTCCACAATCTCATGTGGAACGAACACACAACAACCTGCGTCTCCGCCTAAATGATCATTTTGTTAGAGTAACTAGGGACTGGGGACGAGTTCCACCCATCCCTTCAATTGGAGAGCCGCATCCCTTCAATTGGAATTTGTAATTTTGCTAGTTGCTTGACTGTGATGAAATGAACTTAAGATTGAACAATTTTGAGTAAGTTTAGAGATGTTATAAGTTAAATCAATTTTGAGATTATAGATTTTATAAGTTATTTGTAAAAGTTATTGTGTTAAAAGTTATGATGTTAACATAATTTTCAAAACGCATGTGGTTTCGAAAAAAATAATTTCATAACAGGCCAGTTTCTCTATTTTCTTCCTAACATTATTATTCGCACTGGTCTACTTGTAAATACAAGAAAAAACGAACTGGAACCGCCTTACGTAATTTACATTCGATCATCGATATTTACCGCCGATAAAAATCTGAAACAGCACTTCGTCTTTCTCCGATTTTATTGCATCAGAACGGGGCAGACGTAAACTTTACAGTCGCCGAAGACTTTTAATTTAAACGGTTTTCATTAAAGGAGGAACTCTCGAGATGGAACCGAACACGCTTCCATTTTAATCAAGTAGCCTTATCTTTGGACGGTCGTAATTCGTCTTGGCGACACGAAAAAGGCATAACCGTATTGCCGACTGTAACAGTAGTCGATTATTTAAACATTTATGAGAATTGGGTCGAATTTCTTTGAGTATTTGGCATTATTGTTATTTGCTAACGATGAATTAAAATATGTAACATTAAAAATTTGGTTTAGTTCGTCCGAGAATGTTGGGTTGCATAACATGGAAAGAGCTCCCGTTAATCTTAGATATGAGGGACACTGAATGTGAAGGGCACTGAATGAGGAAATATGAGGGGCACTGACTATCCTCTGTTTGAGAAATCAAGTTTCCGGAAAAAGCACCTGAACGACAGACAAAGAGAAATTGGAAGTATGGCAGGTGGTTCCGTCCTGTTGGAACCAAGTGTCCGAGCGTATCCTTCAAATTTTTGAAGAACAGGAGTGAAACAAGTTTAAAGTATGTCAAGCCTTGGAGGTCTTCGAAAAAAACGGGTCGATTATTCCGGATACCGACATTGCAGCCAAAACTGTGAGCTTCGGGTTATGCAGAGGCCTGTCGTGTTTCTTTTTAGGGGTTTCTCCACACCAGTAGTGACAATTTAGATTATCGACATGACCGTTAAGGTGGAAATGAGTTGTGTTGACTGGTGGAAATCAATTCATCATTTCGTTAGTGAGTCTATCAGCAGGTCCGTCAACTTTAATCTTTGCGAAAAACTTTGAGAACGATCCATCCATCGACGATACCGTTACATTTAAGGCACCAGCTTACTTTCGTGCATACAACATGAGCGCTCCTTTCTCGTGGAGCGCTGGATTACACAAGGAATTACATTGTTGAGCGTGGCATACAAGGAACTTACAAACAATAAAAAAAAACACTGGAGAAATACACAGAATAACGCAGAAAGAAATTATTAATGTGGCTTCTAAAAATGCAGACCGATAGTACATTACCTCTCCCTCTCTGCAATGGTTTCCTTCGAAACAGATGTCCGTCAGCACGCTATTCAACATGGACGTCTGTATGTCAATTTTTAAACTTCCTGGACCATTTTCGCATGTTTTTGATACCCATACACTGTTATCCATACATTTCACATAATTGATTGACACTTCACTTAACACTACACTTCACATAATTTCAATTACTCAAATTTTGAAGCACCCAAAAAAATAATCAATTGAGATTTTGTAGGCGGGATTTTCCAACGCTTTGGAGACCTTATTTTATGGGCAACCCATATATATATATATATATATATATATATATATATATATATATATATATATATATATATATATATATATATATATATATGGTGGCGCTGGTTACATGAAAAATCTACCACTCGTCTCTTCCATTAGGACGAACAATATATTTCAAACTTGTAAGTAAACGCAAAAAATTCTCCGTTTGTTCTGTATAACGCACTTTAAAAATGCCTGCGTGACTCTCGTACGACTGTAAGATCGTAATACGAAGAGTAAATATTGACAGATTATTTGCATAAAGTTCAGTTAATATACAGGGTGGTCCGAAAAGTACTCCAGGCTTTTTGCCGCGATAAAAAAACGAGATTCTTTTATGCAGCGACATAACTTATATAATAAAATAAAGTCTGATGGTGTCACGTCATAATTGTATGGTGGCTGTAAATATCTATTATACAGAGTGCGTTGAAAAAGAAAAAAGCGATTTTTAATATCAAATTTCCTACTCGAGTTTCGGGTGGGGTAAAGCCCTTGATAATATTTGCAACGCTATCTATTCGGCTATATATTTGCTTCATTTTGATTATAAATATATGGCTATTATGCTATTTTACTAGGCGTGGCATGAGATGTTTTTAAATGAGATTTGATGAGAATTTTTTTCTGAATCGCTGATTTTGCATTCAGAAAATTCCACGGTCCATTTAGGGCAATCTAGGCATGTTCGGGGATATATAATTGTAGAGCATGAAATTTACTTCATTTTGATTATACATATATGGCTGTTATGCTATTTTACTAGGCATGGCATGAGATGAGCTTTTTTAATTTTTTTTAGAATCGCTGATTTTGCATTCAGAAAATTCCACGGTCCATTTAGGGCAATCTAGGCATATTCGGAGATA
This sequence comes from Cosmopolites sordidus, assembly GCA_031761425.1. NCBI lineage: Eukaryota > Metazoa > Arthropoda > Insecta > Coleoptera > Curculionidae > Cosmopolites > Cosmopolites sordidus. Next base: position 278,164 of record JARFXV010000186.1, read on the forward strand.
TATAATTGTAGAGCATGAAATTTGCTTCGTTTTGATTATAAATATATGGCTATTATGCTATTTTACTAGGCGTGGCATGAGATCTGCCTTTACATTTTTTCGGAATCACTGATTTTGCATTCAGAAAATTCCACGGTCCATTCAGGGCAATCTAGGCATATTCTGGGAATATAGAATTGTAGAGCATGAAATTTGCTTCATTTTGATTATAAATATATGGCTATTATGCTAGTTTACCAGACGTGGCATGAGATGCGCCTTTTTCATTTTTTTTTAGAATCGCTGATTTTGCATTCAGAAAATTCCATGGTCCATTCAGGACACTCGAGGCATATTCTGGGGATATAGAATTATAGAGCATGAAATTTGCTTCATTTTGATTATAAATATATGGCTATTATGCTATTTTACTAGGCGTGGCATGAGATGCGCCTTTTAATTTTTTTTCGGAATCGGTGATTTTGCATTCAGAAAATTCCACGGTCCATTCAGGGTAATCTAGGCATATTCTGAGGATATAGAATTGTAGAGCATGAAATTTGCTTCATTTTGATTATAAATATATGGCTATTATGCTATTTTACTAGGCGTGGCATGAGATGCGCCTTTTAAATTTTTTTAGAATCTCTAATTTTGCATTCAGAAAATTCCACAGTCCATTCAGGACAATCTAGGCATATTCGGGGATATATAATTGTAGAGCATGAAATTTGCTTCATTTTGATTATAAATATATGGCTATTATGCTATTTTACTAGGCGTGGCATGAGATCTGCCTTTGCATTTTTTTCGGTATCAATGATTCTGCATTCAGAAAATTCCACGGTCCATTCAGGGTAATCTAGGCATATTCCGGGAAAATAGAATTGTAGAGCATGAAATTTGCTTCATTTTGATTATAAATATATGGTTATTATACTATTTTATTAGGCGTGGCATGAGATGTCCCTTTTTCATTTTTTTCGAAATCGCTGATTTTGTATTCAGAAAATTCCACGGTCCATTCAGGACAATGTAGCCATATTCTGGGGATACAGAATAGTAGAGTATGAAATTTGCTTCATTTTAATTATAAATATATGGCTATAATGCTAGTTTACCAGGCGTGGCATGAGATGCGCCTTTTTCATTTTTTTTTAGAATCGCTGATTTTGCATTCAGAAAATTCCACGGTCCATTCAGGACAATCTAGGCATATTCTGAGGATATAGAATTATAGAGCATGAAATTTGCTTCATTTTGCTTATAAATATATGGTTATTACACTATTTTACTAGGCGCGGCATGAGATGTGCCTTTTTCATTTTTTTCGGAATCGCTGATTTTGTATTCAGAAAATTCCACGGTCCATTCTGGACAATCTAGGCATATTCTGGGGATACAGAATAGTAGAGCATGAAATTTGCTTCATTTTGATTATAAATATATGGCTATTATGCTAGTTTACCAGGCGTGGCATGAGATGCGCCTTTTTCATTTTTTTTTAGAATCGCTGATTTTGCATTCAGAAAATTTCGTGGTCCATTCAGGACAATCGAGGCATATTCTGGGGATATAGAATTGTAGAGCATGAAATTTGCTTCATTTTGATTATAAATATATGGCTGTTATGCTATTTTACTAGGCGTGGCATAAGATGCGCCTTTTAAATTTTTTTCGGAATCGGTGATTTTGCATTCAGAAAATTCCACGGTCCATTCAGGGCAATCTAGGCATATTCTGGGGATGTAAAATTGTAGAGCATAAAATTTGCTTCATTTTGATTATAAATATATGGCTATTATGCTTTTTTACTAGGCATGGCATGAGATGAGCTTTATTAATCTTTTTTAGAATCGCAGATTTTGCATTCAGAAAATTCCACGGTCCATTCAGGACAATCTAGGCATATTCTGGGACTATAGAATGGTAGAGCATCAAATTTGCTTCATTTTGATTATAAATATATGGCTGTTATGCTATTTTACTAGGCGTGGCATAAGATGCGCCTTTTAAATTTTTTTCGGAATCGGTGATTTTGCATTCAGAAAATTCCACGGTCCATTCAGGACAATCTAGGCATATTCTGGGGCATTTGTAGCAATTTTAGAGCATGAAATTTGCTTCATTTTGATTATAAATATATGGCTGTTATACTAGGCAAGGCATGAGATGAGCTTTTATAATTTTTTTTAGAATCGCTGATTTTGCATTCAGAAAATTCCACGGTCCATTCAGGGCAATCTAGGCATATTCGGGGATACATAATTGTAGAGCATGAAATTTGCTTCATTCTGATTATAAATATATGGCTATTATGCTATTCTACTAGGCGTCGCATGAGATGCGCCTTTTTCATTTTTTTTTAGAATGGCTGATTTTGCATTCAGAAAATTCCACGATCCATTCAGGACAATCTAGGCATATTCTGGGGATATAGAATTGTAGAGCATAAAATTTGCTTCATTTTGATTATAAATATATGGCTATTATCCTATTTTACTAGGCATGGCATGAGATGAGCTTTATTATTTTTTTTTAGAATCGCTGATTTTGCATTCAGAAAATTCCACGGTCCATTCAGGACAATCTAGGCATATTCTGGGGCTATAGAATTGTAGAGCATCAAATTTGCTTCATTTTGATTATAAATATATGGCTGTTATGCTATTTTACTAGACGTGGCATGAGATGCGCTTTTTAATTTTTTTTCGGAATCGGTGATTTTGCATTCAGAAAATTCCACAGTCCATTCAGGGCAATCTAGGCATATTCTGGGGATATAGAATTGTAGAGCATGAAATTTGCTTCATTTTAATTATAAATATATGGCTGTTATGTTATTTTACTAGGCATGGCACGAGATGCGCCTTTTAATTTTTTTTAGAAACGCTAATTTTGCATTCAGAAAATTCCACGATCCATTCAGAACAATCTAGGCATATTCGGGGATACATAATTGTAGAGCATGAAATTTGCTTCATTCTGATTATAAATATATGGCTATTATGCTATTTTACTAGGCGTGGCATGAGATGCGCCTTTTAATTTTTTTTCGGAATCGGTGATTTTGCATTCAGAAAATTCCACGGTCCATTCAGGGTAATCTAGGCATATTCTGAGGATATAGAATTGTAGAGCATGAAATTTGCTTCATTTTGATTATAAATATATGGCTGTTATGCTATTTTACTAGGCGTGGCATAAGATGCGCCTTTTAAATTTTTTTCGGAATCGGTGATTTTACATTCAGAAAATTCCACGGTCCATTCAGGGCAATCTAGGCATATTCTGGGGATGTAGAATTGTAGAGCATAAAATTTGCTTCATTTTGATTATAAATATATGGCTATTATGCTTTTTTACTAGGCATGGCATGAGATGAGCTTTATTAATTTTTTTTAGAATCGCTGATTTTGCATTCAGAAAATTCCACGGTCCATTCAGGACAATCTAGGCATATTCTGGGACTATAGAATTGTAGAGCATCAAATTTGCTTCATTTTGATTATAAATATATGGCTGTTATGCTAATTTACTAGGCGTGGTATAAGATGCGCCTTTTACATTTTTTTCGGAATCGGTGATTTTGCATTCAGAAAATTCCACAGTCCATTCAGGGCAATCTAAGCATATTCTGGGATATAAAGAATTGTAGAGCATGAAATTTGCTTCATTTTAATTATAAATATATGGCTGTTATGTTATTTTACTAGGCATGGCATGAGATGCGCCTTTTTAATTTTGTTTAGAAACGCTAATTTTACATTCAGAAAATTCCACGATCCATTCAGAACAATCTAGGCATATTCGGGGATACATAATTGTAGAGCATGAAATTTGCTTCATTCTGATTATAAATATATGGCTATTATGCTATTTTACTAGGCGTGGCATAAGATGCGCCTTTTAAATTTTTTTCGGAATCGGTGATTTTGCATTCAGAAAATTCCACGGTCCATTCAGGGCAATCTAGGCATATTCTGGGGATGTAGAATTGTAGAGCATAAAATTTGCTTCATTTTGATTATAAATATATGGCTATTATGCTTTTTTACTAGGCATGGCATGAGATGAGCTTTATTAATTTTTTTTAGAATCGCTGATTTTGCATTCAGAAAATTCCACGGTCCATTCAGGACAATCTAGGCATATTCTGGGACTATAGAATTGTAGAGCATCAAATTTGCTTTATTTTGATTATAAATATATGGCTGTTATGCTATTTTACTAGGCGTGGTATAAGATGCGCCTTTTACATTTTTTTCGGAATCGGTGATTTTGCATTCAGAAAATTCCACGGTCCATTCAGGGCAATCTAGGCATATTCTGGGGATGTAGAATTGTAGAGCAAAAAATTTGCTTCATTTTGATTATAAATATATGGCTATTATGCTTTTTTACTAGGCATGGCATGAGATGAGCTTTATTAATTTTTTTTAGAATCGCTGATTTTGCGTTCAGAAAATTCCACGGTCCATTCAGGACAATCAAGGCATATTCTGGGACTATAGAATCGTAGAGCATCAAATTTGCTTCATTTTGATTATAAATATATGGCTGTTATGCTATTTTACTAGGCGTGGTATAAGATGCGCCTTTTACATTTTTTTCGGAATCGGTGATTTTGCATTCAGAAAATTCCACGGTCCATTCAGGGCAATCTAGGCATATTCTGGGGATGTAGAATTGTAGAGCATAAAATTTGCTTCATTTTGATTATAAATATATGGCTATTATGCTTTTTTACTAGGCATGGCATGAGATGAGCTTTATTAATTTTTTTTAGAATCGCTGATTTTGCATTCAGAAAATTCCACGGTCCATTCAGGACAATCTAGGCATATTCTGGGACTATAGAATTGTAGAGCATCAAATTTGCTTCATTTTGATTATAAATATATGGCTGTTATGCTATTTTACTAGGCGTGGTATAAGATGCGCCTTTTACATTTTTTTCGGAATCGGTGATTTTGCATTCAGAAAATTCCACGGTCCATTCAGGGCAATGTAGGCATATTCTGGGGATGTAGAATTGTAGAGCATAAAATTTGCTTCATTTTGATTATAAATATATGGCTATTATGCTTTTTTACTAGGCATGGCATGAGATGAGCTTTATTAATTTTTTTTAGAATCGCTGATTTTGCATTCAGGAAATTCCACGGTCCATTCAGGACAATCTAGGCATATTCTGGGACTATAGAATTGTAGAGCATCAAATTTGCTTCATTTTGATTATAAATATATGGCTGTTATGCTATTTTACTAGGCGTGGTATAAGATGCGCCTTTTACATTTTTTTTCGGAATCGGTGATTTTCCATTCAGAAAATTCCACGGTCCATTCAGGGCAATCTAGGCATATTCTGGGGATGTAGAATTGTAGAGCATAAAATTTGCTTCATTTTGATTATAAATATATGGCTATTATGCTTTTTTACTAGGCATGGCATGAGATGAGCTTTATTAATTTTTTTTAGAATCGCTGATTTTGCATTCAGGAAATTCCACGGTCTATTCAGGACAATCTAGGCATATTCTGGGACTACAGAATTGTAGAGCATCAAATTTGCTTCATTTTGATTATAAATATATGGCTGTTATGCTATTTTACTAGGCGTGGTATAAGATGCGCCTTTTACATTTTTTTCGGAATCGGTGATTTTCCATTCAGAAAATTCCACGGTCCATTCAGGGCAATCTAGGCATATTCTGGGGATGTAGAATTGTAGAGCATAAAATTTGCTTCATTTTGATTATAAATATATGGCTATTATGCTTTTTTACTAGGCATGGCATGAGATGAGCTTTATTAATTTTTTTTAGAATCGCTGATTTTGCATTCAGGAAATTCCACGGTCCATTCACGACAATCTAGGCATATTCTGGGGCTATAGAATTGTAGAGCATCAAATTTGCTTCATTTTGATTATAAATATATGGCTGTTATGCTATTTTACTAGGCGTGGTATAAGATGCGCCTTTTACATTTTTTTCGGAATCGGTGATTTTCCATTCAGAAAATTCCACGGTCCATTCAGGGCAATCTAGGCATAATCTGGGGATGTAGAATTGTAGAGCATAAAATTTGCTTCATTTTGATTATAAATATATGTCTATTATGCTTTTTTACTAGGCATGGCATGAGATGAGCTTTATTAATTTTTTTTAGAATCGCTGATTTTGCATTCAGGAAATTCCACGGTCCATTCAGGACAATCTAGGCATATTCTGGGGACTATAGAATTGTAGAGCATCAAATTTGCTTCATTTTGATTATAAATATATGGCTGTTATGCTATTTTACTAGGCGTGGTATAAGATGCGCCTTTTACATTTTTTTCGGAATCGGTGATTTTCCATTCAGAAAATTCCACGGTCCATTCAGGGCAATCTAGGCATAATCTGGGGATGTAGAATTGTAGAGCATAAAATTTGCTTCATTTTGATTATAAATATATGGCTATTATGCTTTTTTACTAGGCATGGCATGAGATGAGCTTTATTAATTTTTTTTAGAATCGCTGATTTTGCATTCAGGAAATTCCACGGTCCATTCAGGACAATCTAGGCATATTCTGGGACTATAGAATTATAGAGCATCAAATTTGCTTCATTTTGATTATAAATATATGGCTGTTATGCTATTTTACTAGGCGTGGCATAAGATGCGCCTTTTACATTTTTTTCGGAATCGGTGATTTTCCATTCAGAAAATTCCACGGTCCATTCAGGACAATCTAGGCATATTCTGGGACTATAGAATTGTAGAGCATCAAATTTGCTTCATTTTGATTATAAATATATGGCTGTTATGCTATTTTACTAGGCGTGGTATAAGATGCGCCTTTTACATTTTTTTCGGAATCGGTGATTTTCCATTCAGAAAATTCCACGGTCCATTCAGGGCAATCTAGGCATATTCTGGGGATGTAGAATTGTAGAGCATAAAATTTGCTTCATTTTGATTATAAATATATGGCTATTATGCTTTTTTACTAGGCATGGCATGAGATGAGCTTTATTAATTTTTTTTAGAATCGCTGATTTTGCATTCAGGAAATTCCACGGTCCATTCAGGACAATCTAGGCATATTCTGGGACTATAGAATTGTAGAGCATCAAATTTGCTTCATTTTGATTATAAATATATGGCTGTTATGCTATTTTACTAAGCGTGGTATAAGATGCGCCTTTTACATTTTTTTCGGAATCGGTGATTTTCCATTCAGAAAATTCCACGGTCCATTCAGGGCAATCTAGGCATATTCTGGGGATGTAGAATTGTAGAGCATAAAATTTGCTTCATTTTGATTATAAATATATGGCTATTATGCTTTTTTACTAGGCATGGCATGAGATGAGCTTTATTAATTTTTTTTAGAATCGCTGATTTTGCATTCAGGAAATTCCACGGTCCATTCAGGACAATCTAGGCATATTCTGGGACTATAGAATTGTAGAGCATCAAATTTGCTTCATTTTGATTATAAATATATGGCTGTTTATGCTATTTTACTAGGCGTGGTATAAGATGCGCCTTTTACATTTTTTTCGGAATCGGTGATTTTCCATTCAGAAAATTCCACGGTCCATTCAGGGCAATCTAGGCATAATCTGGGGATGTAGAATTGTAGAGCATAAAATTTGCTTCATTTTGATTATAAATATATGTCTATTATGCTTTTTTACTAGGCATGGCATGAGATGAGCTTTATTAATTTTTTTTTAGAATCGCTGATTTTGCATTCAGGAAATTCCACGGTCCATTCAGGACAATCTAGGCATATTCTGGGACTATAGAATTGTAGAGCATCAAATTTGCTTCATTTTGATTATAAATATATGGCTGTTATGCTATTTTACTAGGCGTGGTATAAGATGCGCCTTTTACATTTTTTTTCGGAATCGGTGATTTTCCATTCAGAAAATTCCACGGTCCATTCAGGGCAATCTAGGCATAATCTGGGGCATGTAGAATTGTAGAGCATAAAATTTGCTTCATTTTGATTATAAATATATGGCTATTATGCTTTTTTACTAGGCATGGCATGAGATGAGCTTTATTACTTTTTTTAGAATCGCTGATTTTGCATTCAGGAAATTCCACGGGCCATTCAGGACAATCTAGGCATATTCTGGGACTATAGAATTGTAGAGCATCAAATTTGCTTCATTTTGATTATAAATATATGGCTGTTATGCTATTTTACTAGGCGTGGCATAAGATGCGCCTTTTAAATTTTTTTCGGAATCGGTGATTTTGCATTCAGAAAATTCCATGGTCTATTCAGGGCAATCTACGCATATTCTGGGGATGTAGAATTGTAGAGCATAAAATTTGCTTCATTTTGATTATAAATATATGGCTATTATGCTTTTTTACTAGGCATGGCATGAGATGAGCTTTATTAATTTTTTTTAGAATCGCTGATTTTGCATTCAGAAAATTCCACGGTCCATTCAGGACAATCTAGGCATATTCTGGGACTATAGAATTGTAGAGCATCAAATTTGCTTCATTTTGATTATAAATATATGGCTGTTATGCTATTTTACTAGGCGTGGCATAAGATGCGCCTTTTAATTTTTTTTCGGAATCGGTGATTTTGCATTCAGAAAATTCCACGGTCTATTCAGGGCAATCTACGCATATTCTGGGGATGTAGAATTGTAGAGCATAAAATTTGCTTCATTTTGATTATAAATATATGGCTATTATGCTTTTTTACTAGGCATGGCATGAGATGAGCTTTATTAATTTTTTTTAGAATCGCTGATTTTGCATTCAGAAAATTCCACGGTCCATTCAGGACAATCTAGGCATATTCTGGGACTATAGAATTGTAGAGCATCAAATTTGCTTCATTTTGATTATAAATATATGGCTGTTATGCTATTTTACTAGGCGTGGCATAAGATGCGCCTTTTAAATTTTTTTCGGAATCGGTGATTTTGCATTCAGAAAATTCCACGGTCTATTCAGGGCAATCTACGCATATTCTGGGGATGTAGAATTGTAGAGCATAAAATTTGCTTCATTTTGATTATAAATATATGGCTATTATGCTTTTTTACTAGGCATGGCATGAGATGAGCTTTATTAATTTTTTTTAGAATCGCTGATTTTGCATTCAGAAAATTCCACGGTCCATTCAGGACAATCTAGGCATATTCTGGGACTATAGAATTGTAGAGCATCAAATTTGCTTCATTTTGATTATAAATATATGGCTGTTATGCTATTTTGCTAGGCGTGGCATAAGATGCGCCTTTTAAATTTTTTTCGGAATCGGTGATTTTGCATTCAGAAAATTCCACGGTCTATTCAGGGCAATCTACGCATATTCTGGGGATGTAGAATTGTAGAGCATAAAATTTGCTTCATTTTGATTATAAATATATGGCTATTATGCTTTTTTACTAGGCATGGCATGAGATGAGCTTTATTAATTTTTTTTAGAATCGCTGATTTTGCATTCAGAAAATTCCACGGTCCATTTAGGACAATCTAGGCATATTCTGGGACTATAGAATTGTAGAGCATCAAATTTGCTTCATTTTGATTATAAATATATGGCTGTTATGCTATTTTACTAGGCGTGGCATAAGATGCGCCTTTTAAATTTTTTTCGGAATCGGTGATTTTGCATTCAGAAAATTCCACGGTCTATTCAGGGCAATCTACGCATATTCTGGGGATGTAGAATTGTAGAGCATAAAATTTGCTTCATTTTGATTATAAATATATGGCTATTATGCTTTTTTACTAGGCATGGCATGAGATGAGCTTTATTAATTTTTTTTAGAATCGCTGATTTTGCATTCAGAAAATTCCACGGTCCATTCAGGACAATCTAGGCATATTCTGGGACTATAGAATTGTAGAGCATCAAATTTGCTTCATTTTGATTATAAATATATGGCTGTTATGCTATTTTACTAGGCGTGGCATAAGATGCGCCTTTTAAATTTTTTTCGGAATCGGTGATTTTGCATTCAGAAAATTCCACGGTCTATTCAGGGCAATCTACGCATATTCTGGGGATGTAGAATTGTAGAGCATAAAATTTGCTTCATTTTGATTATAAATATATGGCTATTATGCTTTTTTACTAGGCATGGCATGAGATGAGCTTTATTAATTTTTTTTAGAATCGCTGATTTTGCATTCAGAAAATTCCACGGTCCATTCAGGACAATCTAGGCATATTCTGGGACTATAGAATTGTAGAGCATCAAATTTGCTTCATTTTGATTATAAATATATGGCTGTTATGCTATTTTACTAGGCGTGGTATAAGATGCGCCTTTTAAATTTTTTTCGGAATCGGTGATTTTGCATTCAGAAAATTCCACGGTCCATTCAGGGCAATCTAGGCATATTCTGGGAATATAAAATTGTAGAGCATAAAATGTGCTTCATTTTGATTATAAATATATGGCTATTACGCTAGTTTACTAAGCGTGGCATGAGATGCGCCTATTTCAATTTGCATTCAGAACATTGTAGAGTCCATTGAAAGCCATCTAGGCATGGAAATTTGCAAGCGTTGCTTTGATATTAAATATTATATGATGATTTCCTAGTATATACTGAATAATGTTGCTGAATAACGTGCAAACTCACAGTTCATTTGCCAGCGACCCCTATCACCCGTTATTTTGTGGTTAGAAATCAAACATTTATGAAACAAACATCACGGAGAAGAACGAACAGAACATAAACAATCAGTTTAACTCGATCCACTTCAACTTTAACAAAGCTTATTTCTCTCGTGGATTTTGCAAGCCAGTTGCCAATGAAAATTCTCAAAGTCGAGATGCGCATAATCTTATAATCTCTATCGTCCCCTTCATACCTTCAGAGTAACGAGAACTCCCAAGAGAACAAAGATTTCCTCGAATATTTCTGGATGCCATTGCCAGACCTGCGCGTTAATTAAAAATTGTCTTTTATCATCGAAACAAGAGTACTTCACTCTATCGACGGGGTGCAAGGGAGATGGAAACTACTAAATTACGAAAGGGTGGGTTTTACGGACGATCTGTTTAATTAGGCGATGAAGTAGGGAAGGAGAGAGTGTAGAAGAGAATAATCTACATTCAAATTACCCAAAAAAGTATCCCTGAGGGAACCAATGGACAAAAATAGAAAAACCAGTTAATGAAGGATCATCTGAATGAACTGGCGATAGGGTAAAGTAACAAGGCCCAGTCCTAACATAAGAAGAAGAAGAAATGGAACGATGTTCAGATCATCTTGATTTCTTTAATAATTTATTGTTTATATTTGTTGTTTTTTTTGCTTTATTTCTGATTCATTTATTTCTTTTCAGATATAGACACAGAATTGGAAACAGAATGTCCAGCAGGAACAGATAAGAGAATAATATTTATCGAAACTACTATGCCACCGTGAATATAATGTAAGTATTCATTTTTATCTATGATATTATGATCATTTTTATATTATGATCATTTTTAGTACAATTTTTTTTCCCCAAAGCTGTGGGATAATAGTTAGATACGGCCGCGATCCATCCTTAACGGGACACCTGGTATATATATATATATATATATATATATATATATATATATATATATATATATATATATATATATATATATATATATATATATATAGTATTTCATTTTTATAACATACTCCGTTATTACAAGAAACTTTAGTACAAGAAAACTTTAGTTTTCTTGTCGGTGCTGTATAGTAAAGTTTTGCTGTTTGTGATCGTGTCTAAATTATATATTATAATATAAATAAGCGGATTTATAAACTAACTGTTTTAACATGGATGAATCAACCGAAGTTAGTTCCACTAAAATGGTTCGAAAATCTTTAAGAATGAATGAAAAAAAATCATTAATTCAGGTGATAAGAAATGGTGCTAAACAAGTCGACATCAGCAAATACAGGGCTTTGAAAAAGATTTCAGTGTCCAGGATACTGAAAAACACATAGAATATTGCAATTCCGCAGAGCTTCGAAACAAGGTAAACTAATTCGCAAACTTGTTGAAAAAGACATCGATGAAGTATTACTTTAATGGTTTACGTATCAAAGGAGCATGAATACTACAATTACTGGGCCCGTTCTTCAGACAAAGGCTGAGAAGTTTGTGAAAATGTTTAATGTAGCTGGATATTCTTGCGATTCGGGTTGGATACATAAATTCAAAAAGCCGGTACTAATGTAAGTGTAAACCTGGAAAATGCGATGGATTGGATTAAATCAAGATTAGTTCCACATCTTAGAATGCCGATGAACTTGGTCTTTTTTACAAACTTGCTTATATATATATATATATATATATATATATATATATATATATATATATATATATATATATATATATATATATATAAATGTAGTAGATATTTCCAACAAGCTTTATTACAACACCCTTTATTACAGTTTGCTGAACTAAATCATCTGTTTTTTTTTGTAAATGAATAAAATAACATAAAAAATGGTAAATAAAAGCCCACGAACTTTTGCTTTCGGAAAAGGTGGAGATTCCGTGACGAATTTTAAATTCATAACACAGAGACCGTATACGGAGAGGTCGCCGACGAGCCAAAAGCAAAAGTTGCTTGAAAATGACTCATTCGGGGCGGGATTTTACGCATTCCGCTGAGACACACAACTTGTTTACGCGCTTCTGTCCTTTTTGGGGGATGATGGCCGGTCGCTTTTGGCTTTTAGAGCCGACAAGAATGAGGCAGGATTCCAGAACGATGTTGAGAATAGACAATGATGTACATTCTATTGTGATATCGGTTACCTACGTGATTAGAAATCTGTCAAGTGTCTGGTATGTGACTAGGATTTAAAAGAAAAAACTTCTAGTATCATGTTTCTATTCAGAAGAGAGTGATTTGGAAATTATAAAGTTACTATGTAACATTTAAATGACTTAAAAATTTACGATGGTACAAGAAAAGTCAGATACTTTTCGATATATATTTCTACGTAGATATTTTTTAAACTGATACACTTCGTCCAGTGAACTTTCCAACTTTTTAATGCCTTCCAAAAATGTATGTTACTTATTTCCTGCATTCTGTTCGAAGATATACATTTATTCGAAGGAACACGACCCAATTTCTATCCCTCTTTCACATATATCGCGTGGTATAATTTCAATTGAGTGGTGCCACCGTTCGTTTTTGTTGAACCGGGATTTTGTTTTGGTTTTAAGGGGGAAAATCCCTTTAGACGCGTCAGAATGGGTCATTTTTAAGAAATGTTATAAAATAATTGTATTATTTAAAGTTTTAACATCATTTTGTGGTCTTTGAAGAGTATAAAAAAATATTTATATTATTATTTTTTTTTAGAAAATTATTTTCGCGCGTTTCTGACGCGAGGCACGCAAAAGTGCTGCATTTGTCACTCATTTTCTCAGATTAAATCATCTCCTGATGATGGTAACATGGTTAGCGAAATTTGCGTCGAGAAGTTCAAAAAAAGTGATTTGGTGTTTAATGGTAAATCTCTTTGAATTCACTCATTTTCTATTAATCTGAAACACAAAAAAATAATTGCTTTATGTTTCTGATATATGCGCGGGAAGAATAAACCTATAAAACTATAAAAATGTATTAAATTATAAATTTAGTAGGCCCTAAAAAAATGTTCAAATTTTATACTATTTTTTCGACATTTTTATACCAAAAAATAGTTTATTTATACGAAATCTTTAAAATTTTAGATCCTTCCGATAATGATATAGAGAAAAGCCCTCCAAAATTTCAACCAAATCGATCAATAACTTTTAGAGTTACAGAGCGAGCAGTTTTTGAAGACAGAGTTTCGAGATAATCGCGTTTAAAGTTTCAGTACGATAAAACGACTAGTTTTAATGCCTTTTTGAAAAGCTGGATTTCTTCAACCTGCTGCTGTTTTCGGACAGTACCAGCTGATTTTGTCTCGGAAAGGCTCCTTCGGTTAATCCATGGTTAGTGGTAATGCCCTAAACAAACAGTCATATAATAATTAAATTTCCAAGACACCCCGGTAATTCATAAGATCATATTGTAATTGAATAGCACGGTTTTTCGTTCGCCTCGCGAACACTTGTTTTGATTTGGGATTTGCTACGTGTGAACACACAGAGTAGTACTTATTAAATAAAGACAACCAACTTTTAATTGTAGACACGAAGGTGCCTGATTTAAAACAGTTAATATCGACTAATTTAAATTTGAGGAGGAAGTTGAATTAAAAACTAACGGTCGTCTCACGCCCGTTTTGAATTTGAGTCAAGTTTAAAAAGAATGTAAAAATGAGGCAAGTTGTACGCGAAAATTTGACAGTAAACTATACAATAGTATTTTCTGTGGTTTCTTTGAATGGTTTACTCTTCGAGAAACGGTAAGTACCTACTTCTTCATTCCCTTATCTACGCAAGAAGCAACGACCCATCCTCAAATATCCTTGTAAGTAGTAACTATACAAAATTTTAATATTTTCACCTCCTGCATAGGGTTTCAATACGGGCACCAAAAGTAAAAAAAGAGAAAGGGGAAATCAGAAACGGCCCTCTACGCTTTCACGCCCTACCACTTTAAAAACTGGTAGCCTCCACTGATAGAAAACTACCACCATAAAGTATATTTAGAATTTTTGAAATGGGCAAATGAAATTTTGTGAGTTTCTTTGTTAGTGCTACTGATAGAAATATTTCCACTTTCCACTTACTAGTAGTAAATTTGCTGATTTTACAATAACTGCAAATTAGCCGTGCACTTATCTTAACTAACCCGACAATAAAAAAATCCCATATTGTTGTTTTACATTCGACGTGAACCCATTTGATGAAAAAAAGAACGAAAACAAGAACCAAAGCTCCGAGTTAAAACCGCATAAACTAGAATTCCATTATTATTTCGAAACGATTACAACCAAATTAACTGCAAGACGGACAGAAGCAAAATCGAAACCCGTAATAATCACAGAACCAACAACGAATCCCGATTGTAACAATGCAGGTCCGTAATCAGCGACGGTACGACCGTCAGAGTCGTATCGACGGAGAAGAAAAAAAAAGAAGAAAAAAGCGAGATGGGTTCCGATTGGCACCGTTCGAATTCACGGCACATTTCCAATTCAAATTCGATAAGTGCCGTGTGGAACGTACGATTCCTCCAGGATAGGTTTCGAATTTAAGTGGTTCGTCTCGTCGCTTGTTATTATCTCTCGCATGATGGAGTTGTGCGTTTCGTTTCCTCTGGCAGTTTGGTTGATCTTGACGATTCTTCATCGTGCCTGTTGATTGTTGTTTCGAAGAAAACGTAACATCGTGATTTTGTATAATGTAAAGTTCAAGATTGAATTTTTTTATACCTTGTTTTTTTTCACGGTACTATATTTATTGTAAAAGTATATGTGTGTATATATATATATATATATATATATATATATATATATATATAAAAGAACGCAAATATATGCTTTAAAGCGTGAGGATGGCACAGTGTGCAGGACGCGTACCCAAATGTTAGAGATTGTCAGAAGGTTTTATTCCCAGTTATATGAAGATCAGAGCCAGTCAGGGACAGCAATACTCACGGAAGAACAATATATAATACCAGATATCCTAGTGGAGGAAGTAACAAATGCTATAGAATTGATGAAGAACGGCAAGGCTCCAGGAAAGGATAGTGTAACTGTCGAAATGCTAAAAGCTGGTGGTCGGACGTTACATAAAACACTGGCAAAATTATACTCAAAATGCCTCAAAGAACAAAAAGTACCTGACTTATGGAAAAATGCAGAAGTGATCCTTTTACATAAAAAAGGAGCACAGGAAGATTTAAAGAACTACCGTCCAATAAGCCTCCTATCAGTGATGTACAAAGTTTTCTCTAAGATAATTTCTAAAAGAATATTAAAAAAACTGAATGACGCACAACCAAGAGAACAAGCAGGATTCAGAAGTGGATTCAGTACAATGGATCACATCCAGGTTGTACAGCAGGTCATAGAAAGGCACAACGAATACACCATGCCACTGTGCTTGGCTTTTATCGACTACGAAAAAGCATTTGATTCCATCTCAAAGCATGCGATAATGGATGCATTGCTTAGCCAAGGTGTAGAGAGAGCCTATGTAAACCTATTAGAATCGATATATGATGGAGCTACAGCCACAATTCACCTTGATGATCTTGAAGTGGGAATTAATATAGAACGAGGTGTACGGCAGGGTGACGCAATATCGCCTATTCTTTTCTCGGCTGGCCTTGAAGAAGTATTCCGTAAACTGGATTGGGAACAGGATGGGGTAAAGATCAATGGTGCAAACTTAAACCATCTTAGATTTGCAGATGATATTATTCTCATTTCACAAGACCCAGAGGAGCTGCAAAGACGCATACAAGAACTGCAAAGGGCCGGCGAACCATTTGGCTTGAAAATAAACCTGAAAAAGAGTCAGGTTATGTTCAATAACTTCGCTCAGGGCAGAAGAATTTCAGTTTTAGGAAGGGATTTAGAGATTGTGGACAGCTTTGTATATCTTGGGCAGAGGATTTCCATGGAGGGGAATACCGCCCGGGAGGTGGAACGGCGTGTTAAATGTGGCTGGCAGGCATTTGGTAGGCTCAACATAGTGTTTAAGAGCAGACTCCCACTTTGCCTGAAAAGAAAAGTATTCGATCAGTGCGTTCTACCCGTTCTGACATACGGAAGTGAAACCTGGACACTCACATCGCAATCAATTCAAAAACTTCGGGTGGCACAGAGGGGAATGGAAAGATGTATGCTTGGCATTACAAGACGAGACAGAAAGTCCTGCGCATGGATCAGGGAACAAACAAAAGTCTGTGACACCATTGGAAGAGTAAAACAGTTGAAGTGGAGATGGGCAGGCCATATAGCGAGGCGATGGGACGACAGATGGACCAAGGCAATCCTGGAGTGGATACCGCTTGATCGCAAACGTCCGCGAAGAAGACCGAAAGCACGATGGATTGATGACATCGTTAAGTATATTGGACCCGAGTGGCAGAGGAAAGCCCAGGACTGTGAAGGTTGGAAGCATGCTGAAGAGGCCTTCATCCTGCAGTGGATCGATACGGGCTGATGATGATGATGATGATGATGATGATATATATATATATATATATATATATATATATATATATATATATATATATATATATATATATATATATATATATATATATATATATATATATATATATATATATATATATATATATATATATATATATATATATATATATATTTATATATATAAATGATGATTGGTGAATTTTATCGACTGGACCTCAAACTACGTGAAAATTGCTATTTTTCTGGCCCATGACAGTATTTTTATAGTTACTGGATTTAGTCTGACACGAGATTGCACCATTTGAAGATGTTACCCATAATAAACATCGTTTAAAATTAATTCGTCCTGGACTAAAAAATTACCATTCGTCAGTTTTAGCGATCGGGGATAAAACTACGTGAAAAATACAATTTTTCTGGACTATATCAATATTTTTATGGTTTCTAGATTTGATCTGACACGAGATGCGCGATTTCAAGAATATACCCATAGTCAACATTGTTTAAAAATAATTCGTCCTGGACTAAAAAATGAAGATTAGCCAATTTTAGTGATTGTGGTTGAAACTACGTGAAAAAATACTATTTCCTTGGTCTATGACAATGTTTTTATAGTTGCTAGATTTAGTCTGATAGGAGATGCGCTAGTTCAAGAATTTACCCTTACTCGACATTTTTAAAAATAATTCACCCTGTCACTAGCATCAATTATTGTCCATTTTTACTAATAAATAAACCAAATAAATATTTATATAAACTATTTGCGGTTCAATTTCTCAAAAAAAAGCCCCTCGAGCTTACCGGACATCTCAATATTTCCAAACCCAATCAAAATAACATTCCAAAAGCAGCTTCTTAACTGACTCCTTTCAATTAATCCCGAATCAAATAAGTTTCTTCGAGATATACGAAGTTGTCCTAACAGAATTATGAACTTTTCCATGGCTAATCAACTTTCTTTTTCGGTTTTCTCGTTCTCGTTTTTTCGACGATAATTTTTTTTCTACAGCAAATAATTTTCTGATCGATCCGTCTGCGTCTTGGACGAAATTGAAATGCTTTGGGGGAGTGACATCGAGGTCGCCGTTTAATTAGGAGGGTTTGAACGGGGGGGGGGGGGGGGGGGGGGGACGAGTCTCGGACCAGTTGCGCCTGGAGAATTCGTAAATAAGTTTTTTATGCTTATTCTCTTGTGTTTGAAGATGTTTTTAATTGTATTAGATTAGATTAGATCTTGTGCCAATGACCTAAAGTTCAATGTAGGGTTGAAGCATCGCTTTCGTCTGCTCATGATTCCTAACTCCTCTTCTACCTGAAATATTCCAATTTGCATGTCTTCACAAAACCCACTCTTTCTCCACTAGCACCAAATCCCATTGAAATTACTCGAAGTTTCGTCAACCAAGTTAGCATCATCAGGAGATGATTAAAATCTAATAAATAAGAAGTTAACGCATTGAAATTACTCGATGTGCGTCTCGCTAACCTAGTTAGCATCATCAGGAGATGAATGGGGAGAACAATAAGTAAACCAGAGTGCTTAAAAGTAAATTTATGACACATACCAAAATAATTTCATCATAATGAGCTCGTAGGAGACTTATGTGAGATCAAATCATGTAATATTTTATTTTTAACAAGTCGATGCTGATTTTCGCGTTGGTGCAAATGAGCCGCAGTTAAAAAGATATACGATATACGCATAGAACCGTTAGAGAACCACCGTTTCGAGAATAATAACGGACATCAATGGTTACGTGATTATTAAGTCATTAAATTCCACAGGCTTTTTACTAAATTATTTTCGGACGAAACAAGATGCTGGCGAAAGAAAAACAACCGACCGTTAGACCAACATATTTATTATCGTAGATTGCCTGCGAGAGGAGAAAAACGCGGGCGAAAAAACGAAAAAATGCGTTGAGAAACGCGAATGTGGCCTCTATTAAATCCATTCTGATACTATTTACGACAATAACAGTACAAAATATTGTTCATAATTGAAATATACCGGTAGATAAAAAAACTTTTATGGACCAGGTCCGTTGAACGCGTGATAAGTCCGTTGATAAGTGAAAAGTTGAAATGAAAACGATTTTTTTGATGTAGTTCCATTCTCTCTATCTTGTGTCTCTTTATGTCATCCACCCATCTCATTTCTGGTCGCCCTTTGTTTTTTTTGACCTTCATATGGGCACTAATTTTTAGATGACACGGTTCCATCTGTTGTTTGAGAGCCTTTGGTTGTATCCTGCGAATTTCTATTTGGACATGGACTTTTTTATGGTCTCGTTGAATTATATTCAGCATTCTTTGCGCCATAAATCTCTATGTCTTCATCAGTTTATCAAGGTTGGACTTGTTTCTGTTCCCCATAGATTAGCACAGAGAGTATACATGAGTTGAATATTTTTATATTTAACTGAGGTAGCCGATACTTGATGGAAATTCATTTGAAATGAAAAACCAAGATTAATATCAAAATTTCCACTATATTGAAAACTTGTACGTATGACAATTGTTTCGACACACAGTGCCTTTTTCAAATACACACTAAATTCCATTTAGTGTGTATTTGAAAGTGTTAAATATAGAGGAAATTTAGATATTAATCTTGGCTTTTTACTTTGAATATTTTTGTTTTATGTTCGACTAAAACCATCTTGTCCTTCAGGATGAAAGAGAGTCTGTCGAATTATGCCCAACCCCTTCGAATTATTCTTTTGATTTCAGTTGTTTGGTTCTCTTTATTCAGTTGACATGAACTGATTGTCATATCTATTCGTTCACCGGTTCCAGTTGGGTGCCGTCCACACTGACATGCCTGAAGCTACTCAAGCATTTTTTGAATATCTTCATGATTGATATTATTATGATATCGTCCGCAAATCTCAGATGGTTTAAACGTTTGCCATTCACATTCATTCTCATCTATTCTCAGTTTAGTTCTTATAAAATATCTTCTAAGATTAGCGTGAATAATTTAGGAGGCTTTACTGTTGTACTCAGATTTTATGTTAATATTCTGCATCAGGGTGCTGCAGCGGTAATCTATTGTGCATTTGAAAAGGCTGCAGTCCATAACTGTAGAGGGGAAGTAGAACTGCATATGCAGTCCATAACTGTAGAACTGCAGAGCTGTAACAATAGAGAAATTGGTCTATAGTTTCCTATATTATATCGCCTTTTTTTTATAATTAGAATTGTCGGAGATTCATTCCAATCACTTGGTATATTTTCTTCAGTCAAGCATTTATTAAGAAGGATTTTAAGATATTTTATAATTTCTTGCCCCCCTTCTTTAATCCATTCAGGTATTATGTTATCGTTTCCTGGGGCTTTCTTTCTTTTCTCTCAGTCTTTCTTACTGTATCGGACATTTCGCTTTCGCTTGTATCTGGCATTTCTTTTGAGTGTACATTTATTATTATTTGGTTTAGCACCTTCAAATATATATATTATTCACGAATGGGTCCTGGTGGACCACGCGAAGTACAGTTAGAGGCGTTCGTTGTTGTTAACCTTCCTCTGCGTCTATACTGATTTCATTCTTTCACCATGAGCTTTCGTCCTTTCGTCAGACTAAGTTGTTGCACTCTTCCTACATGTTTACTCTGGCCAACCTCCCTAACGTCAATCTGTGTATTGTTTGATTTCTTGGCTTTCTCGAAGTCGGTATGTTGTGCTATATATTTGTTTTGGCAATTGCAATCTCCTGGATGTCTTTTTTTCTATTCAAAATGAGCGTTTCTTCGCCATATAGGCATTCTGACTTAATAACTGTATTGTAATGCCTCAGTTTTGTGTTTTTAGATATGCATTTTTTGTTGTAAATATTTTGTGCAAGTCTCAATGCAGTTTCCATTTTTTGACATCTACCCTTATTGGCTGCTTTTTCTAACCTGTTTTCCATGATTCTGTTACCCAAATATTTAAATTATAAGACTCGTTTGATGTTACCATATTTTGTTTTTAGAAATGGTGTTCTTAGTTTGTTGCAAGTCAAGTAATTTGGAGTGCTACCTTTTCTGCTGTTTCTTTTAGAATTTCGATCTGTTTATGTGCCGTTAATATATCTTGAGCTAAAATTGCTAGATCATCAGCAATCTTCAGGCCCGATTTTTTTCCACGCCACACCTGTATTACGTTTTCTAGAACACAGTTAAATAAAAGTGGCGAGAGTCCATCCCCTTGTCTCACTCCAGTTTTAATTCCGAAAGGCGCTGAGATGTCACCCATAAATTGAACATTTGACCTTGTGTCAGTTAATATTGCTTTAATAATTGCCAGCCTTTTCAGATCTAGTCCTTGTTCTTTCAAGATTTGGAATATGGAATCATATATATATATATATATATATATATATATATATATATATATATATATATATATATATATATATATATATATATATATATATCAACAAAAAATCCAGAAAAGTAAAATTGAAGAAAACAATATCTGAAACTTTAGGATAACAATATACTATACAATCTTTTATTTTTGACCAACACTAAACATTAACAACAGACAGTGTAAAAAAAATTATTATGGATTGAAAATAAAATATGTCTTTTTCTTCGAGATATTTGAACATTCAATTTGAATTTAACATAATGAAAATTGTCGTGAAAAAGTCGACTTACATTTTACAAAAAGAACTATCTTTCCGTTTTGAATAAACGAGCAAAGATTAAAATCTAAAATTTCGTTCATCGAATAAAACTTGCAAATTTGCATCTTCAAACTTTTTCCGGTTTCCTGAACGCCGCTTCTCTATTATATCAAAGTCACCACTTTTAAGGCGTTTAAACCGTCGATCGCAAGTTTTTTGGATTAGAGCAAAAGCTTCTCTTAATAAAATCGATATTATTAGCCGAAAAAAATATTCTCTTAAAAATTGGTACAAACCGGACCACCCGGTACTCCCTTTAAGTTCTCCCTTTCATTATAACAATTCAAAACATCCTGTAATCCTAACCGGAAAAAATTCTTTATTTTTTTGTGTTCCTATCCATAAAGGAGCAGTTTACAGTCAAATAAATTGTTTAAAAAATAAAAAAGGCAGGCGAAGATGGCCAAATTTGTATGTCCACGCTGAAAGAAGTGTCAGCTGTGATATCTAAACCATTGTACTTTATCACATCAGAAACGATTGAAGTTTAATATGGTATTTTTCAGAAAATTTATTCTAATTATAATTTATTACACTTGAAACGTTAATCCTTTTCTCCAAAACCAAAATAACAATAACTTTTATCTCCAGTAAATACTTATATAATAACTTATATCTACAGTAAATACGTATGTACAGATGTGTTGTGACTAATCAAAAAGGCGCCCCAATCTATTGTTACATACTTTATCACTAAAAAATATAGTAGTATATATTTTTGATTTTTAAAAATATTAGGTGGTATATACCTGGCGTGATGATTAATTGTTATTTCTCGTAATTATTACGAATCTTATTACTATTAGGCTACCTGTTAATCTATCAAGAGAGTATGTTTTAAATAAAGTAATGACCCTGATGGCGTAAGGTTCGATCTGACTGTTAACTGTCTTTTTCCAGGGAAGGCAGACCAGCATTTCAAAAATCTTCAGTACGAGTTTGAAGGAATTTGTATCTTAATATCAAACGGTAAACCAACATTTCTACTGGGACTCGTAACTGATTGGTGTGTTGAATTCAAACGTGCCCGTAGAAGCACTGATGATGCTGAACGTTCTCTACGTCAATCAGAAAAATTCACAAATTATTTCGCAAAACCGTATAGTGGCGGGAGATAGCTGATTTGAAGATATCGAAAGGAAATGTTTAACACCATTTTGCATGAACATTTGGGAATGCGTAAATTGTTATTGAAATAGGTGGGGCGAATGCTCAAAGCGGGCCAAAAACAACAACGTATTGATGATTCTGAGCAGTGTTTGGAGTAGTTAAAGCGAAATTAAAAGGTTTTTTCATGCGGTATGTGACAATATACTCCAAAGTCAAATCAGTAGTCAGCTGAGTGGACAGCAGAGGGTGAAAACCGTCCAAAGCGACCAAAAACACAACCATCGGCAGATAAGATTATGACCTCTGCATTTTGGGATTCGCTTCTTACATATTCTTCATCGATTAAGTCGAAAAAGATAAAACCATCAATAGAGAATATTACATAGCGTTACTGATGCGTTTGAAGGACGAGCTCACAAAAAAAGCCTCCAATTGAACAAATAAAAAGAGTTGCTTCATCAAGACAGCGCTCCAGGTCTCAAATCGTTGACAACGATGGTTAAATTGCATGAATTGCAGTTCGAATTGCTTCCTCATCCACCGTATTCTCCAGATCTGGTTGACAGCGCCGGGAAAAAGTTCGCTCGCGGGGTAAAGTTCGGCGTTAAAGCGAAGAGAAATCGTTCTCTTTGCTTTAAGTGAAGAAATGAAAAATTTGAATTCAAAACTGTATTACTAGTTTATTGTGAATTAAAAATGGTGTAAAAATGTTAGAAAAACATTGAAGTGATTGAATTGTTCTGCAAGAAGAATATACTGATGAAGTCGACTTATTGATCGATGTGTTATCATCATCATTGACATTTCTGCGCAATTGGTGCCACCACTCGAGGTTCTTCTGATCTATTTGTTGCAGATAGATCACTCCTCATCTACTTCCTGTTGCGTCTATCGTGTGTGTTGGCCTTGTCCGCAATTCTTCTACATTTCTTTCTGTCCTTCATCTTCGATGTCCACCCTGGCGATTCAATTCGCCTGTCGTCTCAACTTGATCACTCCATCTTAGTCGCGGTCTTCTCCTCTTCTTATCCTTTTTTGTCATTACCTGTATCACTATTTGTTGTTGTTTCCTATGGATGTGTCTAAATCATATAATTCTTTGTGCTTTTATGTAACGTTCAATATCTTCTTCATTGAAGAACCTCTCCGACTTCGTGACTCATTAGCCTTCGGTACTCTTCTCCTTTCTTCATGAATCCATATATATATATATATATATATATATATATATATATATATATATATATATATATATATATATATATATATATATATATATATATATATATTATTATTATTCACGTATGGGCCCTGGTGGACCACGCGAAGTACAATTAGAGGCGTTTGTTGTTGTTAGCCTTCCTTTGTGCCCATACTGATTTCATTCTTTCGCTATGAGCTTGTTTCCTTTCGTCAGACCAAGTTGTTCCAGTCTTCCTAAATTTTTCTCTCTGGCCAACCTTCCAAACGTTAACCTTGTGTCTGAAACAGCCACTATCCTGAATTTCACTTTGTGTAATATTTGCTGATCTTAGGTCCTCTTTAATTGCAGCAATCCATTTAATTATTTCTACTTTAGCTTTACTCCTATTTTCATAAAATTCGACTATTTGTCTAGTTAACCTACTCGGATTCATCCGTTTTAAGTGTCCGTAAAACTTAAGTCTTCTTTTTCTCATATCGCTATGTATATCTGTGTATTGTTTGATTTCTTGGTTTTCTCGAAATCGGTATGTTGTGCTATTTATTTGTTTGGGCCTAGGATTTTTCTTATGATTTTTCTTTCCTTCTTTTCAATGTCCTCGATGTCCTTCTTTCTATTCAAAATGAGCATTTCCGCAGCATATAGACATTCTGGCTTAATAACTGTGTTGTAATGTCTCAGTTTTGTGTTTTTAGATAGGCATTTTTTGTTGTAAATGTTTTGTGTAAGTCTCAATGCCGTTTCCATTTTTTGACATCTACCCTTATTGGCCGCTTTTTCCAACCCATTTTCCATGATTATTTCACCCAAATATTTGAATTGAGAGACTCGTCTGATGTTACCATATTTTGTTTTTAGAAATGGAGTTCTTAGTCTGTTACAGGTCATGTATTGTGTCTTTTCAAAGGAAATTTGGAGTCCTACCTTTTCTGCTATTTCTTTTAGGATTTCAATATGTTTCTGTGCCGTTAATATATCTTGAGCCAAAATTGCTAGATCATCAGCAAACGCCAGACAATCAATTTTGATGTTGGTTCTCCCCAGTTTAATGGGCTGGTCAATATTCAGGGCCGACTTTTTTTCACGCCACTCCTGTATTACTTTTTCTAGAACACAGTTAAATAAGAGTGGCGAGAGTCCATCCCCTTGTCTCACTCCAGTTTTAATTTCGAAGGGCTCTGAGATGTCACCCATGAATATAACTTTTGACCTTGTGTTAGTTAATGTTGCTTTAATAATTGCCAGCGTTTTCAGATCTAGTCCTTGTTCTTTCAAGATTCGGAATAAAGATTCGCGGTCAATAGAATCATATGCTTTTTTGAAATCCACAAATGTACAGACGAGATTTTTATTGTACTGTACTGAAACAGCCTCTATCCTGAATTTCACTTTGTGTAATATTTGCTGATCTTAGGTCCTCTTTAATTGCCGCAATCCATTTAATTATTTCTACTTTAGCTTTACTCCTATTTTCATAAAATTCAACTATTTGTCTAGTTAACCTACTCGGATTCATCCGTTTTATGTGTCCGTAAAACTTAAGTCTTCTTTTTCTCATATCGCTATGTATATCTGTGTATTGTTTGATTTCTTGGTTTTCTCGAAGTCGGTATGTTTTTGAGTATTTGCTCAATCCATCCCCACTAACGAAGTGGTATCTCGTGTTCAATTTTCTTTTGATTTGTGAGACGGAGCAAATTAGTTTCGAATCTTGTTCGGCCAGAAGATGCGTAGTATTTTTCGCAAGCATTTATTTAGGAAGACCTCAAGTTTTTCTTGTTATTTGTTTTCGTTTTTTTTTTCACGTCTCTTATCTCTAGAGCAAGACCGCCCTAACATTGACGTTAAATATACGAAGTTTTGTTTGCATTGAGTATTGTGTTGATCCCCAATGAAGTACCAGACTTCAGCAGAGCTTTTAGCATCATGATTTGGACCTCTCCACATAAACTCTATGAGTAAAACTCTCCACATCTTGTATGGGTGATCCGTTGAGGAAGAAAGGACTGAAATTTATGATGTTGATTCTCAGCGACTTGGTCTTTGTTATATTAATTTTCAGACATACTTTCTGGGCTTACGTTGCAAGTCTGTTAGGGTATAATAAGGCCTATGACATTCGCAATCTAGCAGAACATTGAAGAGAAGGGGAGACAAGGCCGCCGCTGCCTCACACCAGTAAAAATTTCCAATTCCTCGCTTGTATAGCCTCCACGGGCTACACAGCACTGTGCATTTATATAAAAATCCGTTTTAACGGACTGGTGTGTTAAATAAAAATATTGACTTTGGCCGGAAAAAGAGGGGAGCCAATAGGAGCTCCACGAATTTGTTTAAAGAATATCCATATCCAAACGGGTCTCAAAATAGATTTCGACAAGGCCAAAGTAACGGCACCTATATATTCCTACAGAACCCCGCATAATTTGTAAAGCAATTGAGATCGCTTAATCAAGAGAGACGACGGCCTTAGAGTTCCAAATATATGGAAACCGCTTATTTCCAAATTGCCCATCCGAAGCCCTTTCAGTCAAACGTCCACCTCCCGTCTCACCCCCGTCCCTCAACTTCACCTATTAATGCAGAGGTCGCGCAGTCCGCGTTTTTTTCTAGTTGTGAACTCTGGGGAGTAGGCAGATTGAGACCTCGAAGTAAATCAAGTAGATTCTCTTGAAAATGGGTTCAAAGTGGAAACCGAAACGTCGAGATTTTACAAATCTAAAAAACGATTCTACTCGAGAACCTAGTAATTCTAATATTACTGAGCGCGGAAACTTTTCCGAACATATGTGTATATATATATATATATATATATATATATATATATATATATATATATATATATATATATATATATATATATATTATAAGAGGTGCATATAGACCCGGTTAGATCACGCAAAGCATTCTGACTCATTTTCGAGTGTTCTTTCTGATTCTCCACACCTCTCTCATCCTATCCCCGTGGATTCTCTTTCTCTCCTCTGTCCACCTTGTCCCCGATCTCCTCAAAACTTCGCTGATGATTTGATACAGATATCTTTATGACAGCCTCTCCCCATCGTTTTCTTGATCTTCGTTTCTACGATCTTCATTTCTACAATTTACGTTATCTTTCTACATATTTCAACCATCTGATTCTTTGTGATTTACTATAATTCTTCTATTTTCTTGTTTGTTTTCCTTTTCAAACTTTCTTCTGTTCTTATTCAATCAGGGTATTCAAATGGATTTCCCTGTTTTTCTCTCTCGTTTCTCCAATTTCTTGCATGTTATTGTTAGCATTAAGATTGTCTTATAATATATATATATATATATATATATATATATATATATATATATATATATATATATATATATACATATATATATATATATATATATATATATATATATATATATATATATATATATATATATATATATATATATATATATATAGGGTGCCAGGGAACCTACTTTCTTTTACAGTTTTTTAAACAACAAGTCCAGAAAAGTAAAATTGAAAAAAACAATATATGAAAGTTTAGGATAACAATATACTATTTTTTGTCCTTAATTTGGGATTTGCGCCACTGTTTAAAACTCAAAAAATATCAAAAATACCTGTTCTTATTTAAAGAAAGAATCACTGGGTAAAAACAAAAAACCAAACGGAGACAAATTTCTCAGTTATTTCTTTTTTGTAATAAATTTGCCTAACGAACAAAATTTTAAAGATATAAAAATGTTATAAAAAATTTTACAAACTTTTAACGTCAAGGTTTCAGAGGGTACTCTCCCCCCGTTTTCCAAACTAAACTAAAAAATCAATTATATTAATTTGTAATATATAAAGCAACGAGTATAAATTGTATATAAAAAATTGTAAATATAAAGTATAAATTGCCATTCCTCGACACTTTAATAATAAAACAGAACAACAAATTAAAAACTACAGTTTACAGAAAACCGACAAAAACAGATAGGTATCTCAATTTCTTCTCAAATCACTCAAAATCGATCAAAATAGGAGTAATTAAAAGTTTATATGACAGAGCAAAATTGTTTGTACCGACAGTGATAGACTACAAAAAGAAACAAAACACATAAAAGACATTTTAATAAAAAACAATTACCCAAAAAATTGTATAGATAAATCGCTTAAAATTTTTTATACTAGACAAGACAGACAAGTTATTAATAACAATAATAATAACTCTCAAACAATCAACCTCACAATCCCTTATATCCGCTGTATTTCTGACACAATTAAAAGAGTAGGATATAAATACAACATAAGAACGACATTTAAAACAAAAAATACTCTTAGATCTCTATTAACAAAAATGTAGTTTATAAAATTCTCTGCGAATGTGGCAAATTCTATATAGGTGAGACATCTAGACCGTTAGATGTTAGAGTAAAAGAGCATAAAAACCTTCTTAGAAAGGGCGATTTTAATAAATCTAGAATTTGTCAACACGTATGGGAATCGGGTCATAAAATCAATTGGAATAATTCCAAAACGGTATTAAAAGAATCGGTAACAAAATACAGAAGATTAAAAGAAACCGATATATCTATATATTTTATGACAGCCTCTCTCCATCGTTTCCTTGATCTTCGTTGATTTCCTTTACATTGTGGTCTTATCCATGCAATTTTCCTCACCACTCTTTCATCTCCTATCCTCTCCATGTGGCCCAGCCACTGAAGTTTTCTCGTTTTTACTGTTGTACTTTATAACATATTATAAATTTCCTCGTTCGTTCTTCTCATATAGAAGCCATCCACTTTCTTTCCTCCTGTTGTCCTTTTGATTATTCTACGTTCTCCATCTTAACAGATTCTCTTGCGCTTTTTTCTTTGGAACCCATGTTTCACATCGGTACAAAGCAATTTGACACAATTTTGTCTTACATAACCTTAATCCGACACATCGATAAGGCTTGAAAAAATTGAAAACTAATATTTCATCATCATCATCATCAATCAGCCCTCTGCATCCACTGCTGGATATAGGATTTCATGACCAAGATATGTGTACCTATCCACCAACTCCTCATTTCTGCCCACTGTCTTCTATCTTGAGCGCTTTGCATCCAGTTTGTGGTTATTCTTTTGATATCGTCCGTCCATAGCGTTGGAGGTCTTCCCCTGCTTCTCTTGTCAGCTCTTGGTCTCCACTCGAGCAGCCTCTTTGTCCATCGTCCATCTGTTATGCGGGCCACATGTTCAGCCCAATTCCATTTGAGCTTAACCACCTGATAGATAACATCCGTGACTCCCGTTCTCTCTCGTAAGTCCTCATTTCTAACGTGGTCACGAGGTGACACACCGAGCATCGATCTTTCCATCTTACGTTGTGTTATTCTAAGCTTCTTAGCAAATGTGACTGTCAGAGTTAAAGTTTCGGCGCCGTAGGTCATAACCGGCAAAATGCACTAACTAAAAACCTTTCGTTTTAGACAAATTGGGAGATTACTCTTAAATACCTCGCCAAGTCTGCCATAAGCAGCCCAAGAGAGCATGATTCTTCTTTTTAATTCGCATGTTTGGTTGTCTCTCGAGATCTGTATTTCATGACCAAGATATGTGTACTAGATATGATATCCTCTGGGGAACCCGGCCTGTTCTATTGGTTGGTAAAAATCTAATTTGTTTTCCAGTCGTGTAGAAATAATTCTCGTGAAGAGTTTGTAAAGGTGACTAAGTAAGCTTATTGGCCGATAGTTTTCCAGTTCGGCTGTATCTCCTTTCTTGTGGATCAAGATCACGATGGCGTTGTACCACCTATCTGGTATGGTGCTGTTAAAAATACAGAGATTAAAAAGTTTTGCTATTTTCTTGAGTAAACAGTTACCACCTATCTTAACGGCAACTACGCAGTCCTCTCAAGGGGCCTTATTGTTTTTAGTTTTCCTCAGTGCCAGCTTTATTTCGTCCAGAGTAATATCAGGCATTAATTCTGGCCCTTGATTAACGATGCCTTTTTCTCTTGTCAATATCTCTAGTTCTGTTTCTGAGTCTAAATTTACTTCTTGATCTTGATCTAAATTTACTTCAGGTCTTCTTGATCAGCCGTTCTTATGCCGTTCTTTACCGACATCAATCATTAATTTGGCTCGTACAATCCTGTGGTCACTTCCGGTGTTTACCTTGTTCAGTACTGAGACGTCTTTGACTATATATCTTTTGTCGGTGATTATGAAATCTATTTCATTTTTTGTTCTTCCATCCGGGCTTCTCCATGTCCATCTCCTATTTTGTCTCTTAGGAAAGAAGCTATTCATCTGGAATAAGTTGTTTTGCAATAGAAAACCAAGCAATGTTTTGCCCCTATCATTTCTTCCTTCCAGTCCATGGTTTCCCAGTGAAAACTCGGCAGCGTCCAACCTTATTCCCACCTTGGCATTGAAATTTATATAACAATACTCGGTATATGTTGCATAACAAAAAGTAAAACAATATCTACGTGACTTTTAAAACTATTTTTCATTAATTGATATTTGATTAGCTTTACTCGCGATCACAATAGGATTTTTATCTGAAGTGTTGTCATTGTTTTATATTGTTTAGAATAATACGTATTTCTCAATAAACGAAAATATACTTTGATATTATTGATTATCGATAAATTAATACTTATTTTCCACTGATTAACAAAGGTTCCGAATTACTAAGGTCACTCTCGAGATGTTTTCGTCATTGGTTTGCACTATCTGGTATAACTCTCTTTTGGAGATTGTTAAGCTAAGAAAAATGGTGATGTTGACATTACAACATTATAATTCAAGTTGTTTATACATATTTGTCATCTGCGTCAGATCTGACATCGTGCGACTTCCGATAATTTAGGGTGATTTTTTTTAGATCGTTCGAATTTTAAATACAAATCAAACAACAACCAAATTAGCTTCCTTGAAATGATTAATTTTATTACCGAAAACGACGTTCGAAGAAAATCGGACGAGAAGAAGGACGAGTCCGAGAAGTCCGGACACACTAAAAGCATCGCCCTTTATATTAAATTTGTTTTTAATCTAATTTGCATTTTGTTATGTAAATAAATTGGAAACTAGACATAAAATAGATTTTACTATTTCTTTTGTAAGTTAATAAACGTAAAACAACGTTCCAATCAGCTGTTTAAGGAAACCCGCAAGGTTTTGTTCCCTCTTCGAATCGCCGTCTCGGCTGTGGTATTCGTTCTGAAACCAGATAAAAAATTCACACCTCAGTTAAATTTAGCTGATAAGATAAGAACAAGTGATTCGTGGTTCCGTCTCTCTTTAGCGCGACGTCTCTATCATCGAAACTCGGTCGAAATCAACGCCTTTTTTCACTTTTCCAGTTGAGAGACTCATTCGAAACAATCAAGGCGTGCGTCGGATTTTCCCCATCTGATTTTCGGTTCTTAGTTGTCGTGATTTTCCATTCTGATTATCTCCGACATTCCCGTTTAATTTTTTTCGAGTCCGGGACAGCGAAATGGTGCAGTGAAGAGTTGTGGTTCTCGTGTTTCGTCCGCGTTAAAATGTTGAAAATCAAGTGGCGCAAATCGAAGACTTTTAAAGGAATCGAGGTTGATTCGTGTTCCTTAAATTCCACCGAAATTAATATGTAAGTATTGAAATAGTCCTAGAAAAAGTCACATGGTGTAATATCTGGTGAATTATCGTGCTTTTAGGACGGTATTTGTTTGGATAACAAGTTTTTTGCGAACGGATACATGCAGATTACACCTAACATTTAAATAATGTTCTTTATTTTCGGTTTGCGTTGTTTTCGAAAAACTTTTTATTGATAATTGAAGCAAAGCATATGTTTCTGTGGTATATCTATATCTCTATCTCACCAATGTCTTGAATAATTTCATCTTTTAGTTCAGGAATCGATTGTGGATTGTTCTAATAGACCTGCACGACTTTTTAAGTGATCAAGTGACTTTAGTTTCTGTTAATTGTAAGCATTTGAACCTTACATACCATGTTTGTGGATTCACTGAGTTCAAATAGTTGTGAACGTCGACTTTCTGGGTCTTCAGCAACATTTTCATCAAATAATTCAACAATTTTAATTCGTTGTATTCTGTACGACTCCATTTTTATAAATATCATACATCGCACTTCTGAAATGAGTCTAGTCCCAGGCAAAATTGACAGCGCCATCTGTGTTTTATTCAACAATTAAAAAAACCGTTCAATTTTAAAGACCTCTTATAGGGCAATCTTAAGGCTTACAATAACGCACGCGTGCAAGATATTGGAGAAACGAGGGAGAAAAATGTTTGAATAAGAACAGAAGAAAGTTTGAAATGGAAAACAACCAAGTAAACAGAAGAATTATAGTAAATCATAAAGAATCAGGTGGTTGGAATATGTAGCATCACAAAATGTGCTTGGAATACGAGGAAAAAAACATTAAGATATCAAAAATTCAACGGATTTTATTTAAAATAACAGTTTTTTGAAATTTACTTCAATAGGTGTTGAAAGTGTCTACCGTTTACCTCAATAACTTTCGCAGGCTCTTTGTTAAGTGACGCTTCAAATTTGAGACAAAAATTCTTCATTTCTAATAACATTAACGGCTTATTGAATTTTTTGTAAAAGTTCGTCTCGTGTATTGATTTCATTATAGTAAACTAAATGCTTCATATGATCCCACAAATAAAAGACAACGGATTAATGTCTGGGTTGCGCGGTGGCCAAGGAACCCAGACATTACTCACCACCTTTTTAAAATTAGAGGTATTCCGTCCTAAAGGTCTAACAGATAATTTTCTAAAACTTGCATATATTGATCTCCATTCAGTCTTTGCGGAAACTCAAATGGACCGATTAATTGGTTCTCAATTGTTAATTCAAAAATCGTGCTGGAGATTTAGCTCTCTTGGTAGATGTGGATGTTCCAGGGAGTGATAATGATTATTGCGTCAGTTAAAGCTTCCGCGTCTGGTAAAAGTTGCCTCGTCAGTGAACAATATCTTTTTCAGGAATATGGAGTCTTCGTTTTTTTTTGTCTAGTAGATTTTGACATTCTGATCTAATCTGCAAATCTTGTGGCAATAAATTTTAAACAGGCGAAAAATGGTAGAGAAAAATTTTTCTTTATGGAGAACTGTTGATAAGGTAGATCGCTTTAGATGCCTCCAAACGCCTAGTGCTTAGTTCACGATTTTTGGCGATACTAACGAAAATGTTCTCTTCTTGGTCTACTGTTATACGTTTCGATCGTCCACCAGGATTGTTGTAATAAAACGAACCTGTTTCGCCTAACTGATTGAAAATTCTTTGAAAAATTTGTCTGATATCTTCAACCGTTTTTAAATTATCTCAATTTTTCGAAAATTTAATTGCACTTTCAACATCATGTATCTTTTAAATGACTAACTTTTGCCAAACCATTTATTAAACTCGGAGAGATTTACCACTATACACCAAATTACATTTTGAAACTTTTCGACGCACGTTTCGCTAACCATGTTAGAATCATCAGGGAATTATTTTAATCTTTAATCATCTCCTGATGGCGCTGACATGGTTAGTGAAACGCGCGTCGAGAAGTTTCAAAAATTGATTTGGTGTTTAGTGGTAAATCTTTTCGAGTCTAGTGTTTCACGCCGTAGGTTCCAATACAAAATTGAGACATATTTATTGACTGAATACTTTTATTTTGATCTCTACCATCACCAGTTGCTCTATGACGGATAAGTTATGGGACACCCTGTACAGCATGATATTCATATATTTAGGAGAGATGCTAAAATTTCTAGCTTAATAAGTGAAATGATATAAAACATATGTCTTATGTAAAGAACGGTTATACCAACGTGAAAAACAACAAGTTGTATCATAAGGCAAGCGAATTTTTAATCAATAAAAATCGGAATTATTTGCTGGCAAGATAAATGTAAGACTGATTATTAGATAATTTTGGATTTTTTGTTTCAGATGTGAGGAAGTAGCGGCTATCATGGAGGAGGAGGTCGAGAGCCGCTGCGGTACCGACGATTCGGGCCACCTCCTCGTGCGCATTCACGTGCCAGAACTCAGCGTCCACAAATGTTTGCAGTTTCCGCGCGATCAACTCGTGTGGGACGTCAAACAACAGTGTTTAGCAGCACTACCCAAGGTAAACATCTGATTTTCTCGATCTAATATGTATTTTTTTCTTTAATTTATCCTTAAGATATTACAAGATGGTGATATTGACTTGGTAAATAAGTGTGTTCGTATTATTTTCCAATGCCGATCCTATCTGACTTGTTGACACAGAACCTTTCTGTGAATATATCTGATCTTTCCCAAGTGCTTGATTCACTGAGAAAATGTATGATTTTTTCAGATGGTCACAAAGATCCTATGGATATTGACTTTCTGTTCTTTCCTCGACATTCTCAGTAGTTGTCATAGCTTCCACTTCTAAATTCTCCTGTTTATCCACCCAAATATTTATTTACATAATATATCATTACATTGTAAGAATACTGATCTCATTTATTCGCCAACTTAATGTGTCATGCAAACAAAAAAACTTCTAACAAAATATATTATATATGCATCTCAACACATATATTTTCATAATATATACCTTGTTTCGCAAACAGTGTTTCAAAAATATTATCACATATATAGAGTGGCAAAGAAAATTATCACTAATATATATATATATATATATATATATATATATATATATATATATATATATATATATATATATATATATATATATATATATATATATATAGAAAGATGTACGTTTGGCATACAAGACGAAGAAAGAATTGAAATTAAGGTAGGCAGGCCATACAGCGAAGCCATAGGGCGACAGGTGGGCCAAGGCAATCCTGGAGTGGATACTCCTTGATCACAAACGACCAAAAAGAAATTCGAAAGCACTGATGGGGATGATGATGATGATTGTAAGAACCATAATTTTAGAATAGGCAAAAGTTTGTTGTGCATTATGTTAAGTAATAGATCTGACTTAATGTACAGACTCGATATCTTATCAGTAAGAGATTTTTCAGCTGTCAGCTCTTACCGACAAGAGATTTACCTTTCTTTCAACAATTTCAGAACTTCTACTCATCGTCATCATCAGGATTACAGACGATACAAGGTCAATTTCAGTCCTGTATAGCGTACATTGACAGTAAAATCCTCTCGATTTGAAGAGTTGACCTTAATTTTCCTGATGAGAAATACATCGACATATTTCAGTATGTTTTTCGTAAGGTTTTGTTTTCTTCTAAATTTTTCTTCATTTGAATAGGA
The DNA here is from genome assembly GCA_031761425.1 of Cosmopolites sordidus. Classification (NCBI taxonomy): domain Eukaryota; kingdom Metazoa; phylum Arthropoda; class Insecta; order Coleoptera; family Curculionidae; genus Cosmopolites; species Cosmopolites sordidus. The sequence continues at coordinate 313,499 of JARFXV010000186.1, forward strand.
TTTTTTTTCTGTTTGTATTCTTCTTAGACAGCTATTTGGCTATCGTTTTGACGGTCTTCATGCTATCTTCTATTTTACAACATTAAAAAGAGAACAAACAGCTGTATACAGGATGTGGCAGGGAAACGTACCAAAAATAGTTCGTGCTGCAGGAAACAAAAGGATTATTTATTTTTAAAGCTAACAAATAAAATTTTCGTCCCTTAGAAAATACTCTGCCAGTTTCAACAGAGGTCCTTCAAAAAACTGTACAAATAGAAATCACATGCATATAAATCTGGTGATTTGGCCGACCAAAGAAAATATACATAAGAAAAGTTGATAAATGCAGTATGTCGGAAAATAGAGGAACTTTTTAAATAAAAAGGAAACTACCAGCGTTATCTATTGAAACAATATATATTCTGAAAGCTGCATATCTCCTCTATAAAACGATACCACCATCATTAGAATCGATCAACCGTATAACTGTCAAAACAAAATTGAAAAAATTCTTACAGAAACATTCGAATTGATGAAAATGGTTTAAAAGGTTTAAAAGGATGATGATTACATCGTTTATGGTTTATGGTGATGTACGGCCTAACCTGTACACGTATGTTCGACTGGTAAGAGCGATGCCAGGGAGGTCGTGATGCTTTGGAAAACCTCCAAATAAAAATCGCGATAAGTTGATGGAAAAAATGCGTAAAATGATGAATTTAATGAATTTAAATACGACCTTAGTCATGATTCTCGAAATGTTTACAAATGATTTAAGCAAACGAAGAGTCTGTATTTAAAATCATCTCATAAAACCGTCGCTATTCATGAATTTTTGGCAAAAAACAAGTTTGCGTGCTTCAACATCCTCCGTATTCGCCTGATTTATCTCCGTGTGAATCCGAAAACGGACAAAATAATCTAAGTTGGCCTTGGGTTGAAAATATCCGATGGTGTATTGATAAGAAAGGGATGTATTCTGAATAAAACGACATAATTTTGGCAAAATAGATAATCTTTTTCCTGTCTCTGAGGATTCCGATAAAATAATTGAGATAATATTCTCTTAGCCACTTTGTGTATGTGTATTTGTTACCCAGATGCACAGACACACAAAAATACAAGTCCTTTATAACACGTTCTTACTTTTAACGTTTGTTTTTATCAAGATAGGAAATAATTTGGAAGCGTTTCCTATCAGTCACGTATATAACCTAAATTTAAAAGGTGTAATGGGTACAAATCTACCGGTATAGAACCAACTAGAGTTGGGATTATGTAAATATTTGCTTATTAGAGTAACTGAAAGTACAATTTCGAGTGTGTGATAAGCTATCGCCAAACACAACTAAAAAAACAATTACTCTTTGACGAAATCAGATATCAAACGGTGACCTAATCTTCAGTATAATGCGAATTAAAACACAATGATTAAAGGTGGAAGTTATTACAATAACACTTGTTATTAAAATAGATGAATAAAACATTGTAAATAAATATATAGTGTGTCCAATATTAAATATTGCATTACTCATAAATTGTAAAAAGAAAACTGTTATCCATGTGGAAATCAAGATGTATAAGGTATTACATTAGCTGGATATTGCATACCCTATCTTTGTGTTGTTTCCAGTTGAGTACAGCAGGTGAGGCGGTTAATAAATCCTATTTTTTCTTTAAAAAACACGTTTAACTTGGGAGAAAGGTAAGAACTGGCATATTCAAAGTATGCGCCATAGATAGCTGCATATTTTTTCCATCTTCCTGGCAATTTGTGGATGTCCTCCCCGATGAAGTTTTGCGGTCGATGTTGATGGTTGTCCTGAATCAATATATATATATATATATATATATATATATATATATATATATATATATATATATATATATATATATATATATATATATATATATATATATATAGCACTAGAAGAAAACAAAGGAATAAACAAAGACAAACATAAGCTGATAAATAAAAGGACACAAATGTTTGCCTTAATGCGTGAGGATGGCACAGTGTGTAGGGAGCGCACGGAAATGTTAGAGGTTATCAGAAGATTTTATTCAAAGTTATATGAAAATCAGAACTATTAAAGACAGCAATGCCCACGGAAGAGCAAATGCCAGATATCCTGTTGGAAGAAGTGACAAATGAACAATGGAAAGACTCCAGGAAAGGATAATGTAACGGTTGAAATGTTGAAGGCTGGTGGTCAAACTCTACATAAAATACTGGCAAAATTGTACTCAAAATGCCTCAAAGATCAAAAAATACCCAGTCTATGGAAAAATGCTGAAGTGATTCTTCTTCATAAGAAAGAAGCACAGGAAGATTTAAAAAACTACCGTCCAATAAGCCTCCTATTAGTTATGTACAAGGTGTTCACCAAGATAATATCTAAAAGAACATTAAGAATACTGAATAACGCACAACCAAGAGAGCAGGCAGGATTCAGAAGTGGATTCAGTAGAATGGACTATATCCAGGTTGTCCAACAGACCATAGAAAGACACATGGCACTGTGCTTGGCTTTTATTGACTATGAAAAGGCATTTGATTCAGTATCAACGCAGGCCATAATGGATGCATTGCTTAACCAAGGTATAGACAGAGCCTATGTGAACCTACTGAGATCCATGTATGAGGAAGCTACAGCTAAAGTTCACATGGATGACTTTGAAGTCACGGCAGGGTGATTCAATATCGCCTGTTCTTTTCTCAGCCTGCCTTGAAGAGGTCTTTCGTAATTTGAATTGGGAACAACAGGGAATAAAAATCAATGGTGCATATCTAAGTCATCTTAAATTCGCGGATGATATCGTTCTCCTTTCACAAGACCCAGATGAGCCAGAAAAACATATACGAGAGCTGCAAAGAGCGGGAGAATCATTTAGTTTGAAAATAAACCTTAAAAAAGGGTCAAGTTATGTTTAACAAATTTGCTGTCAACAGAAAAATTTCTATTTTAGGAAGTGATTTAGAGGTTGTGGACCACTACATATATCTTGGACAAAGGATTTCAATGGAGGGTGATACCGCCCGGGAAGTGTGGCTGGCAGGCAATATAGTATTTAAGAGTAAACTCCCACTTTGTCTGAAGAGAAAGATTTTTAATCAGTGCGTGCTGCCTGTTTTGATATATGGAAGTGAAACATGGACACTCACATTACAGTCAGTTCAGAAGCTTCGGGTTGCACAGAGGGAAATGGAAAGGTGTATGCTTGGCATTACAAAGTGGGACAGAAAGACCTGCATCTGGATCAGACAACAAACGAAGGTATGTGACATCATTGGAAAGGCGAAAGAATTGAAATGGAAGTGGGCAGGTCATATAGCGAGACGATGCGACGACAAAAGGACCAAAGCAATTCTGGAATGGATACTGCTTGATCATAAACGCCCGCGAAGAAGGCCGAAAACACGATGGACGGATGACATCATCAAGTAAATTGGACCCGAATGGCAGAGGAAAGCTCAGGACCGTGCGAATTGGGGCATGGATATATATATATATATATATATATATATATATATATATATATATATATATATATATATATATATATATATATATATATATATTGTCAGTCGCCAGTTACCACGATACGATACAAAAAAGTATTTCTTTCTTGCCGAGAAAGCAAAACTTTCTAAGCAAACTTTTCCATTTGTTTGTGGTTCAGCTGATGTGGTACCCATTTTTCTGCCTTCTGGATCTTTCTCATGGTATGCAGACGGTCACAAATGGTTTGGCGACCAACATTTAACCTCGCCATTTGTTATTGAGTTTGCATATCGTCTTCTTCCAACAACGCTTGCAATTCGGCATCTTCCATTTTTTTCGGTTGATGTGGCCGTTCTTTATCTTTCAAGTCGAAATCGTCATTTTTGAATCGTCTAAATCAACGCTCACAAGCATACGATGGCTTTCACTCGCATTTTTCTTTTACTTGAACAAGAAAAGCCGCCATTGGTCGTTATTTGGCTCGAAACTCGACATGTTTCTCAACCAATAAGATGATATGAGTAATTAGATTCTGAACCGACTCTTGTTTCCAAAGCCATCTCTTAAAAAATTAAGAATCATTAATCGCCATACCTAATTGAGTCGCCAGCTTCATATTCTTGAAGATTCTCAAACTCTTTCTCGTCTATTTTGTTTTCTCAATTAACCTGGCTATCAATTTGAGTAGTGTGGAAGGAACATCTCCATCATCAAAAAAGCGTCCGAGTTGAAACAATCCAGTTTGAACTAAATTGTAAAAATTGGTTAAAAAGTCCATAGTTTTTAACGAATTTTTAAATAAAAATCGAAAAAAAAAGTGAAACCAAAAAGGAAATATTTAATTTTCAAACATGAACCTTTTTTTTGCACTGCTCTGTATACTAATATGATCAAAACTAAGTGGATTTTATAAATAAAGAATAGAGTGTTCATTTATTCGTTCAAATGTATTTAGCAAAGATTTTTTAAACCAAAAGTTTTTTTGGTCGTAGTAGCATTTCAAGGACACACTTTATATTGAAATTAAAAAAAAACAACAGTTTTTCTATCGTGATTGCCGTTTGATTTCTGAACAATGAAAATTACAGGGGGTTCTAATTTAATACTAATTACAAGACTACGAGGTAATGGTGAATAATATATTCATAGCATGTCCAGTGTATATGTATATTTAAATGAATCTACAGATTACGTAATAATATATTTATTACGTAATAATAATATAAGGCGTTGTCATTTTTTGTTTGTTTACAATGACGTACAACATGTAAAGTTTTGTATTAAGTGGGTTAAAGGTACCATGAAATTTTTTAAAATAATTTTAAGTGGTTAAAAATGATCGTGAGGCTCGATCATCCCTCATATTTGCCTGATTTGGTTCCGGGAAACTTCTAATTTCGGTTTGATCACCTGTTTTTTTGGACATACTATGTATAAATAATTTGTTTTAAGATAAAACGCCCTGTATATTATATTGATATTAAAATGTACAAAAACTGGCCGTTTATTTATCATTTGAATTTGTGTTTCATTTCTGGTGACCCGCTAAGGTTGCAAGCTGGTATAGGGTAGGTACTGGTAGACACCCGCATGGAATACCCATGCATGTTTAAATGAAACCGTAGAATATTTTTTCTCCCATATCTGAAGCATTTTGTCTTTAATTAAATTTGTAAGATTATTTTAGCATTTATTTTTACATTTACCAGTTGTGGCGGTAATACTTTGAATGAAACATTTTTTACCTTTCTTCCAAATTAAACGTGTTTTTTTTTTTTTTTAGAAAAAAAAACAGAATTATTAACTGTTCCACCTGGTAGAACTGATTGTCTTTGATTTTTTATGCGCTCGTTTTTGGAAATTGAGCTTTGATCATTTTGTAGAGCATGTTTAATCATCCTGACACAAAGTGTATACAGCTTAACAAGATTCTAATGCATTCATAAGACCAGTGTCCATATTCCAAGCATGTTTGACATCGCACTCTTTGTGAGGGATAGTTTGTCTCCTTCTTTTTATTAAACGAATTTGTGGAATTTTCGTCACCTATTTTCATGAATTCTGCTAAAAGATAATCTTAATAAAATAATATAATAATATCATAATAAAATAATAAAATAATATAATAATATAATAATTTAATAATATAATAATATAATAATATAATATAATAATATAATAATATAATAATATAATAATATAATAATATAATAATATAATAATATAATAATATAATAAGATAATAATATAATAATATAATAATATAATAATATAATAATATAATAATATAATTATATAATTATACAGGGTGTTAGGTAAACATGCGGCAAAAATTAAAGGGGTTGTTCCTTGACTTATTCTAAGAATATTTTGTTGTATGATGATTTTTGAAAAACCCCTTTGTTTCGAAGATACAGGGTGAACAAAATTTACGACATTAACAACATTTTATTATCAAAAAGTACATGTAAAGTTGTTCAATCTACGATAAATGTTCGAAATGACTTCCTCCAGCCTTGATTCAAGCATTCAATCTTCTCGTCATTGACTGCCGAACTCTTTCAAACACGCCACGCTGGTTTGTAATTGAGTTACACCCAGCAATTATCCGATTTCGCAAATCATCCAAATTCTTCAATGGAGTAGCATAAACTAATGACTTCAGATATCCCGAGAAGAAATAATCCAGAGGGTTTAAGTCCGGGGATCGAGCAGGTCATGCGTGTGTCCCACTTCGACCAATCCAGCGATATCCGTATGTTGCTGTTAAAAAATCACGAGCAACCAAACTGAAATGTGGTGGTGCACCATGGTGCATAAACCACATTTCATGCCTTGTTACCTATGGCACATCTTCCAGAAACTTAGGCAGCGTTGCTTCCAAAAAGTTGCGATACACCTCGCCAGTAAGTCTTTGTAATAGAAATACCGGTCCAATTAGATAGTCACCTACAATTCCAACCCAAACATTCAACGAGAACTGATGTTGAAAACTATCTTCGCATACCTCATGCGGATTTTCATCTGCCCACAGGGTTATTGTGAAAATTCCTTATTGCGTTTCTTGCGAAAGTGGCTTCATCGGTGAAAAGAATTTGGGTCGGAAATAGAGGGATGCGAAGTAAAGTTTGCAATATCCATTGACATAATGCAATACGTGGAGGAAAATCAACAGGTAGTAGTGCCTGAACGTGGTATGGATACAACAAATTGTCCTTAAGAATTTTGCAAACTATCCAGTTACTCACATTCAAAGTATTAGCAATTTTTCGGGTAGAACTACCAGGCTCTTCCGCTATCATGCCCAGCACATTCTGTTCTAATTGTACCGTTCTTACAGTCAGTGATCTTCCTGACCCTTCAGCTCGTTTCAATGTGCCTGTTTCACGAAGACGTCGATGAATGTTTTCGAAGATTTTTCGGTCAAGGACATTACGGGTTAGAAATCGTTCACTGTACAATCGCCTAGCTTGTAATGCATTGCCACCAACAAGTTCATACATGAAGTACATGTCAGTTAACTCGGCGTTTGTATACATTATAATAGAGGACTTCACTCACTATTTAAGACACGTCAAACAGCCAAACGTCACTCAATCTATGTAAACAAATGCGACCGATGAAATCCACTTACTAGATAAAACAGCCGTTCCAAGTGATCGAGATCGAAAAAAAAAATGTTGTACTTGATAAACTCATTGACGTACACCCTACTTTTATTTACATTAATGATTTCAACACATATCGAATATGGTTGTCGCAAATTTTGTTCGCCCTGTATCTTCGAAACAAAGGGGTTTTTCAAAAATCATCATAGGATAAAATATTCTTAGAATAGGACAAGGAATAACCCCATGTTTACCTAACACCCTGTATAATATAATAATAATATAATATTAATATAGAAGATATAATCTTGTTCAAAGAGTGTTCAATCAGTATAATTAATATCATGGTATTAATATTTCAATGCTATTATTTTTTTATCTATCAAATATTTTTCGCCTGTTTTTCAACTTATCTTTAGTAAAAAGTCCTTCCAATTAATACAAGTAGTGGTAGTGTTTTTACCAAAAATTAATATATTAGTTGCCAGAAGATTCCAACAGGTTTTTTCACCTGTTGTTCTATTTTAAAATAATTTAAAATCTAAACAATTTTGAAGGGAGCGGAATAAATTGTAGTCCGAAGGTGCAATGTCCGGTGAGTAAGGAGGATGAAGTAAAAAAACCCAATTGACCAACAGCAATTTTTGCCAGGTCCTGTTTGAAACGTCCTGTTTGAAACACCTTTCATGACAGCTTCAACTTCAATTTGTTTCAGCTGTTCGTCTATAACAGCTGTTCAATCTATCAAAATATATCGTCAATAAATGTTTGCCACGGTAAGGAACCGGGCAATAATCAGCAGGATTTACTGAGACTAATAAGGTGATTTAGATAAACGAAACAATAATTATTATCTCTAATAAAATCATAGATTAGGAACGTCGATCCTCGTTCGGATCTTGATTTATTAGCACCTTGGATTTCCCATAAATAAACGGAGCAGTTACAGAGAAGAAAAACAACTAGAAGAAACGCCTGAGAGATAAAACAATCTACACCTACACGAATTATAAAGATTAAAGGGCGAAAGTAAATGAGTTAGTTAGGACAGCAAAACAATGAGCGGAGGAAGAATTTGAGGGGGGGCTTCGGAGACCGGGAGAGCTACAATTTAAAACGCTTTTTCTTTGGTAGAATAAGATCATTCTAAGCTATGTTTAATTCGTCCTTCATGGTCATAAGTCGAACTTTAGTTTACTCTTAGCGTTAATGATGAATTCGTCAAGCAAAAGAGCAAAATTCCTCTGATAATAGGTCGGTAGTTGCTTTCTTGGATGGCTATAGAGTGTGCATACACTAGAAGTGAGTAGCCTGAAGAGGATGCACAGTTCCAATAATTTTTGATGAATGGCCAAAAATATATGTGCTAGAGCATTGTCTTCTTTTTGTTCTTCCGGTGGTTATACAATCCTATGGGACCATGACCTCCATTAATTTTCGTTACCGGTGTTTCTTCTGTTTTCCAATGTCTCGTTCTGAATCTATATCTTTGTTTCCGATCGTGTATCCTTTCAGCACTTTTTTGGGGACTTATTCATCTTCTATCCATTCTACGTGTTTAGACAATCCCACTCTCTGTATTTTATACAGAGAGTCTACTATATTTCTTTCGCCATACATCTGATAGAGTTCGTGGTTGTATCTGATTCTCCATCTTGCCTCCTTTTGACCTGTCCCATACATTTTTTCAACACTTTCCTTTAAAACGTTCCTTTTCCTTCAATTTCCTCAATCTTTTTAGTTAAGGACTACGTTTCACTACCGTGTGTAATTATTAGTTTGATCAGACTGCTGTTATGTCACATATTGCTTGTTTACCTTATTAATATAGCAGGTATTGGACAACATACTAGACCGGATCCTACGTTACCATAAGCTTTACCACCTGCTGAACATACTGATGAACTTGACTCTTGAACACCTTGACTCCAAACGCCTTGATATTCCAGACTATTCAATAGAGCCACATTTATTCCACAGTCCGAACTTAAAGATTTAGTTCCGCATTTAAAACTATTAGAATCACGTTCAAAACTTATACGACGGTTCCTATCCATGCGTACTCAATAAGTTTTGTCATACGGTTGCTATTTGTTTGCTAAATGGAATTAACTCGTAAGAATTTTCGTGCCATGATTTACTTGCCATGACTTTCGACGTGGATTATCTCAATAATAGTGCATCATTCATCTCACTTATACTTTTGGCGATAAAGCATCATCTAAAACCATCGCATATCACTGGTTCAGTGAATTCAATCGTGGCCGTTGTTCGCTTACGGACGATTTCGCAAACTGATAAAGCAAAATCGTCATATAACATACCATGAGATACCCGGTGTATTAGTATGACGAGCACATATAAGATTTTACATGAACATTTAGCCGTGAAACAAATTTGTGCGATAAAGAAAACCCCCGATAAACGGCGGACGGAACGAAACATCCAGCTTAAAAGGATAGTCATAGATATTACTTTTACCAAGACAATCCTGTAATGGAAAAACGAGATTAAGGTAAATGAAGCCCTGATTTACATGCTGGCTATTGCTAAACATCCCTAGAAACAAAATACCTAAAAAACATTGAATCATTGTTGAATCAATTTAAAATAAATACATTATTAAGACTGTAAAAACGGACAATGAGTTTCGAACGAACCGAACAAGAATGCCAACAAGTCTGAATGCGTTTGGATTTTCTATCTGATCATTTCTGAAACGCTTTTACAACCTTCGTACCCGATCGATGTCTCTCGACGTGTCCATATATCAAAAAGTCATTTTTTTAAATCGTGCATCGCCGTTTCCCACTAAATCATCCCGAGGCCAGAACAACAACGAACAGAAGAAGATTAAGAAGAAGAATGAGAGGCAGAAGAAGAGGGAGACAAAGACGAGAAGGAGGGAAAGAACGGGCTAGGAGCAGAGAGTCTTTTCGCCGCCGAGGAGAACGGAATAACGAGCGGTCGTGGCCGCGTGAGCGCTGACCCGTGAAGGAATCTCTTCGAAGTCAGTTTTCACGCCCGTTGCACTGCCGATCGAGATACGTTTTCGATCGAGCCCGACCGCGCTAATTGAAGAAAAGCGCTCCGTGGAGACGGCTAGTTACGCGCTTCAAAATGATCTCAGGGACAAACCTAAAAAAAGTTCTTCACGGAAAACATACACAGTTTACTATGAGAAAAAAAAATAAATAAAGAATATCCCAATACGTACGTACTTTAGAATCTATTTTTCAATTGTGTCAGGTGGGTTTTCGAGGTAGCCTTTAAGCCCCTAGTCTTATTTCTCGATATTGTCCATGGTTAAATGTTTTTTGAGGCCTCTAGTTGAAGGGTACTTCGGAATTTCTTCTCTAAATATAGAGTGATTTCGTTAGTGCACCCGAACTGTACATCGAAATAATTTTCTCACCCAATTGGGTTACAATTAATTATAAATGAATTAAAATGTATAAAATAAAAAATCACGTGGCTACGAACGCGCCGCGATTGGCTGCTATGTTTGTGACGTCAGAATACGCAAGTGTTTTCGTCGTCACTACTGTCACTACACGTCAATACTGTTAACGGCTTCTATTCGTATATATACTGTCAAAATTATTGTTGTTCATAAAGGCTAATTCTGATAATACACCTGCTAAAAAGGAATAAAACAATTTTTTGCTTTGTTATCTATCACTTTTATTTTTAAACAAAATTTGTGCTTTTTTATAGTTTCGTAAACGATTTTACATTCTCAAACACTACTTTACAACTAAGGTTTTACAGCTGTTTGTCTATTCTATGTACCTAATGTTATACTTTTCTTGGGGTTAATTTTTTACAATATTTTAAATAGTGGGGAATTTCGGGGATCCGTCTGATCGTTAAATAGCTGTCTAGACGGATCTTTATTATATTTAGAAATTTCAATAGCTTCTAAAATGTTTAATTTTTTGCTTTTGGGCGCTGTATGTAAAATTTTCAAATTTGTAATCTCGGGAAATATATGTCCGGTATCTATTTTCTATAGATATTAAATTCTAGTTTTTTATTTTGTTTGGATATTGAAAGGTCCAGAAAATGTATGGTTTGATTTTGTTCTTTTTTTGTGTAAATTTTATTTTCGGATGGATACTATTTAAATGCTTTAATGTTCCTTCTATTTGTTTGTCATTTCCAGTATAATAAACCAAAATGTCGTCGACATACCTAAACCAAAACAATATATTTTTTGCTTTATCCGTTTTTAAAAAATTATGTTTCAAGTTTGACATAAACAGTTCTGATAATAAAGGGCTTAGTGGGGAACCCATTGCTAGACCATCCTTTTGTTTGTTAAAAACGTTTTAAATTGAAAATAATTTTCATTAATGCATAAGTTAAAGAATTCTAAAATATCTTGCTTAATAATTGGATTGATGTTATTTTTTATGAGTAAATTATCTATTAATACTACACAATTTTTGTTCGGAATATTCGGGAACATGTTAACGTCAAAGGATGCTAGAAACCCGTTTTTTTGGTATAGATAGTTTGTTAAGCTTTTTTGTAAAGTTCTCCGAGTTTTTTATTGACTATTTTGGCGAGAAATTCGTTATGTTTTTGAAGATTTTGTTTAAGTAAAAAGCTAGGTTTCTTAAAGGGCTATTTGTGTATGAGATACCGGTCTTATTGGAAAGTTTTCTTTATGAATTTTAATTTAACCGTACAGTTTTGGAGGAGTAGGATTCATATTGACTATTTTATATTTATCTTCGTTTGACAAAATGGTTTTTATATTTTTTATTGTTGATTTTTACTTATTTTGAATTGTTGTGGTAGGGTCATTTTTTTACTTTGACGAGGTCTTCATTATCTAGAAAGTTTTTCGTAAGTTTCTTTTCCTAGAATAACAATTGAATTCCTTTTATCTGCTTTAGTCATAATTAAATTACTATTTTTGATTTTAGAATTAATGGCTTTGATAATATGCTCTTCATTTTTGTTGTGGTATTCTCGATTCATTTCTAGAGTCCTTTTAATTTTTTCTTTTGTAAAATTAGAATTACGGATATTTTCAAAGGATAGTTCTACATCAGATATTATATTTTCCAAAACGTTATTTACTCAAAATACTATTTACTAAAAATAAAAGTGATAGATAACAAAGTAACGGACAAATCAATCAATAATATACCTGCTGTGAACATTTTTATAGTCACAGATTTTCTGAAAAATGACATTCGATTCAGTTCAGCTGCTTTTAAATAATGATAATGTAAATGTAAATAAGAAACAAAATATTTCTATTAACTATAATTCAATTATTTGTTAGGTGCCACGAAAAAGTTACAGTGACAAGGTTATGAGTTTTGTTAACTTATAACTTAAACGCAAAAATTGTATTTGCACGGTAAAAGGACGAGAATGTCCAAAATATAAAGTTCGGAGTAAAGTTTATACAATGTCTGAATGATTGTGGCGTGCTCATATATTTTTTTCCTTTATTTGGATTTTTCGCCATTATCTAAAACTCAAAAAATATCAAAAATACCTGTTCTTATTTAAAGAAAGAATCACTGGGTAAAAACAAAAAACCAAACGGAGACAAATTTCTCAGTGATTCTTTTTTGTAATAAATTTTAACGTTTCGGAGGGTACTGTCCCCCCGTTTTCAAAACTTAACCAAAAAATAAGTTATATTAATTTGTAATATATAAAGTAACGAGTGAAAGTAAATATATTTTTTTGTATATGTCAACGATACTTACATTGACAACAATAGATTTTCATGACAGTGACATACTACCAAAAAACATATATAGGTAATGTTTAATGTGTGATTGTTTATTGTACTGATTGTGTATTCAAATATTTAAATGTGTTTAATTGTATTCTTTAGAATCGGGAACCATGTTGAATTTAAATCTACCGAAGGCATAGCAATACAGTTATTTTTATTTAAATTAATTATAGCAGTTTCTTTTAATCTTCTGTATTTTGTTACCGATTGATTTTATTTTTTTAAATAGTGGCGAAAAACCCAAATAAAGGAAAAAAATTAAGTTTATACAGGTATCTTGATTATTAATGAGAAATTAAGAAAAGTCCAGGACACTCAATGTCACGATTGTAGAGCAGGTAATAAATACTCAATTTAAAAAGTTCAAAAGCCCAATTGGAATAATTTTGGAAAAATAACTACCCGACTGTTTTATATAAAAAAAAATCCGTCATTTCTACTGTGTAGTAGGACATCTTAGTGAATCTTATTTTTAATTATTTTTTAACAATATTTAGCCGTATATGACCAGAAGTCACAAGAGTATCATCGTCGCTGGCCTTTATGCAGACTAGAAAACGCGCCCGACAACAAGAACAACGACAGCGACAACGCAGAAAGAGAGAACAAAAGAGAGAAAAAAAAACAACTGGAAAACAATAATAAAACATGGCACTTAATATTTATCTTAAATACTCCTAAACCATTTATGTTTAAACCTGACACATACACCGCCTTATACTTACGTGCTGGGACATAAATATATTTCCAACCGACACGAGTAATATAAATTTATAAATAGCGAGTATAAATCATTTTCCATCGTTGGCGCGCAATGAAAGAGCTTCATACGGTCCTTGCGAACAATTCGCAGCGGTCCGCAACTCGCACAATCGAGCCAGAATTTAAAAACAGTCGCAAAACAGCACCATCTATGAGACGGAATCGTTAAAATTCAAAAATACGTCGTGACGTTGACCTGTCGGTTCAAACCGTCAAAGCTATTGCAAGGTGCAAATTGTCAAAGGTATGACTAACCAGTAAAGTGATTAAGAAACACTTTTAATTAATAAAACTTGTTTTATTAAATTTAATGTTCAAAATATCCACCACCATTTGAGTCTGTGCAAACCTGGCACCACTTTAACCACCTTTCCCTGTAGGGGAAACAGTTACTCTATTCCTCCCCATCCTATGGCTTACGTGACGCTAATGTCCTAATTAACGAGAACATTGACGAATCCTTTATTCCACGTCCTAAATCCTGACGATATATCAGACGTGTACCTGCCTCCCATACAATGGGGACAACAACAGTGTTCTCTCAAACTAAATACATCGAATCGCGACAAAATGAATTCTTCATTTGAAAGCTAGGGCGTGAGACACAAAACTCAAAGAGATTTAAAATTAAAACTGTTAACACGTCATCGATGGCGCAATTGAAGAACAGCAGAAAGACCACAGCAGAAATTAAATAATAAAATAATCAAATGAAATTAACAATGTCATCGGTCCATCGTGCTCCATTTTTATGTTTTTATGTAATGTCCAACCACCAGCTTTTAGCATTTCGACAGTTACACTGTCCTTTCCTTGAGCTTTGTCGTTTTTCATCGATTCTATAGCATTTATAGCATATATATACTTCCCACACTAAGATATTTGGCATTTGTTTTTCAATTCCAGGTATTGTTGTCCTTGATATAACTGTGAATAAAATTTTCTGAGCTTCTGTATAGCCTTGTTACTTCCCTTGTTTCTTCTAGAGTTTTTTGTATTAGCTGCATATTGAATCGGCGCGTCTCCTCGCTATCTCAAAATCGCTGCCCCTCTCCAGCAATTTTCCTGTATCCACTTTGCCCTTCTTTGTCCTTACAATTTTTTACCTTACCATTTTACCATTTTATGTATTATTTCTGAGATCGTGTCACTGAACATTCTGTCAATCCGACTTAATCATGGATATTTTTATTGTTGTGGGGATTGAATAAATTCTTTATTAGATTATTAAATTATATACCTTATCAAGAATAAAATATTTATATCTAGGTTTAAATGTTATATATTCTTTGTATGCACAGAAGTGTGGCAATGTGCATGCTCTTGTTTTGACTTGATCCATGCATATTTGTATTGTCTTGAGGATTCAATAAATTATTATTATTATTATTCTTTCGCGCTCTCTTCGACAGTTAATCCTAACTTTTGCTCGTACCATTCAATGGTCACTTCCAACATTAAAATTGCTCAGGACAGTACAATTGCAAAATATTGTTTTATCGTTCGTTATGATGTAATCAATTTCACTTGTGAGTCCAGATGGACTTTTCCATGTCCATTTTCTGCTGATATTTTTCTTATAGAACGAATTCATAATATAAAGTTCTTGTCCTTCAGCAAAATCAACTGTATTGTCTCGCTCATCAGTTCCATATGGGCGGTTGCATTTTCACCAGTTCTTGTCATTTCAATTCTGGCATTAAAATCGCCACATCATCATAAAACTACTCAATTTCCTTATCCTTATGGCTTATAGTTGGTGCATAAGCTTGGACGATGTGAAGGCTAAACTTATCATTTAGCTGAATGACGCATTGGGCTAGTCGGGTCAGATATACTTTCAAATTTTACTACACTTCAGCTTCCTTCAGCTTTCGATTGATGAGGAATCCAATTCCACCACATCGTCCATTCTCCATCTATATATATATATATATATATATATATATATATATATATATATATATATATATATATATATATATATATATATATATATATTATTTTAATAACCTTTCAAATATTAATAAAATAAAAATAAAATTTATTCGCTAAAGTAAGGTTATGATCAATTCTTCTATTGGAACCTTTGGTGTGAAACACTAAACTTGAAGAGATTTACCACTAAACACCAAAACACTTTTTTGAACTGCTCTACGCACGTTTCGCTAACCATGTTAACATCATCAGGAGATGATTTAATCTCAATACCATAGATTAAATATAATACCATAGATTAAATCATCCCCTGATGATGCTAACAAAGTTTAAGGTTATGATGTTTAATCGCAATCTGGCAATACGGCAAAATGTTGATCGACAGTCAAAAAACAACAGTCAAAATGTTGATCATGTGCTTAATGACATGCAACGGTTTTCATTTTGTATGAGCTATAGTGTAAAATTGTATCATCTCCTGATGATGCTAACGTGGTTAGTGAAACGCCCGTCGAAATATTAAAGTTTAATGATAAATTTGCACTATAAATTTTTACTTAAATACTTATGCAACCAGTGATGAAGCTGACAGCGCCTGGGCATAAAGGTTTGGATAGATAATTGAAAACGCAGTCGGTACGACACATTGTCACAAACTTCCAATGTTTTTGTACTTTTCTCTCGCATAAAAGAACAATAAACGTCGAGATATCTTTCAGTCACGGACGGTCATGTTAATAAATACCTTCTTTTACCAACCATATGTCATAAGAGTTACTTACTTGACACTTCCGACCAGTAAAATTGTGTAGCACGTCAATTTTCCGACATATTTCTGTAGGTGAAAGCATTTTGAACGTGTTGTTGAATGTTTTGTATAGTTTGAAGAACCCCTGATAATATTGAGACATATGTTGTACTGTAACATAACAGAGACATTCCGAAAGAAAAATTAAGATATTTTATGTTTTGTGGATATTTTGTCCTTCTGCGTGGGTACCTTTAATATAATAAGACAGATAATAATACCATATAATATCAAAAAAGTTTAGAAGGGAACGCTTAACAATAGATCTGTTGTTCACAGTTCGTCAAATAAGGAAAAGACAACAGAATTTGATATTACTTGATTCCAGATGTTCGTAAACTTCAGACAGGTGTACAAAATATAGATGGCGTTACTTACGAAAAATCATTACCAGTGGTTGATTATGCCAACCTTCAAATGTCAAGTGTCAAAGTTTTATGACAGTCTGTCTACTAGTTTCTGAGTTTTTGTGCTTTAAGTCACGTTACTGTTGTAACTAACTGTAACTAACTACTGTTGGGAACTACCCCCCCCCCCCCCCCCAAACTAAATCCTGGCTACGCCCGTGATTTTGTTGCATAGCCTTTATTTTCCAAAACTGCGACACTTAGTCCAAACATGGAATCGATAAGATTGCGATAAACTTCAATCGGATTGGAATTTCAAATTTCTTGAACAGTATCCCCTAATTTTTTGTTATTTGATGTTTTTCTTAAAGTTACGCGCGCTTTCAAAATGTTTCACAAATTTTCTATAGGATTCATGTCCGGATGGTCAAGGTAAACAAACAATATTGTGAGTATTCAACCAAGCTGAATTGGACCAACTGGCGTATGAAAATAAACCCTAAATTTTAATATTACCATCACTATATTTGACGCAGCCAACACTATTTTTGGGTACAAATGTTCATTCACTCTATGCTGAACACGTACTTTTCCATCATTACCAAATAAATGTATTTTAGTTTCGCCGGGAAAAAGAACATTTTTCCAATGCTCTCTATTAAAATTACTAGGCTAAATGAAAAGTTCTCGAAGCGACATCTATAGAGCAGTAAAAGAACTATGTAATGTACTACATTTTGAAGTTTTCATCCTTCATATGAACATATGTGAAGTTTCAAGTCGATCTGTCAATTCATTCGTACATAACCAGCAGCTTAAAGTAAACGTATCAGTGTTATTTTTTAAAATGGACAATATTGAAAATCGTGCAGTGATTAAATCCTCTGTAAAAAAAGTTTAAAGGCAATGGAAATTCATAGTGAAATGGTAAATGTATGGTTTGTAAGTGGGCAGGTGAGTTTCAACGTAGTCGTACAAGCCTGGATAATGATCCTCGTTCTGCACATCGAATAAGGGCAACTACTGAACGAATAATTAATTATATAGATGATATGGTTATAGATGACAGACAGTTGACTTTGACATTTTATCTGAACGGGTGTTTCATATTTTGAAAAGGATATGGGCTTGAGAAAACTATGTGCAAGATCGGTGTCGCATTTGTTAAATTCTGATCAAAAACGACTTCAAGTAAAACTTTCTAACTTTATAACCAACATTTTGATCTTTTTCGAAAGAATAAAATAGATTTTAAACGTCGTTTTGTAATTATGGATGAGACTTGGTGGGTAACACTATGATATCAGATTCAGATTTGTTGTTCTTCGTCAGTACAATGTTTAGTACGACACATTGTTTTTTAAATATTTATATACACTAAGAAACACCAAAGAAACAATAAAAATTTCTGATAAAATGCGAATTAAAGTTTATCAATATACTTCAGCACTGTTATTTTTTTACCATATTTTGTTCGAAATGACATTTTTGAATTTATTTTATCTTGAAGTTATTTTTGGTTTCAAATATTTATCAAGACTGTGAAGGATAAAAACAGTATTTTTGTAGCAGTTGCATTTTATTTTAAGAAACTCAAGAAATTTTATTAGTTGTACTTTTCCTTGTACCCTTTGTAATATAATAATAATAATACAGTAAGTTTGCACTGATCTAAGCGCCTGGATATCTACCATTTAGAACAAACGCTCTGTATATTTTTCTAATTACAAAAGTTATTATTGTTTCCACGGAGAGAGCTAATGGAACTAGCTTCTTTGAGAATTGCTCGAACCGTTTACAGTTTCAAAGTAATTTTTTTTTTAATAACGAACAAAGCATACGTCAATATATCTCTTTGTTTTCCAATTAACTATGGCGAATTTTATATACCCACACACGTCTTGGTAAACGGTAAACCATTCTCTAATGTCGGTTAGGATTCTTTTAGTTATGTGGAAACGTATCCCTATAAATAGTTTTTTCTATTATTAGAATTTTTAGAATTTAGTCAATAAATGTGTGAACACAAAGAAAAAAAAACATTAAAATGTCAAAAATACAACAGACTTTATTTAGAATAAGAGTTTTCTGAAATTTATATCAATAAGTACCGAAAGTGTCCACAGTTTACCTCAATACACTTTTGCAGGCTCTTTTTTCACGCCTCACATTTGAGAAGAGATTTTCTTCATTTCAAATAACATTGGCAGCTTGTTGATTTTTTGTAAAAGTTCGTTTCGTGTATTGATTTCATCATGGTAAACTAAAGACTTCATATGACCCCACAAATATACCAAGGGTAATTTTTTTTTACGTGGGAATTATTACTTTTCTCTATTTAAAAGTCTAAATATTCCCAGTTTTATACGATAAAAAAAAATATGAGTTAATTCCTTACGATGTAGATAGCAGCCTCTCTAGGAAATAGATTTAAACTAGTACCAAATACAGATTTGTCATCTTTGAAAACCCAACTATCCCGATTTTGAACCTCTCTATTAAAATTACTAGGCTAAATGAAAAGTTCTCGGAGCGACATCTATAGAGCAGTAAAAGAACTATGTAATGTACTACATTTTGAAGTTTTCATCCTTCATATGAACATATGTGAAGTTTCAAGTCGATCTGTCAATTCATTCGTACAAAACCAGCAGCTTAAAGTAAACGTATCAGTGTTATTTTTTAAAATGGACAATATTGAAAATCGTGCAGTGATTAAATCCTCTGTAAAAAAAGTTTAAAGGCAATGGAAATTCATAGTGAAATGGTAAATGTATTAGGGGACCTTGCTGTTTGTAAAACAATGGTTTGTAAGTGGGCAGGTGAGTTTCAACGTAGTCGTACAAGCCTGGATAATGATCCTCGTTCTGCACATCGAATAAGGGCAACTACTGAACGAATAATTAATTATATAGATGATATGGTTATAGATGACAGAGAGTTGACTTTGACATTTTATCTGAACGGGTGTTTCATATTTTGAAAAGGATATGGGCTTGAGAAAACTATGTGCAAGATCGGTGTCGCATTTGTTAAATTCTGATCAAAAACGACTTCAAGTAAAACTTTCTAACTTTATAACCAACATTTTGATCTTTTTCGAAAGAATAAAATAGATTTTAAACGTCGTTTTATAATTATGGATGAGACTTGGTGGGTAACACTATGATATCAGATTCAGATTTGTTGTTCTTCGTCAGTACAATGTTTAGTACGACACATTGTTTTTTAAATATTTATATACACTAAGAAACACCAAAGAAACAATAAAAATTTCTGATAAAATGCGAATTAAAGTTTATCAATATACTTCAGCACTGTTATTTTATTACCATATTTTGTTCGAAATGACATTTTTGAATTTATTTTATCTTGAAGTTATTTTTGGTTTCAAATATTTATCAAGACTGTGAAGGATAAAAACAGTATTTTTGTAACTGGCATTTTATTTTAAGAAACTCAAGAAATTTTATTAGTTGTACTTTTCCTTATACCCTTTGTAATATAATAATAATAATAATACAGTAAGTTTGCACAGATCTACGCGCCTGGATATCTACCATTTAGAACAAACGCTCTGTATATTTTTCTAATTACAAAAGTTATTATTGTTTCCACGGAGAGAGCTAATGGAACTAGCTTCTTTGAGAATTGCTCGAACCGTTTACAGTTTCAAAGTAATTTTTTTTTAATAACGAACAAAGCATACGTCAATATATCTCTTTGTTTTCCAATTAACTATGGCGAATTTTATATACCCACACACGTCTTGGTAAACGGTAAACCATTCTCTAATGTCGGTTAGGATTCTTTTAGTTATGTGGAAACGTATTCCTATAAATAGTTTTTTTTATTATTAGAATTTTTAGAATTTAGTCAATAAATGTGTGAACACAAAGAAAAAAAAACATTAAAATATCAAAAATACAACAGACTTTATTTAGAATAAGAGTTTTATGAAATGTATATCAATAAGTACTGAAAGTGTCCACAGTTTACCTCAATACACTTTTGCAGGCTCTTTTTTCACGCCTCATTTGAGAAGAGATTTTCTTCATTTCAAATAACATTGGCAGCTTGTTGATTTTTTGTAAAAGTTCGTTTCGTGTATTGATTTCATCATGGTAAACTAAAGACTTCATATGACCCCACAAATATACCAAGGGTAATTTTTTTTTACGTGGGAATTATTACTTTTCTCTATTTAAAAGTCTAAATATTCCCAGTTTTATAGGATAAAAAAAATATGAGTTAATTCCTCACGATGTAGATAGCAGCCTCTCTAGGAAATAGATTTAAACTAGTACCAAATACAGATTTGTCATCTTTGAAAACCCAACTATCCCGATTTTGAACCTGATCTCTTGTACAACACCCTGTATCTCTTTAATGACTAACATTTTGCCAACACATTTATTGGCAGATAAGTTATGGGGCACCCTGTATAAATATTTTAGTAGTCGAGTGAGAGACTGTAAATTCCACCCCGGAAAAGAATTGCTGCTACAAAATCTAATGGGAGGTATGTAAATCAAGTAATGAGACTGATTTTTTATAATTTTTTTATTCAATTAAAAGTACAGTTAAAAGTAGCAAAAAGAATAGAAAAGTTGACAGACAGATGCGCGAGAGCTGGGCTGGCTTTTTTTCAATAATATATATATAATATTTTGTGCAGTCTCAAAAAAACCACTATTAACTTTAACAAAAACAATTTTAAAATGAAGACAAGCCACCCGCTTATTTACCTTACAATAGGGAACAAAGGCTTAACATAGACCAGAGGAACAATATACGATACAAAAACATATCTATAGCCACTTTCCATATGCTTAATTAGATAATCCTTTAATTTAACAGTGGTTCAAAATGTTCCTAACTAAGCATATACCGTGTGTCCCAGCCAAATGGAATAAATTCGTTAATAAATAAATGGGGGCGTGTTCGAAAAAACGCTCGAACACGTCGATTGGTAATTTTAGATGCAAAATTTTTTTATACAGGGTGTCATGTA
Source organism: Cosmopolites sordidus (assembly GCA_031761425.1). Taxonomy (NCBI): domain Eukaryota; kingdom Metazoa; phylum Arthropoda; class Insecta; order Coleoptera; family Curculionidae; genus Cosmopolites; species Cosmopolites sordidus. The sequence goes on from JARFXV010000186.1 coordinate 335,231, forward strand.
ACAGTGGCCAATACCAACTTTCTTATTTTAAATACAACACCCTGTATATTATTTAATTTTTGGATTCTTCAGGAAATTCTAGATATATTTCATATAAAATATCCTAGACTTATCTTCAACTGTTTCGGAAATATTAAGTAATTCTTCGAACATTATCAGCAAATAGGTAAAGATAAAAAATCAGGTTTTCAAAGGTTTCTGGAATGAGCTGATTTTGGAGAAAGTCTAAGTAATTTACCCCATTTAAATTTTGATCGAAAAATATTGGACCAATTATTTCTGGCGATTGACATGCCCATGAAGAGTAAAAGTAGATTCATCAGAAAATAAAACGGTTTCCACTCTCAGAAGGTTGTTGTCTATTCTGTGCATCATTTGTTCGCAAAATTCCATTTTCCTGTCGAAGACGTCTTCACTAAGCTCTTGAGTAGGCTGTAGCTTATACGGATGCATTTTATTCTCTTTCAATATTCTGGCAACCGAAGAGCGACCAACATTGTTTTCCAAAGCAACTTGAAGGTATGCGGATTGTCTTGGAATGCAAGCATCCAATTTTTTGTTATCGGTCAACGACACTGGTTCCTTCTTAATTTGTCTCACGTATCCCAGTTCTCTAAATTGTTTTTCAACTTTACTTACTGTACCTTGGGATATGGGTGGTAAGTCAAGATATTTTTCCTTAAAGAGACCAATAACTTCGGCTTGAGTTCGTGTCCTATCTCCACCACCTATCATCATTGAGATCGTTATTTTTTGACTCTCTGATAAATACACCATGTTTAAATCAAATGAATCACACACGTCAAAGAAAACTAATTTAAAAGGCACGTTAATTTTTTGGCGTTTCATACAACAAATATTTGAAAACCTTTGAAAACCTGATTTTTTATCTTTGCCTATTTGCTGATAATGTTCGAAGAATTACTTAATATTTCCGAAACAGTTGAAGATAAGTCTAGGACATTTTACATGAAATATGTCTAGAATTTCCTGAAGAATCCAAAAATTAAATAATATACAGGGTGTTGTATTTAAAATAAGAAAGTTGGTATTGGCCACTGTTACATGACACACCCTGTATAAAAAATTTTGTTGAAAAAAATGCGCATCTAAAAATACCAATCGACGTATTCGAGCGTTTTTTCGAACACGCCCCCATTTATTTATTAACGAATTAATTCCATTTGGCTGGGACACACGGTATATCAAAAAAACTTTTTATTTAAATTTGTTTTTGAAAATTCTTTCCACTATGGTAACCATACATTTCGAGGTATCTCGTACTCGCGATTAAATAATTGTTGCAAATTAAATAGTGGGGTCTCCGCTTCGCCTTTTGTCTGTAAAAAAGAGAAACTCTGTTACCAATCAATGCACAGCGGGCGAAAATGACGACAACCGGGCAAAACAACAATTAAAAATTAGTGTTACAGATCATTTTTTGTTCGAAATGTATTTATTCCGACTTGAAATGTTAATTAGAAATATAAGAAAACGAATCGAAATATTTAGAAAACCCACGTATACCGATACAATTATTCACGCAAGTTCAAATCAGTCATGGAATGTAAAAATGTCCACTTTTCATAGTATGACCCACAGACTTCTAACGATTCCACTTAAAAAAGACAGCTATGAAAAAGAACTTAATATTATCAAAAATATCGCAAGGAATAATGGATATCAGCCAAGCATCATAGATAAAATGATAAAAAACAAGATTAAGAAAAACAACACCAAACATTTTTATGCCGCAACACCCGAAAAAGATTCTAAAAATTGGCATGCTATAAACTATATTTACAAATTAAGTTCAAGAATCACAAATCAGTTAAAGAACGAAAATATTAATATTATCTCTGTTAATAACAATAATCTTACATCGATGTTAAACAGTAACAAAGAAAGAGCAAAATTTTGTGACAAATCTGGAGTATACGAAATTAAATGTAATATGTGTGACGCTATTTATATAGGCCAAACGGGCCGATCACTCAATGATAGGCTAAAAGAACATAAATATTCAATTTTACACAATCAGAGAAAGACGGGCTTTGCCGAACATTGTATAGACCAGAACCATTTTTTTAACATTAATAATACCAAATTAATACATAGCTGCAATAAAAGCAGGCTGTTAAATTACCTGGAAATTTTCGAAATTAAAAAAGCCATATACGACGGCAAAAACCTAACAAACACACAGCTAGACTTCGGAAATACTCCAATTATTGATAGTGTAATAAATTTAACGAGATGAAAAAACCGACTTCCATTAGACAGCACTTTGAAACTTTAGTTTAGTTTATACATAACTCTCTTTGAGAATGGTCGCGAGGCCGAAACATGTTAGAGAATATCTTGAATATATTGTGAAACAAATACCAAGTGTTTTAATTATTATCATTGTTACTATGTTTCACCAAGAGCGCAATCAATCAAAGTTTGTTGAGTTTTCTGTAAAAAATTGGACTCTTTACCTTCTGAATTTTCTCATAATTACAAATGTACGGTATCAATGCGAACATTATTGATTGCCGGTGATAATGAATCAAAGATTGCCGGTATTAATCCGATGCCACCAAATCTGGAAAATTGGGTGGTCGTAGAAAAATGTTTTTGATTGTGCTTCGTCATTCAGTAGTACCAATAAGTTGATTTTGACTAGTTTGTCCTTGTTATACTACTTTTTAGCACGCTTTTATTAGCTTCACCTGTATCCATCTCTGTAACGGAATCTTTGAACGTCCTTTTCACCTATTTCAAAACGTCAGATTAAATTGAAACTTTACACACTTATCAAGGACCGATGACAATACAATAATTTAATAAGTTTGTCATGAACAGTATGATCAGATCAAGGATTTGCTTTCGGAGAGGGAGCCTGAGACACCGTTACAACGTCCAAAGAAGGCAGTTCGAACAGAAAATTTTAGTAAATAAATAAATCCTGTCGCACATTAATAGGAAGATTTTCAATTTCATTCCAAAATTCCACATCGAAGATCACTAAGCGACCAGCATCCAATGATTTATTAAAGAAAAAAGGACCAATTATTCGGATTCCCAAAATCCCACACCAGACATAACTTCCTGTAACTTTCTGATAATATTAGCCTTAGCCTTTTTTTTAAAATAAATTATGATAATGTTGAATTGATTATTGCAATAACATGTATTGGGTTTTTTCCGGGAGTACATCTGGTTGTCGGGTTGGTCCCTGTCGGAAGCTTGCAGACGTTTCCCCAAAATCTCATTTGGCATCTTCGGTGCTTACTGTCGCGAGGTTCGTGACTGTCTGAGAGATATCGGTTCGCCGTGTAATATTTATGTCTCCTTGCCTCGGTCTTAGTCGGTAGCGATTGGCTGGCACTGGCGCTAGCTCCGCCCCCTGAGGCGTTTGCAACGTCTTTGTTTCCAGTCGTGCTCTGGATGTCATACTGCCTGGGTCTGCTGGTCTAAGAACGCTTTTCCACGTTGGCGGTAAGTGTAGAGCGTCGTCCCTCTTGTTTAGGCTTCCCTGCTTTTCGATCTCTATGGCTTCTCTGACCAGACGTGTCCGAAAATGGTTTATGTTGGCTATAAATGGTATTTCCTTGCAATCATCAAAGTTAATTTTGTGGCCTGTTTCTAGTTGGTGTTGGAATAATGCCGATGTTGTTTGCTTGTTCCGTATGCTTACTTTATGTTCCTCTATTCTGGCAGATATTTTTCGGTTTGTTTGCCCGATGTAGATTTTGTTACAGCCTGAGCATGGGATGCGGTACACTCCTTGATTTTCTAGCCTGACCTTGTCTTTCGGGTTCCCCTCGGGTTCGGGTCTTTCGGGTTCGAATCAGTCGCCGTCGTCGTCTCAAATCAGTCGCCGCCACCACGTCGAGACAAGTAGCTCCCAGGACCGGTTTCTGGCCTCACAGCCGTCGTCAGCTGGGCTCGAGCCCAACGCAGGGAAACAGCTGAATCGAAACGAACAGAGGAAGACCAAGTCAACTGGTCATATCGATGGCGGGTCGCAATCTCAATGCAACTCGCGCCATCCTACGGTGAATGTTCGCGGCAGTCAAAAACTTCGCGATACATTCTTCCCACAATATATATATATATATATATATATATATATATATATATATATATATATATATATATATATATATATATATATATATATATATATATATATATATATATATATATATATATATATATATATATATATATATATATATATATATATATATATATATATATAATTAGGTGCGTATAGACCCAGTTGGATCACGCAAAGCATTCTGACTAATTTTCGAGTGTTCTTTCTGATCCTCCACACCTCTCTCATTCTTTCTCCGTGGATTCTCTTTCTCTCCTCCGTCCACTTTGTTCCCGATCTCCTCGAAACTTCGTTCTCTGATGCAACGTATTTTGTTTCTGTACGTTCTTCTATCATCAATCTCTGGCGGACCCATTTGTGCCTTTCCCAGATCAGCTCTGACTTGTGTGATCCATAGTACTGTTGACTTGACTCCTTGAATGCATGTAAGAATTCTGTTGGTGAGTCTTGTCAGTGGGAGTCTACTGATATGTCCATAGATTTTCAACCTTCTTTTTCTTATGTCCGCCGCTACGTTGGACTTTCGAGAATGTAGTTTGTATCCTTCCTCTGTCAGTTTCGGGCCAAGAATTTTCCTCATAATTTTACGTTCTTCTTTTAGTAGCTTCTTTAGCCGCTTTTTGTATGAAGTGTAAGTGTCTCGCTTGCGTATAGTACTTCTGGTTTGATTACTGTCTTGTAGTGTCTTATTTTTGCGTGTGTGGACAGGTATTTCTTATTGTAGACATTGTGTGTCTTGCCGTATGTCCACTTCATCTTCTGTAATCGAGTCTTCTGTGCTATCTTCTCTCCTCCTGTGGGTTCGAGGATCTCGCCCAGGTTTTTGAAGTGAGTGACCCTATTTACTTTGGCGTATTTGGTTTTCAAATTTTGGACATCTAATGTTGAGCAGAATAATTCGGTTTTTTGAAATGAGATTTGTAGGCCGACTTTCTCTGCACATTCCTTGACGACCTCAATCTGTCTGGTTGCCCTTTTTTCATTGTCTGCGAAGGCCAAACATGATATTTATATATATATATATATATATATATATATATATATATATATATATATATATATATATATATATATATATATATATATATATATTACGAATGCCCTTTTTTTTGTTTCCCTGTATATATTATGTTTTCTTGGGAATGAAATTTGCACTTATTTAGAGAACTTATTTAATTATTTCTGCATTTGTCTAATTTGTGTAGATATATCCATCTTGAATTTAAAATTTTTAGATTTGCATGAATTTTCCACGCACAATAATAGTGAGACGAAAACTGCTTGTATGGCTTCGAAAGTAGACATAAACTAGCTGAAACCTTTCCCAACGTTATACTCTAATATCTTATTATAATCTTCCAAATCTGAAGCTAGACGTAACCAGGAACTTTATTATTCATGATACTAAAGGGCAAACTGTTTTTATTTCCCAGGAACTGAAGGAAAGTTTTAACTATGGCCTGTTCTGCCCACCGGAAAACGGCCGAGCGGGGAAATTCCTGGATGAAGAGAGACGCCTTGGGGACTATCCCTTTAATGGACCTGTGGGTTATCTCGAGGTAAGGGTTGTCCTCATGAATCATTTAGTTACTTTAAATTCAAGATTACGACGTAAACTTTACTGTTTTTACTACATTATATACATACATTATATACATACATACATATATATATATATATATATATATATATATATATATATATATATATATATATATATATATATATATATATATATGCCCACAAGGTAGCGTAACGGAACCGTGGAGGGAAATATTACAGAAATCTTTCACCCTTTCTCTACGTGGTGCCACCGATCGCCTTTGCCGAACTGTCAACCATGCGACGTCACGTGTCTTTCGGGACCGGTTTCTAGCCTTTCAGCCGAGCTCTGGACCCAGACCTAGTCATTAAAGTCTAGGGCCAGACCAGTCATTAAAATGGCCAGTTGATCTGGTCTGGCCCCGATCGTCTCTCCGAACTGCTTTCCTTGCGTTCGTCTAGAGCTCGGCTGATGACGGCTGAAAGGCTAGAAACCGGTCCCATGAGACACGTGACGTCGCATGGTTGACAGTACGGCGAAGGCGATCGGTGGCACCACGTGGAGAAATGGTGAAAGATTTCTGTAATATATATATATATATATAAATATAAATATATAATTTTTTTTAATATTTAAAAAAAAAGAAGAAATTAAATTAATTTTTTTTTAAATAAATTATGAAAATGTGGAATTGATTAATGCAATAACACAGAATTGATGCGGCATATTTCATATTGTGTAAATATGAATCATTTCGTTTCATAAATAAAGATTTTTTTAATAACTTGACTATAGCGCCTCCTATTGCATTCGAGTTGCTCACACTGTTTCAGCTCAAGTACAAAAGAAGAGTATATAAGATGGTCTCTTTGGACGAGAAACAGCTGAAGAGTTTGCATACCAGAGCGAACTTGCGGCGATTTTTGGACTATGTGCAAAATGGACAAGTGGAAAAAATAACGAAGATGTGCTCGAAAGGTCTTGATCCCAATTTCCACTGTCAAGATTCAGGAGGTAAGTTTGCTAAATAATATTATTTATGTATTGGCTCTGGTGGACCCCGCGAACTACAATTAGAGGCGTTTGTTGTTGCTAACCTTCCTTTGTACCCATACTGATATCATTCGTTTACTATGAGCTTTCTTGCTCTCCTCAGTCCAAGTTGTTCCGGTCTTCCTACATTTTACAAATCCTGGTTCGTGTGACGTTAGAAGAACGTTTGGAAATTGTCCAGTTCCATTGTTCCATCGTGGTATTCGCCGTGATGGTCCTTTTGAACAGGCTATTGATCGCGTAATTAGAACATTTGAAAGTGAGTTTACTCTACACGATAGTGTGGTGCGTGTACGACAAAAAAAAGCCAACAGTGTTAAGCATATTGCCGCCGTTCAAGTCTCACAAGAGTTAGCCCTAGAAACAGCCACAAGAAACAGCATCTATCCTGAATTTCACTTTGTGTAATATTTGCTGATCTTAGGTCCTCTTTAACTGCAGCAATCCATTTAATTATTTCTACTTTAGCTCTACTCCTATTTTCATAAAATTCGACTACTTGTCTAGTTAGCCCTATTCGAATTCATCCGTTTTATGTGTCCGTAAAACTTAAGTCTTCTTTTTCTCATATCGCTATGAATATTTGTGTACTGTTTGATTTCTTCATTACTTCATTCTCCTCGATGTGTCTCTTTCAATTTCAAAATGAGACATTCCGGCTTAATAACTGTGTTGTAATGTCTCAGTTTTGTGTTTTTAGATATGCATTTTTTGTTGTAAATATTTTATGTAAGTTTCAATGCAGTTTCCATTTTTTGACATCTACCCTTGTTGGCTGCTTTTTCCAACCCGTTTTCCATGATTATTTTACCCAAATATTTAAATTGAGAGACTCGTCTAATGTTACTATATTTTGTTTTTAGAAATAGTGCTCTCAGTCTGTTGCCAGTATAGTATTGTGTCTTTTCAAAGGAAATTTGGAGTCTTACCTTTTCTACTGTTTCTTTTAGGATTTCAATCTGTTTTTGTGACAGACTTTCTATTTTGATGCTGGTTCTTCCCAGTTTAATGGGCTGGTCAATATTCAGGGCCGATGTACATACAATTAAATAAGAGTGGCGAGAGTCCATCCCCTTGTCTCACTTCAGTTTTAATTTCGAAAGGCTCTGAGATGTTATTCATGAATTTAACTTTTGACCTTGTGTTAGTTAGCGTTTTCAGCTCTAGTCCTTGTTCTTTTAAGATTTGCAATAAAGATTGACGGTCAATAGAATCATATGCTTTTTTGAAATCTACAAATGTACAGACGAGATTTTTATTGTACAGTTTTTGATGTCGTAGGATCCATTTCAGATTCAGGATCTGTTCCAGCTTGATACTTAGGATCTGTTCCTGCTTGAAAACCTGATTGATATTCACCAATTTTAGGTTCTAACTGTCCCTATGCTCTGTCTAGTAGACATTGAGATAGAATTTTGTAACAAACTGGGAGAATAGATATCCCTCTGTAGTTGTTTACATCTGTTCTATCTCCTTTCTTATGTAGTGGATGGATTAGAGCATATTTCCAATCTTCCGAAATCCGTTCGGTTCACCAAACTTCTTGTAGAATTTTGATTATTTCCTTGATTGTACCTGGACCAACGAATTTCAAAAGTTCAACAGTGATTCCATCTTCACCAGAAGCGTTGTTGTTTTTAAGTCGTTTGAGTTGCCTAATTATTTCATCTTCATTCGGTGTTAATGAATCTGGGCTTGTTTGTTTAGGGTTTAGTGTTGGTAATCTGTTTAAGGGCTCATGACAGTATAGTATAGGACTTTAGTATTTGTTTAAAATATTTGGCAATTTCTTTGCAATTGTTTTGGTTATTTAAAGTCCGTTTTCCTTTCGGAAGCAAAGACTATGGTGGACAAAGTGGACATCAAGTTAGATTACACACCATGTAATAAATTTAAAAAAAGTCCTGGGTAATCCGAAGGATAAATTAGATCAATATGAAAAAATGAAGCTTTATGAAAATAGTTGTTAAGATTATGATCAAAGGTATAGTGGGCAAATTAAAAGATCTATGAGGGTACTCTGGAAAGTTTTCAGGTTCAACATGATGATGGGTTTTTACACGCTTAATTAGCTAGAATTATATTGAATCGTCTCCTGATGATGCTAACAAGGTTAGCGAAACGCACGTCGAGAAAATTAGAAACCTGATTTTGTGCTGAGTGTGGAAATATCCATAAGTTTAGCAAATTGGTGCTTTGTTGTTACACCATCAAACAAAAAAAAAAAACTTTTTATAGCATGCGTTTGTCAGGTGAATCCTTTAATTCAAGTGACGCCGTCAAATTCCCACTCGAAACGATTTTTTACGGAAAAGATCAAAATAATTTATATTAATTTACAAACAATACAAACCCATAAATTATAAATAATTCGTTATATCATTACTGAAGTAACCTCTCTGTTTAAAACATGATCAACGAAACTTTTTTTGCAAATACAATCCACTATAATTGAGTGATGTTATCACTGGGATAATCTTCTAATAATATAAAAAATCTACTTGAGATAGCAGCATAATATTCGATGATGTTTAGACATGAAAGTGAATATTTAATTTGTAATACGCTACGAATATAGTGTAAATACGGTCATGTGATCTGTTTAGTCGTTTGTGTGCTATGTAAGTATTGTTTGTCATTAAAAGATGCCATTGTTTGTGCGTCAGGTACTTAAGGAGAACGTCAAAATTATTCAATTTTCTTAGAATGTCGTTATCAATCAAGGGGGATTTTTTAAAGAATCTTTTTTTTGGGTTTTACTACATAGACTGACTTATAAATAAATAAATAAATATACACTTGTTCAGAAAATTCGTAGCGATTTTTTTAAGAGAAAAGGAAACCCAAATAGTTTACGTAAATATTTATATAGTTTATTATGTACAGTAGCGCTCTAAAGCATTTTGACAAATCAGTTCTTCAACTGAAACTTTCGGTGTGAAATACTAAACTCGAAGAGATTTACCACTAAACACTTTTTTAAACTTCTCGATGCATGTTTCGCCAACCATGTTATCATCATCAGGCGATGATTTAATCTAATTCTAAAACTAAACTATGTTCTATTTATATGATAACCCTACCTAATGAAGCGCGTAAAAGTCATGAACAGTAAAGTTTACTGAGTCTTACATCCTCTTACATTTTTCTATTAGATTGCTTTTATATGCATCCAAAGCCCTATTGTTATTTACACTTTTAACCAGTCTTATAGTACTTTCTATATTGTGGTCATGTTCGATTGCATGTTGGGCAACACAAGATTTTTTATTTCTCCCATCTTTAATGTGGGCATTGTGTTTTTTTATATCTCATTAATATGGATCTTTTTGTCTGCCCGATATACTTTCGATCACAATCTTGATAACTAATTTCGTAAATCCCCGACTTTTCATGTTGTATTACCCAGGACTTATCTTAATATATTATATGGTTTGTACACAACCTTCATGTCCACTTTTTTCAAAATTTTGTCTAGCTCTCGTGCTGATTTAGCATCAAACCGTATTACCATGAATTTATTTTTATTCTGATCCTTTTGAAAAGTTGAAGATTCTTTCAATAATTTTCTAAACTTATGTTTTCTAATTAATTTATCTACAATGTCTTTATTATAACCGTTCACTTCGGATACCTCCCTAATTAATTTTAATTCTTTGTTATATTTTTTTTAAGAAAAATTATTAATTTTTATGCCATAAAATTTAAACTTGCCGTCTTATTTTGGAAGCTATGATTCGAATCGTTAGGAATGTAGCTCGAAATGGTGGTATTTTTCCTCAAAATATCATATCTAAATACCTTAACGATCTAGTTTGAAAATAGTTTTTCTTTTCGGACGACCACTTCAAAGCTGATTTTCAATAGTCTTTCAATTACACTGGGGAACAGCAATTTTGTTGACTTGGATCTGTGACTTGTTTTTGACTAATTTTTCATCTCTGAATTAAAGAATATTCCCAGTTTTCCTCTATCACGTCAAGTTCTTAAGCTACAACATACCCCTCATTTTACCTTGAAAGTGTACATACGAAAGGAAATAAGGTAAAATCTGACCAAATAGATTAGAATATTTTATTCATACAGAGGTTAACATAATATTAAAAGTTAAATTGTGTTTATACAAAAAATAAATAAAAGATATTATGGTAAAAATTTTTTCTTATAGCTTTCCCTGGAGTGTTCAGTTTGTGGACATTCTCGCTTGATGCTCCAACAGTAGTCAGTCATCATAGTGACATCCCATCTACCTTGATACCGCGCTTCCATAACCTTTAGATTTTGGTGGAATCGCTCGCTCTGTTCATCACTAACAGCATCAAGATTTTCTGGGAAGTTAGCAAGATGACTATGTAAGAAATGCAGTTTGATGCTCATGTTGCAACCAAGCTTTTTAAAGCTCTCCAAGAGTTGTTGAACAATTTCGATGTAATTCGGGGCTCGAGTATTTCGAAGAAAGTCTTTAACAATATTTTTAAAAGCCAACCAAGCATTCCTTTCAAGTTAAGTCATTGTTTCAGTGAAATTTTCATCTTTAACGAGTTGCTGAATCTGTGGATTCAGTAACTAGTTGTATCTTTTCATGTGACAGGCTAGGGAATGCCGAAATGATATACTTAAAGCAGTCTCCTTCAATTGACAAAGCCTTAACAAATTGCTTCATGAGACCTAGTTTTATATGCAAAGGCGGGAATACAATGTTTTTTCTGTCGACAAGTGGCTGATTTAAAATGTTTGGATTGCCAGGTCTTAGTCAGATCTTGGCGGCCAGTTCGATTGCACCCAATGCTTCTCACGAGCTCTGCTGTCCTATTTGTACAAAAAACAGGGATACTTGGTATACCCGCGTTGCTGGCCAAGAAGGAAACAGACCATTTTAAGGTCAACACAGATGATCCATTGGTGCATGTTATATTGCAACAAGTCAATGACTTTCTTTATGTCGCCATATTCTTTACGCAAAGAAACAGAATGACCTATTGGGACTGAACCGTATAAATTTCCATTACGTAGGAGAACACACTTCAAGCTACGCTTTGAGCTCTCTATAAACAATCGCTATTCAGTTGCGTTATAGTTAGAAATGGCCAATTCTTTCATTAAACCTTCTACGTTCTGGCAATATACAAATCCGTCATTATTTCTGAAGTACTGCCTAAATTCACTTTCTCTGGATCGATAGTAAGTGATTCTCTGATAGTCTGTGATTCGGCAAGCTTAATCGGATGCGCAACAACTGTAAAGAAAAAACTTGACGTGATAGAAAAAAACTAAATAAAGTTTAGCATGTCAATTTACGTATCAAACAGCTTAAATATCGAACTCAAAATAACTACAATAAGTAAGTATAAACACTGAAGCTAAACAGCAACCAATGCTACTACAACTAATTTACTACTTTTGCCAACATAGTGGTATATCCATAATGTCTTTATTGCCCGAAAATGGACTACGCCAAAGAAGGGCTATTAATAAGGCTAGTAGGGCTCCCCTTCCCCATGATACTCATGTTAGATTAGCTTTCTAATCAACGTTGACGAATACTGAAGAAACAAAAGAAAATACAAATTAATAAACTTTCGAACAAAAGCATCAATTCCAATGATCTCTGATACAATAAAGAAAAACAAAAAACAAACTCCTCGAGGTGATCTATATCTCCTAGTGATTCTTCCACAACACACCAAGCATAGTCCGTTTCAAGATATTTCGTTGCCATTCGGCAAAATGTTAATTGCCCCAATAAATCTCAAAAAAAATATTCCTAGTTTTTTAAAAGGCGCCAGAGTGGTTTAATTTTGGGAAAAATATAATATTGTATTCTGTGATGTTGTCTAAAATGTTGATTCTGTGAAGAGTCACGACGTTTCGCCAAAATCTCATTTGGCATTTTCAAGTATTGTCCACTTCCACCGAAGAGTCCAACTGACGTGCACGGGTCGTTATGCTCGCTTTTATAGTCGGCCGGCGACTGCGCAGATTATATCGAGGTAGCTCGGGACTATTTGCGGCGTTCGGCAACGCTGTCGAGCGTCCCTTTATTGATTTTTCTACCTCGCCGCCACGTTGCCGCGTTTCATCTTTTTTCAGAAGGGATTTCCATAGTTTTGGAATGTTACGAGCGTCGTTTCGCGTATTTAGCTCACCCCTTTCTTTATTTCAAGGGCTTCTATGATTGTTCGGACCTTGTAGTTTTCAATATTCGATATTTCGTTGGCTCCTTCAAAATTGATTTTATGTCCTGCTAGAACAGAGCGGACGTGGTTTGTTTGTTTTTAAGTTGTTTTTATGTTCTTGCATTCTGGCCGATATTCGTCTAAACATTGTGCGCTGGGGCTTTGATTTGGCATTTTTTTAATGTATCAACCCATCCTTTTGCTGGCATTTCATGTATATCGAACTATATTTTATCAAGGTCCCATTATTTGAGACGGTTTAATCAAAGCGCCATCGTCGCAATCGTTATGATTCCATTAATATTTGTCTTTTATTAATAGTCCGATATGCAAAACCCATTTGAGATAATATTCTCCGGAGGCTAGTTCGGCTGCAAAATAATGTTGGTTTCATCTTTCTTTACTCGCTGTTGCAATGAATGCAATGTAGGCACAGTTTGCTCTTCATACATAGCATATATTTTGCTACGAATTAAGTCTTAGTCTCTTTCGTCAATACATTTGCTTTTACCAGAATCACTACGGATTTTTTTAGCTTTAATTGGCTTCGTCATAATATCCTTAATTGTAGACAACGGAGTTTCTGTCAATGATGAGGTTTCTGCTGCGGCAGCATTTATATTGAGCCCCCTATTAAATAAAGAAATATAGACATTTTTAACAATTTGCTTAGCATCGGGCAATAAATGTTTTCTTTTAAAATTAGTACCACCAAAGGCACAATGATCATTAGATCATTATCTTGCCAAGAACCTCACATTTTTAGCACGGTTGGAATAACAAAAAATACGATCGAAATTATACAACTGCACTGCTTGAGAAAAGAATGCGAACTAAACTAAAATATTTCGAAACTACTAAACCAGGTATAAAATTAATTTTATCTTTTTACCTGTTATTTTATTAGGCCCGGTCCTGTTTACGTTTCTTGCAACTTTGCCGGGTTTCGTTACAGTGGGGGTTGTTAAGAGTTTATTGCAGCTTTATAGGTATTATAAACGCTCTATACACACATTTATTTTTCTCTCTTCGTATTTTATTAATGGCATTTTGCCAGCTTCAAATGACAAGCTGTCAAAAGTTTTGTTTCGCAGGGCTACTGGATCAAAAACATACCATAGTAAAAGATAAATATAACCGATATTTTCTACTTATTTTAGTGGCTTTCAAGTTTATTTCTGGTAAAGTCACCGTTGTCTCGCTCGTTTCAGTAAAGAGGTAAATAAAAAAACGGTAATTAATTAAAATTAAATTGGCATTTTCGAGATACTCAATGCTATCAACTGAAATTACAGTCTCTTTTATTGGCTGTAATTTATCGGAAACAATCACACGAGAACCGTTATCAAGCGGTTTCGAACAATAATTTTTTGCGATAAAATTTTTACTGCTGATACCACTTTTGTTGATTGACCAGTTCTGATATCAACCGGCTGACGCCGAAGATATTCCTTGTTCAACTGACACGCTTCTATTTCCATTTCTTTTTTTTCGATAGCGTTTCACAGAAAATAAAGGTCCCCCAATAAAATGACATCTTTTCGAGGTAATCCTGTTGGGCTTTAAAGACGGTTCGTTTTCCATCGGTCCCAAAGGACAGATCCCCCATTTCCTCTAGCGTCGGGTTTCCTTTTAGCTGATATTATTTGGTTTACGATCGTCCTCAATCTATCATCGATATCGGCGATATTATTATAACGCAAATTGGCTTGAGTTTTTATTTAAATTCCGCCATGATGATACTGCGTCAACTATATATTGGATTGTTCTATAAGTTACCGTCGTTTTTATAATTTGTTTGTTTTTCCTGCATTTTTCTTTTGTTTGATCAAGTGTATAAGGGGGTAGTCTGGAAAGTTTCCAGTCTTGAACATAAGAATAGTGTTACTCGTTTAAAATATTCTCGTAATATAATTGCGCATGTTAATATAATTGTGCAGTTACCGTGAAAAAATTACCTAAAAAGGATCTTATTACCTTTAATAGTGTGGCTTCTAATATCTGCATATTATTTTCCAGAAACACCTCTAACAATAGCAACGGGTATCAAGAAACCTGCCAAAGTTCTCATGGCTCTCGTCAACGGAGGCGCTCTCTTGGATTACCGAACCAAAGATGGTTCCACTGCCCTCCACAAGGCGGTGGAACATAAATGCTTAGATGCCCTGAAGACGCTCTTGGAACTGGGCGCATCCCCCAACTACAAAGACAACAAAGGCCTAACGGCTCTGTATTTTACAGTCACTCCGAACGTAGATCCTGTTTTTACAGAAACTCTTCTACACGACTACGCCACCACTGGAGCAGCAGATACGCAGGGCTGGCATGAAGTTCACCAGGTACGTACATGTATAATTATACAGTATGAAACAAAAAAACCCTTTCCTTACACCTTGTAATCATTCAAAACTATGTGTAAGTATTTTTCACTTTAGAAAATATATAATATCACTACGAACTAGATCTGGAGAATACAGGAGTTGATAAAATATTTCAAAACTAGCGATAAAACTGACTTTGGATTGCAACTCTTGTGAAGTAAGGCATTGTTGTCCTAGTGTACAGCTGTTATTTATTCTCGAAACGTCAATAAAACTGAATGTATGATAATACCTCATTTAGATTTTTTTTGCTTTAATACAGAGAATAACCTTAAGAATTATTTTAATTGTAAATTCCTAAATGAGATTAATCGCCTCCATCAATGTTGACCTATAATGGGGACGCTATAATGGGGGCAATATGATATTATAATAGTTTCAGTGTATGAAATTTGATAAAAACAGTCCTTCAGAGAGTCCTGTCATTTTTCAAATTCTTATCGAAAAATCTGTTATGCTGATGGAAACCAATATGTTAAGTGAAAAGTCAAGTTTGCTACAAAACCGAGACAGATACGAAAAAATATTAAAATTCACTTTTTGTAGAAAATAATATTCTGTATTGAAAAATGTATTTAAGTTTAATTTAGAACAGGATCGTACTATTTTTTTTCAAATAGCATTCAAGCGACTTAAAAATAACAAAGCTTCTGGTGAAGATGGAATCACTGCTAAACTTTTGAAATCCGCTGGTCCAGGTACAATCCAAAAAATAATCAAAATTTTA
Source organism: Cosmopolites sordidus (assembly GCA_031761425.1). Classification (NCBI taxonomy): domain Eukaryota; kingdom Metazoa; phylum Arthropoda; class Insecta; order Coleoptera; family Curculionidae; genus Cosmopolites; species Cosmopolites sordidus. The sequence goes on from JARFXV010000186.1 coordinate 351,219, forward strand.
CAAGAAGTTTGGCGAGCCGAACGGATTCCGGAAGATTGGCAAGATGCTCTAATCCATCCACTACATAAGAAAGGAGATAGAACGGATTTAAACAACTACAGAGGGATATCTCTTCTCCCAGTTTGCTACAAGATTCTATCTCATTGTTTAGTAGACAGAATACAGGGAAAGTTAGAGCCTCGAATTGGTGAATATCAAACAGGTTTTCGACCGGGCAGGTCCTGCCCTGAACAGATCCTGAATCTACAGTTGATCCTAAGACATCAAAAACTGTACAATAAAAATCTCGTCTGTACATTTGTGGATTTCAAAAAAGCATATGATTCTATTGACCGCGAATCTTTATTCCAAATCATGAGAGAACAAGGACTAGATCTGAAAACGCTGGCAATTATTAAAGCAACACTATTAACACCAGGTCAAAAGTTAAATTCAAGGGTGACATCCCAGAGCCCTTCGAAATTAAAACTGGAGTGAGACAAGGAGATGGACTCTCGTCACTCTTATTTAGCTGTATTCTAGAAAAAGTAATACAGGAGTGGCGTGAAAAAAAGTCGGCCCTGAATATTGACCAACCCATTAAACTGGGGAGAACCAACATCAAAATTGATTGTCTGGTGTTTGCTGATGATCTAATAATTTTGGCCCAAGATATATTAATGGCACAAAAACAGATTGAAGTCCTAAAAGAAACAGCAGAAAAGGTTGGACTCCAAATTTGGAAAGGAAAATGGAAATTTCGACTTAAAGATTGTAAGATCCTCTGGAAGAGTAAAAAAAGTAGAAGATGTACACTAATAACTCTCCAAATCACTCGGATTTTCATCTATTTCGATTCCTACATCACCTGCTTTATAGTCGGTTCAGGAACTGGAAAAAACTCAATAATTTTATAATATCGAATCTTCCAGTTTTTCTGTTTGGATTTGGGCTTCAACAGTTTGCCGGAAAGGTGGCGAAAGTGGATAAAAAGTATGGTAAGATTAAGTGGTGTTTAAGGGTCAAGAAACAAATTTAGTATCTAACAGTTATAAATCGTTCCATTTAAAACATAATTTATTTTCAGGCTTGTAAAAATGGCCTTCTTAAACATCTGGAGCATCTTCTTTTCTATGGCGCCGACATGAACGCCCGTAATGCCTCCGGGAACACCCCGCTCCACGTCTGCGCGGTCAACAGCCAAGAGTCGTGTGCGCGTCAGTTGCTCTTCCGAGGGGCGGACCGTGAAGCCTTGAATTTCGCCAATCAAACCCCGTATCAGGTAGCCGTCATAGCGGGAAACATGGAACTGGCAGAGCTCATACAGAATTATCGACAAGAAGACGTCGGTAAGAGAAAATTTTTTAATTTCTAGGCTTGAACTGTGACTTTTGGGGGATGTTTTCTACGTAGAATAATGTTAGAGCAAATTTTCTTATGCAGGAACAAATGTAATCGGTTTTCTGAATCTCTATTATTAAATCTGAGTTTTGTATGTCGTGATACCTATTACTGTAGTAAGTAGGGAGCGAATTTTTGCCCGAGCTTGGGCATAGTCGTAAATAATACTAACTTTAGTTTTATCTTTGTGTCTACTAGGTACTGTTGATTTTATACTATACAATACAAACAATCGAAATAATCTATTATACTCACAAAAAAATAATTGAAATGAATTTATAAACATTTCGGCGACATAGCTATTTTCAGATGATGGCGCACGCCATTGCCTGAAACGACGTATTACATTATATTTAAGTTCGGTCCCTAGTGATAAGCATTGAAAATGATAAAAATCTTTTTCGGTAACTTTTGGTTATTGAGTCTAATTATAGAGGTACGACCCTGCAAAGTTCTAAACTAAAATTTGAAATTTCTAGACGAAAATTAATAGACGACCTAGAAAATAAATAGATACATCGAAGAGTGTCCTTTTTATACATAGAAAAAAAAGTAAATATGTATTTTTTTAAAACACCCTATCACTTTAATATTTAGTTTAGTATTTTTTAAAACACTGTTGACAGTCTACACTATAACAGTCGTTTGTGAATACTTCTTTGAATCCATCTTCATCCATCTCTTCTAAAGTTTTGCTAGGAAGCACGGTTTTTAAAAATAATTTTAATTTTCGATAACTTTACGATACTCTGGCACAAAGGTTTCCAATCTACGACCCGCCGGCTAAATCCGGACCCCTAGTGTCATCAATCCGGCCCGCGACTAGCGAAATTAGCGTACGCTCGTCGACTAGTTTAGAAATTATAGATATGGCAGGAAAATTAAAACGGGTTTGGCCCTTGCAACTTACTGGAGTAATCAGTATGGTCCTAAGATGCCTTGCATTGTAGAACTCGCAAAGAGAAGTCAATTTAAAAAAAAATATATAAAAGTTCAATTATTCTATTGGAAACTTCGGTGTGAAACACTAAACTCGAAGAGAAACTAAACACCAAATCACTTTTTGAAACTTCTCGACTCACGTCTCGCTAACTATGTTAGCATCATCAAGAGATGATTTAATCTATAGAAAAGATTTATAGAAGTTGTTCAAATTTATTGTTCAAAAATTGTTCAAATTTGTCACCATTTGTTCGGTCAGCACAAAATCTTGCTTGACGAAAATCTTTTTGCTGAAAATCTTGCTTACCCATGCATCAATAGCGTCATCACAAGCGTTTTCGATGCGCTATTGTAGTTCTTTCACAGTATTTACTTCTTCGTCGTGATAAACTAACTTTTTTAAATAGTCACACAGAAAAAACTCACAGGACGTTAAATCCAGGGAGCGTTCAGGCCACAAAATGATTTCATTGCGCCCTATCCATCTGTTGCTTCTCAATGCACGTCTAGCTAACCATGTTAGCATCATCAAGAAATGATTTTTCAAATTTGTCACCATTTGTTCAGTCAGCACAAAATTGCTTGACGTACCCAGTCATCACTAGCGTCATCACAAGCGTTTTCGATGCGCTGTTGTAGTTCTTTCACAGTATTTACTTCTTCGTCGTGATAAACTAACTTTTTTAAATAGTCATACAGAAAAAACTCACGGGGCGTGACTCCGAAGAGCGTTCAGGCGACAAAATGATTTCATTGAGCCCTATCCATCTGTTAGGAATTCATTATTTATTTGCATGTTCGTGAACTTCACGATTAAAATGTGGAGGGTCTCCATCATGTAGAAACCACAAATTATCTCTAACATTTTAAAGGAACGCATTGTAATAATTGTGGCAGAGTGTTTTGAAGAATATCTAAATAATGTTCACTTGTCAGTCGACCTGGGAGAAAGAAAGACCCAATAAGCATGCCATTTAGTACGCCAGTTCAAACCTTTACTGAAAAATCTGTGCTGAAAATGGTTTTTTTTCACAGCATGCAGATTTTTTACTTCCCAAAGATGGTTGTTGTAGAAATAATTTACTCCATTTCTTGTAAATGTGCCCTGGTCGGTAGCTAAAATAACATTGATAAAATTTTCATTTCTGTAACGCTTATACCCATTGATAATGATTGGGATAAAAGTTTTCTTGTCGTATAGTCCTCCACACTTGACTATGACCAACTTCAACATGACCTGTTATAAACTTAGTGCTCGTTGCTAGCTCGTTCTTCGACAATTTCTAAAATTTCTTCTTCAATCTTTACCATTTCGCGTGCAGGAGGTCTTCCACCGTGACCTCGTTGTGCCTCAAATCGAACATCGAACTCGAACGAAATATCGTACCACAATACAAAAAACCAGCCATACGGAGTATCAACAGTAAACAAAAACTTTATGTGTTTACATCGCAGTGGTCGAGATTATCAATAAGTCAGGTCTGTTTTCATATTTTTACGAATTCTAATAAACTATATAAAAAATTATATTTATACATTAAAAAGATTATGGAATTTCCAAAAACCTCTCTCTTCATTCCTCCCCCTTTTGCCCTAAGCCAACCGTAAAAACTTATCGATTAATCATAAACGATTGCACAACACCCACTAAATCTAAATTCTACCTGTCAAGCTAAAATATTCGGGGATTAATTGATAATTGATTAAATAAAACTTATAAACTATTTTGTTCACTGTCTCTCTCGGTTGGTCGGATAAGGAACAAGTATTTTTTTACGTCATTAACACGTCAAATTCGATCGTTTTCCTCAATAATATGTCAATCAATGAAAAATGGTAGAAATCATTCACGTTGTCGGTCAAGACAACCTTAAAGTATCCGTTGATAAATCGTTTTTTTTATGTAATGCTCGATGTAAAACCTTAACGTACACAAATGGTGTTAAAAATACTAATGCAAAGCCTTTGTTTGTTCTCGAAACTCACGCGACCTGTATATATAGACAACCAAGATGACCACCAACAACACTATTTTTTTTATAATCTTCATATTTCAATTATATACACAGTTTAACACTGGTATGAAAATAAACAATATTTGACCAGTCTTACATTGTTTTAAACCTAAAATTTTAAAAAACTAAAATAGCTGCATCGGACCAGATGCCATAAAAGGAAAAAAGAAGAAGAGAAGCTCGTAGATTTTTTTATGGAAAGTGTTATTATTGAAATATATATATATTTTTTTTTTTTTTTGAAATAATTTTTGAATAACTTTGAACCTTACAAAAGAAATTGGGACATTTACGATCACAGTACTTTAAGATTTAGTTTAGGGTGTCAAATTTCAAGATTTTCAAAAATATGCCTATTATCACTTAATAAGGTGACATGGATTTTTTTTCTGGTCTGGGCCTGGTCTTTCGCCCGGTACCCGCTTGACGTTAAGTTTCGGGATACCCTTTGTATAACCATATTATATATATATATATATATATATATATATATATATATATATATATATATATATATATATATATATATATACATATATATATATATATATATATATATATATATATATATATATATATATATATATATATATATATATATATATATATATATGATCTAAAATACAGCTTCAAATAAGACGAATTTACATTTGTTCCTGTTGATTTTAACTTTAAACTCGTGTTAATGTTTGTGCATGATGATCTTTATAGTTCTTTATACCTAATTTCTACCTCTTAGTTTATTGTTTAAAAATAAAATAAAAATAAAACTAAAACCAATAATCTCTAGAGCTCAACTAATGCAATCAGGAAAAACTATCACGGTCCAAATTTTGCCCGTCCAATTGGAGAACAATTGAATATGACACGTTATATTTGGAACTGTTCCAAAAATAGAAAATGTAACTTTATTTTTGTTATAAATTGTGTAGTAAAAATTGCAAACTCTCCACAAGGTACTCAGGGGAAAAATAATTATTTTTTTTGTTGTTTCAGATGTTTACTTTGATTATAAATAAATTATTTTGACTGTTTTGCGATAGATCGTTAGAAAAATAATCAAATATAATATTTGTTGAATTTGTGACTCAGTTAGAGTCGGTATCTTATCTCAGGTAAACTATTGATTGATGGTTAATTACTAAAACTGCAGTATAAACAGGAAATACAGCTATAGAAAATAATATATAGGGTTTTTTTCAGTATTAATTGATAGCTAGGAGATATTCAAATCATGCAACATTCGAGCATATTCATAAATCAGGCAACCCACCACATGCCACCACCATTCCAAAAGATGGGCAGATTACGCTTTGATGACAGTACAATTTCGTTCTTTAAATCTTAATTTGCAAACAGGACACAACATATTGAGTTTAATGGTCATGGTTCTCATATCTTCATTGCAACTAGTGGTGTATCCTAAGACATCATCCTAGTCTAAGTCTTCATCAACGATCCTACTTCCACGCTAACGTGCAACACTCTTTTATTTGCGAATGACCTTAAACTCTTTATGGTAATCCCAGTTCTACCGTCACATGACTGGTCTCTATTACAGGGAGACCTGCATCTCTTGGCCGATAGGTGTGCTTGTAACAGGCTTCCACTGGAAGAAAACTTCCACGAAATGGAAAAAAAACTTTTTCAAACATAATATAATATAGATATTGATTCGTTCATTAGTTACAAAATTTCAAATTTGAAAAGTAAAATTGTAAAACCCGATCAACGTTCAAGGCACAATTACATAGAAACGGCTTGTTTGACGTAAATTTATAACCTTTTTCTGTAGATAATTCAATTCCCTTCAAGAATATATATATTGATCAAATTTCTCAAATTGATGGTTTAGGAGTTTTGGAGGAAAGATGCGATTGCTATTAAAAAACGGAAAGTCGCGGTTACACTTTTTAATATAAGTATTAATTGCTCTAACTTTTAC